>JAIUSX010000193.1:2137500-2737500 GCA_026573805.1 Hesperophylax magnus | reverse complement strand
TAAACGTTGCTTGAAATGACTAGCCGTATTTGGTGACCAGATCTGATTATCCAGGTTCAGAATTTAAACGTTGCTTGAAATGACTAGCCGTATTTGGTGACCAGATCTGAATATCCAGGTACTTCCTCACCTTCCACTCCTTCCCTTAGCCATAAAACTTACCCCAATTCAACCTAAAAATTGTGTAGATTATCGGATGTAATGAAATGCATAATAATTAGACCCCAAAATACTTAATTATTCAGGGAAATAAACCCCTGAGTCATCAGTAATTCCTAATTGATTAATTAATTCAGAATTTAAACGTTGCTTGAAATGACCAGCCGTATTTGGTGACCAGATCTGATTATCCAGGTTCAGAATTTAAACGTTGCTTGAAATGACTAGCCGTATTTGGTGACCAGATCTGATTATCCAGGTTCAGAATTTAAACGTTGCTTGAAATGACTAGCCGTATTTGGTGACCAGATCTGATTATCCAGGTTCAGAATTTAAACGTTGCTTGAAATGACTAGCCGTATTTGGTGACCAGATCTGATTATCCAGGTTCAGAATTTAAACGTTGCTTGAAATGACTAGCCGTATTTGGTGACCAGATCTGAATATCCAGGTTCAGAATTTAAACTTTGCTTGAAATGACTAGCCGTATTTGGTGACCAGATCTGAATATCCAGGTTCAGAATTTAAACGTTGCTTGAAATGACTAGCCGTATTTGGTGACCAGATCTGAATATCCAGGTACTTCCTCACCTTCCACTCCTTCCCTTAGCCATAAAACTTACCCCAATTCAACCTAAAAATTGTGTAGATTATCGGATGTAATGAAATGCATAATAATTAGACCCCAAAATACTTCATTATTCAGGGAAATAAACCCCTGAGTCATCAGTAATTCGTAATTGATTAATTAATTCAGAATTTAAACGTTGCTTGAAATGACTAGCCGTATTTGGTGACCAGATCTGATTATCCAGGTTCAGAATTTAAACGTTGCTTGAAATGACTAGCCGTATTTGGTGACCAGATCTGATTATCCAGGTTCAGAATTTAAACGTTGCTTGAAATGACTAGCCGTATTTGGTGACCAGATCTGATTATCCAGGTTCAGAATTTAAACGTTGCTTGAAATGACTAGCCGTATTTGGTGACCAGATCTGAATATCCAGGTTCAGAATTTAAACTTTGCTTGAAATGACTAGCCGTATTTGGTGACCAGATCTGAATATCCAGGTTCAGAATTTAAACGTTGCTTGAAATGACAAGCCGTATTTGGTGACCAGATCTGAATATCCAGGTACTTCCTCACCTTCCACTCCTTCCCTTAGCCATAAAACTTACCCCAATTCAACCTAAAAATTGTGTAGATTATCGGATGTAATGAAATGCATAATAATTAGACCCCAAAATACTTCATTATTCAGGGAAATAAACCCCTGAGTCATCAGTAATTCGTAATTGATTAATTAATTCAGAATTTAAACGTTGCTTGAAATGACTAGCCGTATTTGGTGATCAGATCTGATTATCCAGGTTCAGAATTTAAACGTTGCTTGAAATGACTAGCCGTATTTGGTGACCAGATCTGAATATCCAGGTTCAGAATTTAAACGTTGCTTGAAATGACTAGCCGTATTTGGTGACCAGATCTGATTATCCAGGTTCAGAATTTAAACGTTGCTTGAAATGACTAGCCGTATTTGGTGACCAGATCTGAATATCCAGGTTCAGAATTTAAACGTTGCTTGAAATGACTAGCCGTATTTGGTGACCAGATCTGAATATCCAGGTACTTCCTCACCTTCCACTCCTTCCCTTAGCCATAAAACTTACCCCAATTCAACCTAAAAATTGTGTAGATTATCGGATGTAATGAAATGCATAATAATTAGACCCCAAAATACTTCATTATTCAGGGAAATAAACCCCTGAGTCATCAGTAATTCCTAATTGATTAATTAATTCAGAATTTAAACGTTGCTTGAAATGACCAGCCGTATTTGGTGACCAGATCTGATTATCCAGGTTCAGAATTTAAACGTTGCTTGAAATGACTAGCCGTATTTGGTGACCAGATCTGATTATCCAGGTTCAGAATTTAAACGTTGCTTGAAATGACTAGCCGTATTTGGTGACCAGATCTGATTATCCAGGTTCAGAATTTAAACGTTGCTTGAAATGACTAGCCGTATTTGGTGACCAGATCTGATTATCCAGGTTCAGAATTTAAACGTTGCTTGAAATGACTAGCCGTATTTGGTGACCAGATCTGAATATCCAGGTTCAGAATTTAAACTTTGCTTGAAATGACTAGCCGTATTTGGTGACCAGATCTGAATATCCAGGTTCAGAATTTAAACGTTGCTTGAAATGACTAGCCGTATTTGGTGACCAGATCTGAATATCCAGGTACTTCCTCACCTTCCACTCCTTCCCTTAGCCATAAAACTTACCCCAATTCAACCTAAAAATTGTGTAGATTATCGGATGTAATGAAATGCATAATAATTAGACCCCAAAATACTTCATTATTCAGGGAAATAAACCCCTGAGTCATCAGTAATTCGTAATTGATTAATTAATTCAGAATTTAAACGTTGCTTGAAATGACTAGCCGTATTTGGTGACCAGATCTGATTATCCAGGTTCAGAATTTAAACGTTGCTTGAAATGACTAGCCGTATTTGGTGACCAGATCTGATTATCCAGGTTCAGAATTTAAACGTTGATTGAAATGACTAGCCGTATTTGGTGACCAGATCTGATTATCTAGGTTCAGAATTTAAACGTTGCTTGAAATGACTAGCCGTATTTGGTGACCAGATCTGATTATCCAGGTTCAGAATTTAAACGTTGCTTGAAATGACTAGCCGTATTTGGTGACCAGATCTGAATATCCAGGTTCAGAATTTAAACGATGCTTGAAATGACTAGCCGTATTTGGTGACCAGATCTGATTATCTAGGTTCAGAATTTAAACGTTGCTTGAAATGACTAGCCGTATTTGGTGACCAGATCTGATTATCCAGGTACTTCCTCACCTTCCACTCCTTCCCTTAGCCATAAAACTTACCCCAATTCAACCTAAAAATTGTGTAGATTATCGGATGTAATGAAATGCATAATAATTAGACCCCAAAATACTTAATTATTCAGGGAAATAAACCCCTGAGTCATCAGTAATTCGTAATTGATTAATTAATTCAGAATTTAAACGTTGCTTGAAATGACTAGCCGTATTTAGTGACCAGATCTGACTATCCAGGTTCAGAATTTAAACGTTGATTGAAATGACTAGCCGTATTTGGTGACCAGATCTGATTATCTAGGTTCAGAATTCAAACGTTGCTTTAAATGACTAGCCGTATTTGGTGACCAGATCTGATTATCCAGGTTCAGAATTTAAACGTTGCTTGAAATGACTAGCCGTATTTGGTGACCAGATCTGATTATCCAGGTTCAGAATTTAAACGTTGCTTGAAATGACTAGCCGTATTTGGTGACCAGATCTGAATATCCAGGTACTTCCTCACCTTCCACTCCTTCCCTTAGCCATAAAACTTACCCCAATTCAACCTAAAAATTGTGTAGATTATCAGATGTAATGAAATGCATAATAATTATACCCCAAAATACTTAATTATTCAGGGAAATAAACCCCTGAGTCATCAGTTGGAAATACCAACGACATTAAGTGAAATTTTAAACAATGCAATAATAGGGATTAGCAAATAATAATTTACGACAATTTACTTGGAAATCAATAAAGCCAGGATAATAAAAATAGAAAGTTATCACTTACGTCGTCTGTAAGTGGCTTTACCAAAGTTTGATAATGCCGTCAGAAGGTGAAACAGCTGTCACGCGTAATAATAATTACAACTAGCAGAACTTGTTTATAAACACACTGTTTTTATAAATTTTTTAATAACTGTTAAAAATAAAAAAAAATCTCTAAATTGAAATGGAGTTCTACAAACTAAACTTAAAATCAAATAAATTTATTGCGAAGGTTCAAAGTACTGTACTGTAATATTATATTAAATAATTTTTACGTGTTTAATTATTGTTTGAAGTCAGATTAAAGCGATTAAAAAACCCACCTGGCAATTCTTATTCGAGTTTCGTTGTTTTTACGTATTGGCGCGCTTACAATCATCATTCGTCTCATTTGTAACTATTATTATTTAGTGTGTAGGAAAGAGAGAAGACGCTTTTCGACACACTTGTCGAAAAACTTGTTGAATGCCGACGGGCATACTCTTCTACAGATTTGATTAAATATTGATATGTAGGTAATATCAATATTGATGTGTAAATGAATGACATTGTGAGAATTTTACCAATAAATAATAAATGAAAATGCGGACATGTAGTTTATGTTATATTTTTTATTGGAGCATTTGTTCGAAGTGACTACCATTATTTTCAATGCAAGCGTGTAGTCTTGTTATATTTGATTATTTAAGTTTGCAGGATTCTCTCCTCAACTGCCACAGGAACAATGTTGTGTTCTCCGCCGGCGCCTTCAATCCATCCGATGCCACAGTCACGCAATTGTTGATACATCTGAAACAAAACAACAAATAACAACTGCTTTTATTATTCAGCTCAGTAGTAAATGTCAAATAAACGATCGCGGGCTTTTTCACTCATTTTATTTTTAAAGAACACTTATTTTAGGCACATATCAGAAAACTTACGTTTTCTCTTCATTTATTTCATTTTTTATAGTAAAATATATAACAAAGTGTTTTAATTTATAATTTTCTTAACTAGGTACGGTTGATATTTTGGATTCACAGGGGTGAAATTGAATTCAAGTAATTTAAATAATCCCATGGTTAGAAAGGGAGTGAATTCAATTGCAGTGAATGATGCATTTATTGAAGATTAAAATTAATTAACTTTTTAGAACGCCGTTTAGTGACCACTGAACACAAATCACCTAAAGTACAATTTACATTTTTTAAAGTTGGTGGCCCCTTGTTATGTTTTTAATGTTCCCAGTTTAAATTTCAAAGGCACTTTTTGGCATTATCAATGAATGTAAATAGTTTCAATAAACAATTGATAGGGTACAAACCTGGACAAAGGTAGCATGGTGTGGGACGCGTCTTCCAGGAAACCTCATGCGATACTCCCTTACGGCTGCTCGTGAATTTCCATTGCAAAATCCATAAACAAAAACAATATCTGCTTGCTCGGCAGGTGGATAATTGAGGGGCATATTTCAACAGTAAAAACTTAGATAACAAAACAACAACGACACTAGAAACTTGATGACATGCGAACTCCCAAAACAGCACTGACCACCGATACGAGACGGGGTGGCGGGAGCCACACGGGACTTGAGACAGAATATGTGTGAAAGAGATGACAGTAGCGCGGCGTTGCCAATTATTTTACCCCTATACTGTGGGCAGTAGCGGAGTGTGGAAATTTTATTTATTTTTTGTTTTTAAAAGAAAAAAAATGTTACCGGACAGCAAAGTGCCAATAACATTTTTTACTCCAAATGTGCTAAGGAATAGCTGGTTAAAGTTTGTCGGGTACGTGCCGATACACCCTGTATAGAAACTGTCATCCACAAGCATTTTTTGCTTTAATTTTTATTTCTTTCCCACAAACTTAATTCTCTTTTACCTATGTTTTCCACTACACTATACTACAACGGCAAAGTAACGTTTATACTGTCGCAGTTCTTACTTTATAAGCCTAATGGACTTAAATAATTACACAAATATATATGACAGTGACAATGTACCAGAGTATGTAGCTGACTTTGAAACAATTATTCGGGTAGATATCTTTCGAATTCGTGTCCAGTAATTACGAAAGGAATCCCTCGTTTTCCGAGTGTTTATTGTTGTAAAGATCATTTCCAATTTAAGTGTTTGTTTTATCAACCTTAGATATGCAGACATATTTTCAGCTAGAGTAATGAGTGGTTCATTTATGTAGGTAAACGACTAGAGTTGCCAACTGTTCGGTTGCCCGTGAGCGGATGCACGTACTGGCACATTTTATCTTGTATTGTTGTTTTTATTATTTAAATAATTTCTTTTTAACATTTTTTGTTAGTTTGGAGTGGTACGAGCAGTACGCTTAGGACAGGTATGTGTGTTGGAGGAAATGCGGAGCAATAATGTGGACACGTCTGCTACGAAGCTAGTACGTTTATTAACTGGCATCATAAATATACCACTCTCTAGATCGATATCTTCGGGCTTTTTGTATGTAACGGAATTATACAGTACTTAACCACAGATATACAAGCAGTACCTACCGTGCGGAGTAGAGCAGTAGACAAGGTAGAGGAAACTCAAGGCCATTTAAAAAAAGATGCGACCATAAACAACATAATTGCTCTCGGCCTACTCTATTCATTCGCTAGCCCAAAAAAACTATTATAAAAATAAAAATGTCCTTGAAGCAGAAAAATGTCGAAATGTTTTCCAAGGGCACGGTTCATCTGACTAAGAAAATAAACTTTTACAGTGCATTTCCTTAAGATGAAACTTGTTAATCTGAGAAGAAGAAACCCAAAATGACAAAAAATTTGCAAAAACACTGAAGAAAATTTCCAAAACATGATTGTCCGACAGTACGACGAAGAATTCTGACATTTTTCAGCCACATGAACTCATGGTTACATATGTTTAAAAATCTTTAATTTCACCAAAACAATAAGATAATACAGGATAACACTAATCAATAACATGAATAAGTTTATCGATATAATAAATAACATTTATACGTTGTGGAGGAAGACATATGCCAAGTATGAAGCATTGTTCAAAAAACCGAACGAATAACCTAAAAAATGTCAATTCACTTTAAACTTGAACTTATGTAGGCAGGTTGAATATATGTTTGTAACTCGCTAACACTATACTGGCTTATATTGTATTTTTATCACGAACAACTTTAACACGCAATATTTTCGACGGATATGATAGTATTTCGGCAGCAAATGACAACCCGCGTGTATAAATAAACCACACTCATTTTGTTTGAATGATTTGAAACTGTCAAACGGGAAAATTCCGTCATCTCTTTCTGTTACACGAGTCATTATGGTAGAGAGCGAGAAATCAAACCAATCCTTCTTTTCTCACCAATGAGATCTGAGCTTTTAGCCATATTATTCGTTTTCTATAAGAATTTTGAGGTGGGCGTGGCGGTTTCAAATGAGTTTCAAGGCCAAAGCTTAGTTAAATGCCCCTGACTGGCATCAACTACGAGAAAAAAGTGGGTCAGAAAAAAAAGACACGGTAATCTCTATGGCTAACGTGTGACGTAATTTTCCACAAACCAGTGCGCACTTCATGCATGTTTATAGGCCGCTGTCATTGGCCGATTTTAGGCTAGCCAATGGGGTTGGCTCCGAATGAGAATTATATTGTCTATGGTTACGCCTTTTTTATAGTTTCTATCCTAGTCGATGGTGAGTATGTCGTGTAGTGACGTATATTTTTCAGTAGCAGACTTTTATCTATGGCAAACTTTAGGACCCATGGGCTAGTGATGGAATGATCGAAATATTTATATAATCGATTTTTTTTCCGTCGGGGGGGGGGAGGGTAGGATTCGAAAATAGAAACTCGAATATCAAGACTATTCCTATCGTAAAAAAAATTGTTTGCATATTCCGGTTGTAATTTATTTTCATTAGTATGGCAATATTTTTGGTAAGCAGATACTAGCGAAATTTCAATCACTAATTTTCATTGCTGGCAATGATTCCCTTGTTGTCTGATAGCAACATTAGTATTATTCCTGGTAGCCACGAATTTCAAATATGTTTTATATAATATTCTAAGCTCCTGCTGAATAGCTACTTAGTGTAGCCAGTAGGTACAAATTCCCAATAATAATATTTATAATGTACCTCTTAATAATAAGATAATAATTATATGCCGTTTTGTTAAAAATAACCTCTAAATCTCATATACGTTGTAGGCGCCTACTAGAACCCAAAACAAACCATTCATTCATTTGTAATTTGTATGCAATTCACAAATTATTATTAAGTAAATAAAGTTATTTTACTACAGAAAGCGTTTCTTTATTTACTAACTAAGAGACACCGATGTTAATTTCAAATAAATTAAATATATTTGTTCGTAGCATAGGTAGCAGATATATTATGTTTATATGAACGAACACATGTCACTTGATGAGTTTAATATATCTATACTGAATATTGTATACTGCCCGAAGAAGCTACGGTTGTAGTGAAACCCGATCAGCATTAAATATAAAAATGGTGTTTGCTAAGTTATTGGTTTATTTTATTTTAAATATACACTACCCGAATGTCCCGAATAGATGATACATAACCTAAAAATAACATAGGTAGGTATTAAACCTTCAATTGTGAAAAACTATCACCATGAAAATATTTTACACATAAACTATACCTACTGGAAACGTAAATCGTCACCTAAAAGTATTAATTCATAATTTACAATTCACACACGAGGTTGATTATAACATCAACATGCTTCAGTAGGCAGCCAACAATGTACTTATAAAATATTTCGTTTGTGTCAAGCAATCTGAGATATTTTGACATCTCGAAATATAACCTCTCGAATGTGAGAATCGATTTGCGTTTTCGAACGAATTCTGACAGTTTGAAAACGATTGTCTCGGACTGAACATTCGAATGATTTCTGACATTTCAGAGCGATTGTCTCGATTCCACTTTCGATGACATTTAAAAACGATTATTTCGGACCGTGCATTCGAATTAATTCTGACCAATCACAACGCTTGGCTGGCATCGATTATTTCTGACCAATCACAGCGAAGACTTTCGATGACGTTTCAAAACGATTGTCTCGGAGTTGCATTCGAATTAATTCTGATCAATCACAACGCTTGGCTGGCATCGATTATTTCTGACCGATCACAGCGACGACTTTCGATGACGTTTCAAAACGATTGTCTCGGAGTTGCATTCGAATTAATTCTGACAGTGAATCGAGATATTTCGAATGGTAAAGAAGATCGAGTAAACCATCGAATTTCATCGATTCCGCCCATCGCTTCCATGGGCTCAGTATTAAAAACCCAAAGATATTGATCTAGTGAGTGGTTCATTTATGACTGGCATTTAACTGGTCTGCGACAAGTACAGAGTATAAGACAATGTTAAGGCGAGGGGAGCGGAGCGTCACGTAGCCGCTACATTAGTAAGAAAATATCGTCATTCGCTAACTAAACAAAAAACTTGGGTGTTGTCCAGTGTTGTCTATTGTCTATGGTTATATCAATCTGACGTTTTACTCGCTTCCTCACCACAATATTTTTGTTTCATGGCTTTTATTAATTAATGTTGTATAAAGGGTGGTTATTTCAATAGCCATAATCGCTTTATTGCTATGTTTTTTTTATTTTTTAATTGAAGTGGGACTTCTGCATTTCTACATTGTACAGACGTTTCTTCGACACTTCGTCTTACGTAAGTAACTAAATGGGACCTAAACTCTTTTTATATTCCAGTTCAATATCGGAATACGTCACATTACACTTTTCAACCGGTCAGCAAAAAATATGTGAATAATTGCACATATTGAAATAATAAGTGATTTTGAGCACATACCAATGGAAAGAAATTCAATCAGTAATGGTTAGTTCGAGAAGGATTTGTGCACCTCTCAAAAGTTCAGGAAAGCATTTTTACACAAAAAAAGACCCTAGAGCGATGTAGTGAAACCACGCGCGTTGTATCAGTAACATATCTTCTCTTTTATTTCATCTAAGATTATAACATAGTTTGTCTTGCGTTTCAATGTCAATATCTGACATTTAATTGTATTTTTCACAACTGATTCGACCCATGCAAACTACTTCGACAACAATTTGACATTTCTGCACTTATGCCCCGTTTTTAGTTGCTCATAAAGCTCAACTGAAGAAAAATTGAAGAAGGTTGCTGTTTATACGAATTCCGACAAATGTAATCTTTAATATTCTTTATGTCCACAATTGAAAGAAACGACAATTTTCCTCCCAAACTTGATTGTTTAATTAAATAACAATTGCTTATCAAACTTTAGTTCTTTTTTTTATTTATCGTTTTTGTGTTTAATTCGTACAACTCCATTTAATTTTTAAAAATTTAATTAAAATCAAATTTAATAATATAATTATTAAGTTCTGCAAGTATTTTTTGGTTTTTGTTATTGTTACAGCTGTTTCGGCTTTCAAGGCCATCTTCAAACTGAAACTGACAGTTTGAAAATGGCCTTGAAAGCCGAAACAGCTGTAACAATAACAAAAACCAAAAAATACTTGCAGAACTTAATAATTATATTATTAAATTTGATTTTAATTAAATTAAAAAAAAAAAAAAAACTTTTTTTCGTCTGGTCAATACCAATACCTTGAAAATTGATATCTTAATAATGTTACAAGGTCAAAGAAACGTCAAGACTTAATATATTATGTTACAAATAAAAGGTTCTCTCAAAAGGAAGGCATCTGATAAAATTTTAATCGTTGTTTCAGTACATATGTATATTGAACTAGGTTCAATGTCTGTTATATGACAGAACGCTATCATAGAAGACCATGGATCTTCCCGTTCCAGAATCTGCTTCCATCGAGGTGGAACCAGGATTCCAGGAAGAGGGTGGAGGTGAAATGCCGTCTTCGGATTTTATTTTCGGCAACCAGGATGTAAAGAAGGAATACTTACAGTATTCTGAGTCCATTCCGACAACCAGTAAGTTGTATTGCAAAATTCAGAAAATTTTAAATATTGATTCCAAACCTTTTAGATCGTTTCGCGAACAGGACGTATACTTGTTCATGGTGTCATCCAATGACTAAATAAAATACCTATTAGAGGACTTATCATGCTAATAAAACATTCTGTACAAAGACTAGTTCAAAAATAGCTACCGAGATGGCGGCAACTCTAGACTGTTTCCATGGGTATTATTCAAAGGTCTGACATTTTTCGACATTTGTCAGCAATAACAATTATTTCTTTCTTATCATAACCCTTTCCACATACATAAAACTAATTTTAAGGCAAACCTAGAACTCTGTAGTAACGATCAGGAAAATAATAATTTGTTTTCGAAACATGGATACACAATTTTTCACAATGTTTCAATATTGTTTACACCATAACCTAATAAAAATAATTATACCGATATTTAATGCTGTGGGCACTAAACTACATCCATCGAGTTATATTCAATATTATGTTGACGAATTCTTCTTCAAAATGTTTTGAATACAGAAGAGTTTGTGTTTGCTGTCCGAAACGTTGGCTAAAGAAGGAGTTTGCGCAACACGGCATAACACCCTAAAAACAAAAAACACTTTTATTTCGGTGCTACGGGTACCGCTTTGAAACCTGAAATTGCTCTTATATCACAAATGTATTACCTATGAAGAAAGTAAGTAGGGTAGGAACTATTAATGATTTCCCAATATTCCATTCTGTGTGTTTCAAGTGTAATAAAAACCTTTGTCGAAATTAACCCTTTTCACAACGGACTTAAATATTAATTTCTGGTGTATGGTGATATGATTAATTAATTATTATTTTTTTTTTAAAAGATAGACAAACATTCCCGGGTTACGAATAACCTGACAATATTTGAAAATCTCCTACTACCACCACAGTAAGCGGAAAATGTTGCTTGTGTTGTGATGGAGGACTTAGCCAGCCGAGGAATTGAACACACTACGCCTGGGTGAGACCCAAGCGCGATGTCAACTCGGCCACCGACCGGTTAAATTAATAATGATGCTTAATTAATATTTCTATGAATGTAACTATCAAGATATTATAATACATTTTATCATTTATCATTGTAAACTCTAAATAGTATTAAGTCTACCAATTCTTTAGTTAAATTTTAAAAGTTAGTTAAGATGTTTGTATTGATAGATGATTATCTTAATATTCTTTCATCCTTGTCTTTTCTTAAATAATAAGATTTTAAATAAGTTCCATTTGCTAAAAACTGAATGTCACCCTAGCTATCTTTATTATTTACTTGTTTCTTCTTGGGAATAATGGTTAATAAGTAGTTATGGTTCAAATATTGTTACAATATACTGTCAAATTACCCATCTGGTAACTCATCAAATACATGTTTTTTGTTTTTATGTAGTATTACTTTATGTTTGTGATAACTCTATGTTTGCTTCACTCAAATGCAAATTGTTAACCTCGATACAGGCTTAGTCCTAGTGAGAAAAAATGTGATTTATGTATTATGAGATGCAATAAATAAATATATGCTGTTTTTTTTGTTTATCCAGGTAGATTTAATGTGGAAACTGTACCCATCAAAGCAGAACAAGGTGTAGTGGGAATCACTTATGTGGAAATTGACATAGACCTGCCGGATGTTAAAAAGGAATGTTTAGATCGCTTTGAAAGTATTACCCAGACAACAGGTAAAATTGATTTTGTCCGTTTGAATTCAGAATTCTTAGAATATTAATAATTTTATGAAAAACTTGCATTAATTAAGTTTTATTGGTAATCTTTTTCAGACTTATTGACGGATCTGAAGACGCATCATGTGGAAAAACGATTATCTTGTACCTATTGTAACTACTCCTGCTTTTATAAGTCGAAGTTAGAACTTCACTTGCGTACCCATACTGGAGAAAAACCTTTTTCTTGTCCCAACTGCAGTTATACGTATGCGCAAAAGGGAAGTTTGACGGAACACATGCTGACTCACAGTGGTGAAAAACCTTTTTCATGTTCCGAGTGCAATTATACATGTACTAGAAAGAGAGATTTGACGACGCACATGCTGACTCACAGCCGAGAAAAACCTTTTTCATGTTCCCACTGCAATTATTCGTGTTCTCAAAAGGGATGTTTGACGGTGCATATACTGACTCACACTGGAGAAAAACCTTTTTCGTGTTCCGAGTGCAGCTTTTCATGTTTTCGAATGGGAGGTTTGACGAGACATATGCTGACGCACGGTGGAGTAAAATCTTTTTCATGTTCCGAGTGCAGTTATTCATGTTCTCGAAAGGGAAGTTTGACGAGACACATGCTGACGCACAGTGGAGAAAAACCTTATTCATGTTCCTTCTGCAGTTTTTTATGTTCTCGAAAGGAAAGTTTGACTAAACATATGCTGACTCACAGCGGCAGTACAGGAATACTCAGACACAATCTGTAAATCAATCAATAAGTTATAATAGCGGAGTAACTGTAGAGGGACAAGAGCAATACTTTCGGTACGTGAAACAGCAACCCTTAGCAAAGGCCATCTCTTTACCGAGGACTTCGAACGCATGAAAAATGATATCTGTTCGTCACGAGATCGGCGTTCCACGCCGGTCTTCTCATCCCTCTCAAGCCATCCAAAAATTTTCGGTATGGCATACTTCATCAACTCGCAGTGCCACAGCATCTGCTCTGCTATCTGGCTAATGTCACCACATAAACAGTTCGGATGAGGAGTGAGGATGAGTCAGACTCTATAGCCGCCAGCTGAGCTCGACATGACCGGAAATTGCGTCATATAGTGATCCACTTTTAATATGAGGCCCTTCCATTCTGCTTTTAACTAAAGCGAAGAAAGAGAAAGTCAATATTACCTTCGACGACTTATTTATTTATTTATTACACGCCCTAGTGGGCTTTGACATAATAATTGACCAGTTATTTGTATCAATGTTAATAGTTAAGAATTAAAAGAATAAAAAATGTGAAGATAGTAAACAAAACTATCAATTTCGATACTTCAAACTTTATTCTTATTAGCGTCAGGAATATTTAAAGAGTGGTTTGAATCTTTAAAAATTCTGAGAAGCCCGAGGAAGACTTAATGCACTATCTCTGCACTGGAATGAGGTACGGAGTCGAATAAAAGTCCAGATAATGTAGTTTTTTTTTCAATACAAACAATGTGGAATATATTAGTTAACGATAGAAAAGTCGGACACTCTAGGCATACTTAAAGCCTTTCATCTGTAATGGAATGAGTTACGGAGTCGAATAATGGTCGAGATAATGTGGTATACAGTAGTGAACGGTGGAAGTCAGTGATGCTAGAAGAAGACATGCGACGATCAAGTGAAACAATAACTTTTAAAAAGTAAGCGTTTTCAATTATTTAGAGAAATATTATTTATACCTTAAAAATAAACCCAGTTTGGGGCTTAACTAGAATTCACCAACGAGAAATGTATTATTTCTGTATAAATAAAATAAATACTAGAAAATAATGTTTATTTGCGCCAACAATGATTCCAAAACGTTTTTTTATTATTTCTTGGAAATATTATTATACATTTGTATTGTATAAACGAGATAAAAGTGAAGAAACAGTTTTCTTACAGATACCTTTTATAAAAGGAATATGTTTTCTAAATTTCGTATTTTCTACAATTTTTCGACGTTTGGAGAAAAAATATCGGTTTTTTTCAAAAAAAAATTCATGTTTGAAATTTAAATGTACCAATTAAGAAATATTCAAATTCAAATACAAAAATCTATAAGGTAGTTTATCCAATTTTTGTAATTGTATTTGTTTTTAAATCTTCAAAAAAAAAAAATAAAAAGCGTATTTAAAATACCTTGGCAATATTTCAAAATTCGATGAGAAATTTCAAGTTTATGCAATAGATAAACCATCATCACTCTTTGGCTGTATAAACAATGTTTATTTATTTCCACGAACTATTTTACGTCAGTTTCTATTAGTATGGTGCATTACATGCACGGTTGTTTATCAATTTTATAAAATATTCACCACGCTTATAAATTAGTAAGTCTGTTAGAAAGTATAATTTATTTCGGAATATATCGTATGAACAACTAAACTTTTTTGTTCTCTAGACTAACTAAATTGTTTTTTTTTTCCTTCGTGGAACATCGGTTCCTGAAGAGGACATTTGACATCTTTCTTATTTCTTAAATACAGTTTAATTCTGTGTCGATAAATTGGCGTTTATTGAAAAGTAGTTTTTACAATTTTATTCGAAAAAACAACAATATTAATAGGTACCTACCATGTTTAATTTTCTATGTTATTTTTTTGTACGCTTAACATTAGCTAACTCACAAAGTGTAACCTATTCTGAGGTAGGTGACAGGAATGTATGTTAAAAATATTTAATTGCAATGTTATTGGCAGATTTGGGAAGTGAAATTTTGATTAATAAGCTTTAAACCCCCGCATAACCCAATTTCTACCGATTTATAACAAGTTTCTCGTTAACTTATTGAGTTTTTAAGTTCCATAAAATGTATATGTTATTTTTGTAGATAATAAAAAACATTTCTTTTGCCGAAACGTTAATTATATGAAATTCCCTCGAAAAAATATCACAAAGAAAGCTCCGAAAAATTATTAAAAATACGTTTTGTTCTGTTATTCAATACCTTATAGGCATGAAAAAATTCACAGTGTATCTTTAAATACAACTAAAGCATTTGTCGAAAGATTTTTGCTCTATTTTAAACGAGTCGTGTTAAAAATTTTCACCTTTTTTGCTCAATTTTGATATATTTTTAATATTAGCGCGTTCCCTCTAACATTCGTATTTACATATCTCCCTTATAAACCATATTTGAACGGTGACTACGAGGCCTTAGCGCTCTTTTTTATGTTTCCCTTCCTCATGTCTTTTCGATGGTATCTTCAATTGTAAATATTTTAAGTTATTTGTTCATTTCTTATTAACGTTTTTAAATAATTTCTACTATAATAAACTCTCGGAGATGAGGGCGATAATTTTAAATTTGATGCGTTAGTATCAACATATCAATGAAGGAACTGTTGTTTTTGATTTTCCAGATATCGCTAACATGGAGACTAATACCATTAAGGCAGAACCAGAACTTCGAGATGAATGTGGAAGGGTAATTCCTTATACGGAAATTGACATACACCTTGGTGATGTTAAAAAGGAATGCTTTGAGCGCTCTGAAAGTTTTACTCAAACAACCGGTAAATCCGACTTTTTTATTATTAAAATTAGCAATTCGTGCTATCCCAATTTTATTTTTTTTATGAATTTACTGTACTTATTAAGCTTCATCCGCAATCTTTTTCAGACTCATTGGCAAACTTAAAGACGCATTCAGGGACAAGACGATACTCTTGTCCACATTGTAACTACTCCTGCTTAGACAAGTCAACGTTAGCACTGCACTTAAGCACCCATATTGGTGAAAAACATTTTTCATGTTCCAACTGTAACTATTCGTGTTCAACAAAGGGAAATTTCAATAGACACGTCGCGTCGTAACGCACAGCGGAGAAAAACCCTTTTCATCTTCTGACTGCAAATATTCATGTTTTTGAAAGGGAGATTTGACGATACACATTAGGGTGGTTACAAAAAATCAACGTTGGAATTTTTTGTGCTGACCCCCCTAAAAGATGCCAATTAGCTAAAAAATGAGATTTGTGAAGTTTCAACTCAATTGGATAAGGTTAACCCGTGCCTCATCAAGGTTGAAGTTTAACTTTCTATAAAAATTTTTTTTTTTTTATAAACTACCTAACAATATTGCAAGATTTAATTACATGTGCTGTCCAGATTTTTCTTTATTTATTTTCTCAATTGGTACATAAAAAAGGGTGTAGTTAAAACTATTTTCAAAGTAAATACAGCACAATCCAAATTGAAAATGATGGATTTAGGAGAAAAGAAACGCAAAAAGGTATAAAAAAAAGAAGAAATAATGTTCAAAGTTTTATTATTTAAAATATACAAAAGAAAGCATTATGAAAGAAAGAAGTTATTATTATTATTATTTACATTTAAAATTAATTATCAGATTAAGGTGATAATGGCTTAGATAACTTGGCTTTTGAAGAGTCAGGATAAAAATTTCGACATTCCGATACAACTTGTAACAGAAACTGTCGTTGTTCTTCGTCTTTTGTCAAACAGGAATTGAAGTCTTGGATTAATTTTACCCCTCTTTCAGCTGTGTCATTGACAACCTTAAAACCGTTCACTATTTTTTTGCTTTTAAATAATGTGCATTTTCACATCATATATCAGGATCCGTATTTAAAAATTCTGTATCAATTACAAATCTTTTGAAAAAATTTTGAGTTTGAAGAGGAACAAAAAAATCGATTTCTTTGTCCAATAAATTATCCACTTGATGGAGACAGAGTTTTGCTTTCACATCCCTATCACATGTTTGTTCTTCAATTGGAATTAATTGTAGACTTTTTACAACCATGCTTGTTATGACACTTTTTTCTAAATTTTCATCGAAGAAAGAAAATGCGACTTGCTCAGAATTGAAGTACCACAGATGATTCATTTTAGAGAGTGCCTTGTCTGCAAGTTTTTTATAGATTTCTCTATATTTTACAAGAGATTTTAAAAATTGTAGGTCTTGGTTGGGAGCCAAAGTGGGTTTGGGGGCGTTAAACCATGCTTTTACATAAATGTTTATTAAAAATAAACAAATGTCAGTGATAGCTTTTTTTTCTAAATTTGTTAATGTAAATTGATCCCTGAAAAGATATATTTTGATACAATAAATGGCCTTTGCCATCCATCTAGCGTGATGAATGGCACAAGGAACTTTGAAAAAAGTATATTTTGAGGGAGTACCTCCTAACACAACTAACGAAAGTTGAATTAATTCTTTGTAATCATCCCTTGGCTGTTGGTTTTTTAATTGTTCTGTAAGAAAAATTGATATTACATCTGAATTCCCTATTTTATGTCTAATATTTTTATCTTCAATAGCAGTTTTGTACTTTGTCTTGTCTAGCTTCGACCACCCAGTCTGAAAGTTTTTAAAAATATTTGAGTGGGGTCCAGTAGTTGTGTCCATTTTTAAATCTAAAACTGATTTGAGAATAATTTCTAAAATATAGTGGCGACATGCTAAATAAAGAAGAATTTTCTCTAATAATTGCTCCAACAAAACGCAGGTTCCGTTGAAGCGACCAGTATTTACCGCAGTGGTATCAAAACAAATTGCCTGAATTTTCTCAACTGCCCCCCACTCTTCAACTGCTGAAAATACAGCTTTTGCCTGAGTAATTCCCGTACTATTTTCAAGCTGAGGAACTCCTATCAACTGTTCTTCATCCCCACAACTAATCAAAACCGCTATCCTTTCTACATTTTCTTTACTCAAAATATCTGGAAGTAATTTTCCGTCCCAGTGCACAGCAGCTCCTACTAAATCGGAATTTTTGAATCTATGTTTGATAAGCTCAGTCCTTTGTTTTCGGAATAGCTGTCTGCGAAGTCGTATTACACTTCTACATACTATTAAATTCTGTGAGTCAAAACCTAACGCCTCTAATACTACATCTATCTTACAACAAAGCCAATGTTTCGGTAATAATCTCTACACTTCCTCTAGCGTACTTCTTTTTCTGTATTTCTGGTTCTCCTTCCTCTGTGTCGGGAAAATTCACCTCCATCTCTTCTTGTTCCTCTTCTTCTGATGTGCTGCTTGTTGAAGATTCCAGTTGTGCAATTAAATTTACATCTTCTAAAAAAAGAAAAAAACCCATTAAGCGGTAACAAGCAGCAAAGCACTCACGGAATAGGCATCAAGTCAAATAATCTCAAGAGAAAAAAGGATAGGGAAAACGTGAAAAAAGAGAGAAAAACTCTACTAACCTACTTTTTTTGTGATTTTTCCAATCTTGCCATCTCAGCTGCATGTCTTTTTTCTCTTCGTTGTTGTGCTTTTACTAAATTCATGTCAACGCCTCCCATGCAGCCAGGACGTCCTTTTTTTCTCTGGAGTAACAAAAACTGCTTGTCTTCTTCAACAGTGTTTTTTAATGCATCCTGATGAGCAATATCAAAAAGGTCATCAAGGGCTGACTTGAAAGCTTCTACTTTTTTTTATTTTGAGCTGTGCTTTTAGATCTGTTAGCGTTTTTTTTTGTAGTTTTCTCCACTCTTCGTAGAGTTTTCAAGCTTTATAACACAATCTTGAAAGTGTTTGGTTGGTATCTTAGCTTCTCCCAAAAAATTACAACTTCCATTTTTCAACCTTCAAAGGAAGGTTGAAAAAAATGTTTGTTTTGTGTTTTATTATATATTATATTATTTTATTAAACATGATGTTGTTTATTATATTGTTTAATAATGTATAATGTTCATAGGAAACAAAATTTGATCAAAAGTGAAATTAAGTATGTTTTTTTTTGCAAAAAATCGTTTTTTCATATTTAATCTCGATGAGGCACAAGTTAACATTATCGAATTGAGCTAAAACTTTTCAAATCTTATTTTCTAGACAAATGGCATATTTTAAGGGGGTCCGGCCGGCATTAGGACGAAAATATTTTTTCACCTTATACCTTGTAACCACCCTAATACACATGCTGACTCACACTGGAGAAAAACCTTTTTCATGTTCCCACTGCAATTATTCATGTTTAACAAAGGGAAATTTCGACAGACACAAGCTGACTCATAGTGAAGAAAAACCTTTTGTGTGTCCCAACTGTAACTATTCATGTTCTACAAAAGGAAAACTAAAAATTCATTTTCTTATTCACTGAGAAATACTTTTTCGTGTCTCTACTGCAGCTATTCTTGTTTTCAAAAGGTACAATTAAGAATTCACGTACAAACACACAGTGGGGAAAAACTTTTTTCTTGTTCCAACTGCAACTATTCAAGTTTTCGAATGGGAGATTTGAAGAGACATATGATTACTCATAGTGGAGAAAAACCATTCTAGTGTTCTGAATGTGGCTCATTATTTTCAGTATAGTCAAATTTACAGATGCCCATTCTCACTCACCTTGGAGTTAAACCATTCTCTTGCGCTGACTGCAACTATGTATGTTCTAGAAATGTAGATTTGAAGAGACACATGCTGACTCATAGTCGAATAAAACCTTTTACGTTTCCTAACTGTAACTATTCATGTTCTCAAAATTGAGATTTGAAGAAACACATGCTGACTCACGGTGCAGAAAAACCATTTTCATGTTCAAACTGCAACTATTCATGTCGTCGAAAGGAAGATTTGAAGAGACACATGCTGCCTCATAGTGGAGTAAAACATTTTTTGTCCCAATTGAAACTATTCATGTTATCAAAAGGGACAGTTAAAAATTCACATGCTGGCTCACAGCGGAGTAAAACCTAGTCATATTCACAGAGGGAAAATTTAAAGTCACGTATGCTGACTCACAGTGAAGAAAAACCTTTTTTTAGTTTCGTATAAAGTTTGCACGATAAAAACCGTCGCAGATTTTTTTTTATGTTTTTTTTGCAAAATGTAGAGGCTTTAGGGCAGGGCTGGGAAAACCGCAGCCCGCTTGCACCTTTGGTACAGCCTGATGGAAATAATAAAATTTAAACCTAGAATGGGAGATAGGTTTTTTTTTTACGATGTGTCATAATCCTAAATTTTAAAATAATTAAATAGCAATATTTTTTCTTCGTGTTTTTTATTGTGTAAATTTTTTGTTTTGCAACATTTACAAAATACTATCATTACACAAACCAGTTCAAAATATTCACAGGATGTAATGTCTTTATGACTGGGTAAAGATGATAAACAAAAATTAGAAATAAAAACATATTTATAAATATATAAAAGACGTAAGAAAAAATAATATTGTTCCGTGCAAAATTATATAAATATAGTTGCTGATCATCAACTATGCATAAAATCAATTGAAATATTCCGCGTACAATTACAATTATGTTAACAAGTGGACTCGTTTGAAGATTCGTTCCTAAGTTAAAAGCAGTTTTATGGTTGCAGATTTGTATGCTAACGCAATTCGAAAGAAACCATTCTCGTGTTTGCAACTCGAAATTTATAACTGCAGTTATAAATTTATAGTTGCAGATTAGTTATGTTAAACAAAAAATCAAATGTTCAAGCCATAAATTACTGGTAATTTCCCATTATTATTATTTCATATTATATTTCAAGGATTAAATGGTGTAATTTATTTATAAATTCACGCCCGGCTGGGCTTTCACGTGTTATTTTCTTATTTTTTTACACACAACAAAATCAAAAAGAAAACAAAGTCAAAGTAAAATCAAAAAACAAAATCAAAAGAAAATAGAAGACACAATAAAAAACAACCTATTACAAAAACAATGTCATGACAAAATATAGTGGAAACTAAACACTCCACCATGCAAGATGGAAAAATATAATGTAAAATTACAAAACTTTGGTAAGATAAACAGAGCTACTTAATTTCTATAGTCTAATTATATTATATTTGATATTCTTATTTCTGAAATAAATTGGGTAATGACTTGTTTGAAATGAGATACGAAATTTGAAAAATGTCATTGACGTTCGGTCAGTTTCTCTATCGGTAGATTTACTTCACCGTTTGTGACGGAATGTTCACGACCCGGCATTTTTCTTTCATGGCCTGGTGCCGGTAAGCGATACGCAGTTTGGGGAAAATGCCGACTAACGTTACACTACCTAACCAACTACTCGAGTTATTTAAAAGCCCGAGGGCGTAAACAAAACAATAAAAGTAGCAACGCTGATTCGTATCATGGACATGAACCTAAACAGCAAGCTGAATGGAGTTTTAGGAAACAATTTGAAGACGGTGAGGAGGAAGATGAATTAATTTTAATTTTTTTCTTTGATAAAGAGTTTATTTTTAAAATAAAGGAGATTGACGTAAGGTTCCCAGAAGCGCTTAAGCCATACATCCATTGTGCTATCTCCCATTCTACCTCATTCCTTTAACAGTAATCCGGTCCCTTTAATAAAGTTCACCAGGGTTGTCATTGGATATGTGGCTATGTCTTCTGGTTCTAATGTGTTTTTCCAGGCATCTGAGCCTTGTTCTCAACAGAGCGGGACATTGGCACCATGATGAATTGGTGTCTCTTCATCCTCTTCACATTTCCTGCATCTGTTGGTGTTTTTCACTCCCAATATCTGCATGTAAATCCTGAGATGGCAATGTCTCGTTAGTAGTTTTACCAGTTCCCTCATTGAGTTTATGTCCATATTTAGTAGTTGTCTAGTCACACATGGGCGTACTTTAAATTGCCTCATTCCGGGTGCCCTTTCCCATTCCTCCCAGTGCCGTGATTTGACCCAAATTTAAATATGTATTTTGGTGTGGCAAATTGCTTCTACGGCCAGTTTGGATCCCGCAAGTGGTGCTTTCACCCCTTTCCTTGTAAGTTCATCAGCCCTCCTCCCTCAAAATTCCTTTATCACCAAAGTAATCTATTATATTGTAAAAATTATCGAATATTTCGAAATACATATTTTATCGATTTTGCATGATATGCATCACTAGTTGCTATTGCTGCTTTTTATACACATAACAATCTGGCAATATTTTTTTCTATGGTTGTCACCCATTGACGTTTAGCGCTCGAGACTTTCGTGTGCTGCGAGAATGGATTTATAGTAAAATAATATGTTTTTTAAATTAAATAAGTATAATTATGGTATTTTCGTCTCAATTTCATAGTTATTTTAGTCACGTTGATTGAATTGACAAGACTTTATTGAATCGTTTCTGATTTTACATAGACAAAATAGTAGATGTTTGATTTGATGGCATTTTGTGATCAATAATCATAAAAAGGTAAATGAATATCTTTCTTTCTTTACAACCATCCAACATAAATCTAAAACATAAATAATTCCAATTGAATAGAAGCTCAATAAATAACCTTCCCAGTCGCGCCTAGGAACCAGACAATATTTAAAAAAACGCAATTTTTCAATCTTTTTAACACTTAATAATATCGTGATGTAAAAATTCCCTCCAACTTTGTTGTAGATTGGGTAGGTAAAAGTTCCATTTGTCTAAATGTAATAACAATGACGCAATATTACACTGTCCGCACCGTTTCCCAAATATTGAGATATATATACCATTGCTTTCCCTATATTCTCTAGTACGACTAGTGCAATATCTCAGTGTGCATGTAGGCATTTTGAAATTATCGCTGGAGAGCTATGCCCGGCGAGCTCTTGTAACTGACTGATGCCCGAGATATATCACAGTGGACAATGAACCGACGAGCGTAGGCCATACTTCGAACGCCAAAGTTGGCTCTTTATGTATACCTCATTGGTCTCAAAGCGTTTCGTCAATTTTTAACTTACTTTGTTTATTAACAAAGTTTTTAGAACGGTTTTTCAAACTCGTTAATGACATATTTGCAGGCAGCCTGAAGAGGTACTAAAATCCGCTTTTTATTATTTCGCTGTCAACCAAAACGAAATCCTTAAAACTTTATTGTTTTGGTTTTTATGATATTGAACTAATCATATACATAAATTTGCCATATTATTCAATTAATACCATTTCTCAAAATATTAATATGGAAACATATGAACTGCTTACTGCGGTCTGCAACGATGGTTGGGTGGTGAGTGAAACGCAATATGGGAAAACTAACTTAATATTATATATCTTGAAGTTTTGGCATTGGTTGCTTTTTGGTTTTGAAAACTCCCAACAAAAATCCCTGTAATTTCAGTGTTTGTCTGAGCTGCCGCCGCTTGCTTGCTAAGTTGTTTTCAGCTTTGCTAATAATAACTACACATGAAAAATGATGACAATTTTAAATATGAATTTCTTTTTTAAATTATTTTTTATACTGCCTAGATTTATTGCATATTTTTTAGTGTTTATTAAATGACATCTATATAATATATGTATATAAAAACACACGCTTATTCGAATGCAAAGTTGTGTTAAAATTTAAAAGCAATCAGCGAAGAACTTTCAGAGATTTAAGATTTTAAACAAACAAACATTAAATTTTTATTCATATATACTAGTAATGTTTATATAGGGTTTTCCAATAAGAGGTGTTATTTTGAATAGCCCGCTTTTTTGGTAGATGTTACTTTTGAAGCTGTAATTTTTTGACATTTGACAAGTAGAAACTACGCCATTAATAAAAATGGAACGATACACGCTTCAACAACGCATTGAAATTATTAAAATTCACATGGTGAAAATTTGGCAGAGACGGTTCGTAAAATTCGAACATTTTTGGGTCGTCGTGAAGCATCTTGTCGGACCGCAATACAGAAATTGGTGGAAAAATTCGAGCTGTTGGGACAACTTAGTGATGTGAAGAATAAAACCCGTGCACGTCGCTCAAGAATAGCCGAGAATATTGCTGCTGTAGCCGAAAGTGTTGAAGAAAACCTAGGTTGTCCATTCCTCGACGTTCTTTGGAATTAGGCATTCCACAAACGTCATTACACCGTGTTTTGCATGAAGATTTGTGTCTTAAGGCTTATAAAGTTCAGTTAACACAAGAACTCAAGGCGGCCGATCATCAAGAACGCATCTAAAATAAAATAACACCTCTTATTGAAAAACCCTGTATTTTCAAGAGTAATGAATTTTTAAAATATTAAAACTCACAAATGTGTTTTTTTTTAGATTGTTCTACCTTGCAATTGTGCTATCTTAAAACAACAATTAAAAAATTACAAAATGGAAGCATCCACTACAGAAAAAGACATCAATAAAGTGGAACAACGAAATAATTATGGAGTTAAAAATATTGAAAGCATTTCTTTAAACATTGATGAAGAAAGAATTATTAAAACAGATGATCGAAAAACATGTTATGGTTCAGAAATCCCAGAAAATCAAGAAAAAAATCCAGGAATTCGAGAGAAAGTTGTTGTTCTTTGTACGGACATTGCAATAGAATATCCACAATTTGACAAAATATGTGCAGAATTTCCTGCTAGTCATTTTGAAATGATGAAAAAAGACGAAAATTTAAAAAATGAAACATTCACAATGAAGAGGTATTCAGAGTTAGAAATTCCTGATGAAGTTTCAAATAAAGATGATGTGGATTTTAATTCTGTGATGGACAATGTCGGATATATTTATACTGGTGTTCCTGCAGGTAAATTTGATTCTATGTTGTAAGGGGTAGGCAGAAACCGCCACACAACTCTGTCTTAGCAAACACAATAACGCTTCATTCACAATATCATCGTCTCACACTCTTATGTTGATCTGGCTCAAGTATTCGATTTACTTGATCGTGCAATGTTACAACAGGGCGTCCCTGACTTCTAACTCTCCATTTTTTTTATTAAAACTTTCCCATGGCCAGCCAAAGTGCTTACTGCCATACTTACGAGATTTATCAGGTAAAACAGAACAATGACAAAACAGAACACGATTAAATAATATGTTAGATTCAGTGTCCTTTTTCTTCACTCTTCTTCAGGGTTCCGTTTTGTCATGGAACTGATAATTTTCCTAGATAATTGTACTTAAACTTTGTCATGTCGAAATAAAAATGCTTTTCTTTTTTTTGTTTGTAGATACAAAAATGCTTAAGCTTTTGCTTTTTTCTAGATAAAAATTCTGAGCACAAACCACCTCCCGCCCAAAAGATATACGCCTGCCCAGACTGCAGTTTCACCTGCTCTCAGCGTGGTCATTTAAACGTCCATAGACGTACGCACTCCGGAGAAAAACCCTTTCAGTGTTTAGAGTGCGGTTTCCGATTCCTGAGAAAAGGTGCACTAAACAACCACATGACCACTCACACTGGGCTTAAACCGTTCTCGTGTTTAGAGTGCGAATATGTCTGTTCTCGCAAAGGTGACCTGAAACTACACTCCAGAATTCACACAGGAGAAAAACCATTCTCCTGCACGGAATGTGAGTACAAGTGTTCTCAGAAGGGAACCATTAAAAATCATATTCTCACACACACCGGAGAAAAACCGTTCTCTTGTTCTAAATGTGAGTATATTTGTTCAGAAAAGGGGAGTTTGAGGAGGCATTCTCGTATACACACGAAGCAATTAGTCTAAAGTCATGGGTTTTTGTCACAGAAGGGTTTTGAGAGGACAGGCTGTAACCTAACCTACTATTTAATCATTTAATCAAGAATTTATTTATGTTGGCTTGGGTGCGATTATGAACAATCTGGAAGCCGATGTTGCGGTGCTGATTTTTTACAACATAGAAGATCTGCAGTATCTCGTGTCTAAGATGAACCAAGTATGTACATAGAATGAGTTAATGCTGAATTGAAGCAAGTCCAAAGTCATGTTTTTTGAAAGAGAGCGTATGAAAACAGTGTGCAATATAGTTTTAAATGATGAATACGTAAAGTAAGTGGACGAGTTTGTGTATTTGGGAAGTATTTTTGCGTTTTTAGGGCTGTGATCATACCTATGTACAAAGTTATAAAGCAAAAGGGTCACGCACGGAATTTGGAAACCAATGCGCAAAGTTCAGTTGGCAAGCTGTACGGTAGAATATTGATTATATAAATGATAACATAAAACAAAATAAGGGATGTTCAAGATGCTTTCATGAATGGATCAGATTTTCTCATTGTGAAAGCTTACAGAGATGTTTCTGGTATAAAAACCAGATATATGCACTTCTGTTAATATTCTATTTTGTTTAAAGAAATCGCGCAATTAGTTCCGAGTAAACGCTGTCGTATATTGCTGCAGTAGAACTGTGCAATTCATAATTATTAGTTATGCCTTATGCTAGTACAATTATATTGATCTCAATTTGCACAGCAGTGCCATGTTTCAGGACATTATTAAATTTATGATTAGATTGACAATAATTTATATTTATTAGACCTATGTTATACCGCATTGTCGTAGACAGTCATTTTATTGCCCTTCTATACTGTGTCGTTAGCAGTCTAGGCGCCATTGCATCTGGATCGTGTACGTTTTTAAATCATACAATGTTTAACTGTAATTTGTTTTTATTATATACTGTATATGAAGTCTATCATAGGATGGCTATAATATTTTTACATCCTTGTCCTTCCTTATAATAAGGTTTTGCTTATGTTCCATTTGGGAGGCGGGTGTGGTTACCGCCGCCCCGGGAGCTATTCATTGGATAATCAATACCTCTGCAATCGGTCACTCCAACTGGTTCGCTACGTTTGGTGACTTAGCGGGGCTGCCCGGGTTTAGGGAGTTCGGAAAGCCTAGGTCTGGGCGGTGTATGCATCTGCCCACCTACTATGTGGCTGGCCAGATTTGGAGAGACTGGTCGAGGGAGATCTTTTCATCTCTCCTGGAGGACTCTCGACCTACCGCCTTGCACCACAGTGGGAGGAATG
This sequence comes from Hesperophylax magnus, assembly GCA_026573805.1. Taxonomy (NCBI): domain Eukaryota; kingdom Metazoa; phylum Arthropoda; class Insecta; order Trichoptera; family Limnephilidae; genus Hesperophylax; species Hesperophylax magnus. Next base: position 2,710,419 of record JAIUSX010000193.1, on the reverse strand, counting down.
AATTCAAATGTCCGTAACTCCTGGACACACTGATACCCAGATTCCTAGCCACTGTTTTACTTCGCAGATCTTCCTTTCCTTAAAAAACCCTCCACACAGTATATCCTAAGATCATGCTTTATATTCTGTAAGAAGCAATATAAATTTAAATGGCTAGAATAATATTGGCGTTTTGGTCAGCTATCCACGTCTGTCTGTTTGTGCGAGAAATTCCCGAAATGATAGTGAAAACCATATAAAAATCCGTATATATGTATATATATACATATATATATATATATATATATATATATATATATATATATATATATATATATATATATATATATATAAATAGTACAAGCATATTATATTTATAGAAAGCAGAGAAGAATCGAACAACGGCCCGGTAAATGTCAGCTAGTAGGTAATATTCAAATAATCTGATTCCATATTCGTATTCTAGAATATTAATATTATGAAAGAAAAATACTTGGTGCCGCGACCTGGATTCGAACGCCACATCTTCCCTTAACAGGGAAACTGCTTTACCCACTGAACTATCGCCACAATCTGCCATTGTACCTTTAATCGATTATTTAAAGCATCTCAGTGCTTTTTTTTACATTGATTCGTTTTGACTGTATTTTTACTCTAGTCATTTTATAATGAAAATGTACTTTCAGATTTACAAACTTTTCTGAGCAAGCAGGGAACTATTGAACAAATATTTTCTTAACCCATTTTTAGTGTTCACAATATCTGCAGTAGTGACGCCCCCGACTGCAAAGATAAGTTAAAATCTTAAATGTACCTTTTTCAGCTTTGTAGAATAAAACTTTTAGTACCTATTGTTGTATATGTCTTACATTATAAATTATTGTAGTGTTTATTCTGATGTATAAAGCTGATAATAATTCAAGATATTTGCAGAAACATTATAACGTCTTGTAATCAACAATAATCATTAAGTGTGATGTTATTCCGTCTCACTTAATAAATTCTTAAGCGTTGGTTTAGTTTTAAGGCCGTTGTAATCATACTTAAGCCGTTGTAATGAGTAAAGTTTTTCCCTATCCCGACCTTACCCCTTATTATTTACAACTCGATAATGGGGTTTGTCTTTAGCGTCCTACTTATAAATATTATATATCTAATAAGTACATAATCGAAAATTTATTTAATTAAATTATATTAATTTAAAATTGTGATTTTTTCTTGATTACATTCGGTTGACGCAACTATTTACATCCCTTTTTGACATGTGTTCCATCATTCTCCCACCCATGTCCCACCCTTATGTCCACCACTTGTCCCTTTCTGACAGTGCGGAATTGAACGCACTACGCCTGCGTGTCAAACTAAAACGCGATGTCAACTCAGCCACCGACCGGTCAAATAATGTAAATAAACCATAATATTGATTACACTCCACCGCAAGTATAAAATACAAAATAATTCGCAGACAAATATTGTGACTACACATCTTTTATATCACGTCACCTTAATTCATGGGTGGAGAACCTTTTCGCCGTGGAAGGCCATTTGGATGTTCGCAGTATCACCCGCAGGCCGCGCTTAGATTTTGGCCTCGGGGGAGGGGAGGGGTGGAATCCTCGATATATTATCATAACCTCATTTTACCAAGTACAAATTTTATTTTATTTTTCTTTCACTAGAAATTTATAACTGCACTCAGAACGCGGGAATGGTTTCCCTTGAGTTACAGATAAGTCCGCAAATCGAATTTTCAGTTCAAAAACTTTTTTGAATTTCTGCCTTAAAATTAAAAGTAATTCTGCATTAGAGTAGGTATACGAGCATAAATATTTTTTATACGCGGAACAAGCAAATGGTTTTCTCGGAATTTTGCAGCACATGGTATAAAACTGGAATATAAACTCTACTCGGAACACGCAAACGATTTCTCTGGAAATGTGTCAGCAGATGAATCCGCAACTGGATATTTTAACATATTTTTAAGAAGACAAAACTGCTTCATAAGATTGAATCTTTGTGCGAGTCCCCAGCTTCCAGCACATGAAAATGATTTCCTCCGATTTTTGTATCTTAGAATTTATAACTGCACTTCGAACAGGATAATTTTTCCTTCAAAATGCGTCAGCAGATGAATCCACAGCTAGAATTTTATCGTTGCATTCTGAACACAAAACTAGTTTTAACTTTTTAGTTACTCATTGTGTCAGTTCCCAACTTTAATTAAAACTTCGTCCTGAACCCGAAAATGGTTTCCTATGATTTTTTTCAAAAATGAACTTCGAATGCAAAACCATTTATTACATTAAACCATCATGCCATTTCTCCACAGGGGTGGGCAGAGAGGACGGACCGCCAAACAAATCGGTCTTGGCACATACACCTTGCCTCATTTACATTCATACATACTCTTTTGTTATTCTGACTCTTGAGATAGCTCGACTCAAGTAGCTGATTCACTTGATCGTGCCATTTCTTCCTTAGGCTTCCCTGCTTTCATCTATCATGTACATTCGCGACATATATTCTCATTTCTTTGTTCATTAGCTCTACATACCCAAACCATCTAAGCGTCCCTTTCTTAATCTTACTGATTACCTACGCTTACATCAGCCTTGCACTATTTGCGAATCTTCGCATTTCTCGCACGGTCATACATGGTTTGTGATCATACAAACATACGCCTCAGGGATCTCATCTTTACAGCATTCAATCTACTTTTGTCAGTTACATGCCTCACTGCCACACATCAGGGTGGGTACATCAGCCCACTCATCAGCACTCCATTCTGGACTGCTAGCTTCGCTTTTTTGAACAATTTTTTGCTAGCACCAACTACGTTCAGCCCTCCTTTAATGGAGTTATCTGCATTTACCTTTCTTTCAATATCTCCGTCAGCTTTTCCTTCTCTCGTATACATAATTCCCATATATATCTACTAAAATAAAACAGATAAAAGTATCAAGATAGGTAAATATAGACCCTATTTAAAAAACACACTGATCACAAAACCATTCCTTTGTTAAGACTGTAGCTATTCACATTTAACTATAGATTTAACCACTGCCAAAATATTAGCCAACTAATTCTACTCCGAGGTTATTACACTTTTCTTATTGGATTTAAATTATTCGAAGGCTTACTCGTCAATTTGTCTCATATCGAGGGACGAATCACATTTAGGAAGAGAAATTCTAATCAAATCCTTCTACTGATTAAAGAACATAAAATATATATTATTAAAATAAATACCATGATTAAATAATAAATTTGACTGTTGCGAACTTCTGCAACTCATTAACTTACGAATACCTACAATAACAACACGACAAAATACACTATTCCACTGCAACACACATAAGCGCAATTACATTGCAAACTCCCCAATACAACGGTTTCACACTATGGGAAACCAATACTTAGGTGATGTCGATATATTTTATATTAACTTTGCGAATTTTGTGGATCAAGTAAAAGATTTATTCCAAAACTATTCCTAAATAGAAGTAGTATTTTTGTAAATCAGTCAAATCGCTGTATTTTTTAATTTATGCTCTTGTTCTTTTTATTTCCGTTTATTACATATATTTTTTTATTTAATCTTGAAGCCATCAAGTCATCGAATTGAAAAAGTTCATAACTTATCTGGACAAAACAAACAATGAAAGAGAACGCCGTGCTCTTCAATAACATTGAAATCTTCAGTCTCTCCGAAAATACGGATGAAAATCTAGCAGACAGTCTAATAAAAATAACATCTAACATTGGACAAATCATTAATGAAGAGGACATTGAATTTATTGCTAGAGCCAAACCTCTCCAACATTCTCAAGACGGAATAGCAGCAGCTCCTTGTGACGTCCGTCCTCAAAACGTGGTGGATAGATTCACCTCCAAAAGGAAGAACGACGAACTGCTTGCGGCCATTAAAAAGAAAAATGGGGTCGACTGCAAGAGGGTAGGTATTGTACGAGGTAAAATTTTTGAAACGATCACCATACCAGAAAAAAACAAATTGATACTGAGATCGGCTAAAGAATTAAAAAATATAAATGGAATCTGGGCGTATGTGTGTCCAGCAGTGACAGAGGTTTGAATTCATCCTGTGGTGGAATAGGATCGATCAAGAGTCCTGCTGGATAGGTAATCTTCATTCCATGAACCTTGGCACCCCTGCTAAGTCACCTAACGTAGCGAACCACTTGAGGTGACCTACGGCAGAGGTGTTGGTTATCCAATGAATGGTTCCCGGAGCTGTGGTATCCATACCCCCCACCCAAATTAAAAAAATTACTCGGCACAAAGATCCATAGATATTTTTATTAAAAAAAAAAAAACCACCAATATTATTAATAATAATTGAGTTACATTATAAATTATGTAAAAAAAAAAAAAAACACAAAGGAACAAATAATTGTTGTCCTCAGTTCTACAGAGATAATAGTTTAAGATAATTAACACTTAGAGATTATATAATAATTCTTAAATGCATAAAAACGAAGATAATAGTGACATATAAAAAATATTTATTCATAACTGTGTGGTTACGATTTGAAAACAAAAAAAACACACAACTTACAAATTATATATACGCAATATTTAGGCAGATTTTCAATTTTTGTTGTATGGTTGCATGACGACGATTGTATAAAAATATTTATTGGGTAGAAAATAATTCTAATAATATCTTTATAATGATGTTGCAATGTCCATAGATTTGTTATGGAGATAATGATGTTACAAGATCAAACAACAGAGTTATGTTGTTAACGATATTGTAATGTTCTGTGAGTGTAGATTACAAGAGTTATGTTATATGAGTGTAGATTACAAGAGTTATGGAGAAAATGATGTTACAAGAACAGACAACTGAGTTATGTTGTTAACGATATTGTAATATTCTGTGCGTGTAGATTACAAGAGCTATGGAGATATTGATGTTACAAGATCAGACAACAGACTTATCTTGTTAACAATATTGTAATGTCCTGTGAACATAAAGAGTTATGTAGATATTGATATTGTAATGTACTATGAACATAAAGAGTTATATTGATAACGATATTGTAATGACCCGTGAATATAAAGAATTATATTGATAACGATATTGTAATAACCCGTGAATATAAAGAATTATATTGATAACGATATTGTAATGACCCGTGAACATAAAGAGTTATGTTGATAACGATACTGTAATGTTCTGTGAACATAAAGAGTTATGTTGATAACGATATTGTAATGTCGTGTGAACATAGATTACAAGAGTTATGTTGATAAAGATGTTGTCTCAGAACAGAGTTATGTTGATAACGATGTTGTCTGAGAACAGAGTCATGTTGATAATGATATTGTAATGTCTTGCCTGCTTCAGATAACAATTGTTATGTTGACAAAGATGCTTAAATGTTCAGAGAACAGAGTTATGTTGATAAAGATGTTTAAATGTCTAATAAGAGAGTTATGTTGATAATGATATTGTAATGTCCTGTAAGTATAATGTTGTGAGAGTCATGTTGATGATGATGATGGCATGTATGTTGTAACGTGTTTGAGCATTTTTCCGGTAGTTAGCAAAGTTAGTGCGCGGCGATCTTGCGCACCATGTAGTTGAGGATACCACCATGACGGAAGTAAGTCAGATCCACTTCCGTATCGAAGCGAACGAGGACTTCGAAGGTGCGCCCATCATCCACCTAAAATAAGAATAATTGTATATTACAAAATTATTGATGCAAAGATTCATTAAGTCAGTGTACCAAAAATTTGACATTTTTGGGATGCTGTGTGGAGGGTACTTTTAAGGAAAGGAAGGAGAAAAAGTTCTGGGAAGGTAAAGTGTATGAAGGTTGGGTAGGAATATACAGACATATGAATATATCCCTCCCACTGCGGCACAAGGCGATGGGTAGTGAGACAGTTGGAGAAGTCAAAAGGTCTCCCCAATCCAGCCTCTCCCGATCTGGCACGTCACGCAGGTGGCGGGAAGACGCATCCTCAACACGGGAATGTAACACGCACCGACAGGAACAAGATAAACTTGCAAACACTTGTTTATCTCATGTGGGTAACCAAATTCGAAATGAGCAAGTTAGAACAAGTAAGATAATCATGTCAATTCATGTAGGGTTGTAAAAACCGCGTTGTTTAACAAAAACTCGATTGCCACAAACACAGCACGAACTGAGGGTGCATAGTCCTATACAGTTTTCCATCCAAACTTTGACTAACCAATGACGGTGATAGAAAAGATATATGTAATATGTACCATTATTAATGTTTTACATTATTAATTATTATTTAATTCCGCTAGATTCCGTCGGATTTAATCTGCCTGCCGCCCGTCGCCCCTCGAGATTTCCTTAACGGCCCTTAATTTTATTTGACCCTTCTACCGCCCTCCTGAAAGCCTGCAGCGCCCACAAGGGGGCATTGTCGCACAATTTGAGAGACTGATTATATAACATTAAGGGCCGGTTTTATAACCATCCGTTCGTTACGCTTAGTACCATTTTTAACTAATATTTGGTCTACCACCTGATTTTGCCGTTTTATAAACGTTCGCCAGGTCAACGATTGGTTAAATTTCGATTTATGCATAACCCACTGATTTTGGTGAGTTAAATGGGCAACGACCCGTTTTGTTGGCGGTCAAATGCTTTTTGACAGCTGTCAGTAGGTAGTTGTTGTATTGTTGGTTGTCTTTTGCCCAGCGTTAGCTCATTTGAAACCGTGCACTATTTTAATTAAAAGATAGTAGGTATAACGTAATTTGAATTTTTGAAATGGATTCCTCATCGATTGACAATGTAAAAATAATTTGGTTAGATAATGCGTACGATGCATAAAACTACATAATAATCATAACCAATCCACTACATTATATAAATATTAAATATAAATTTACATAGTTTTGAAGTATATTGTAGAAGTGGGTTAATATTGTGTGAACAAATACTGCAAACCGCTCCAAACTTTCGAAATAACGACCGCTTTTGACAGCTAAAGTAATAACCATAGATGAAAACAATATCAGAGACAATTATTTACCAAAAACATTGCCAGTAAAAAAACTTTCGGACCAAATGTAACCGTTGACCGCTGATAATGCAAATTTGTTTATAGTACCCAAAAGAAGATAACGAACGGATAGCGGTCCGCTAACGAAAAACGGTTCGTTACGTAACAGAAATTTGGTACTTCGTTTATAAAACTGGCCCTAAAAGGATCGAGAATTGAATGACCACAAATTCAGTCAGTTTGATTACAAACAACTTACTTATAGCTTACTCCTGTACCAAAAATTAAGAAAAACCGCATGTTTTTAATTTGGTAATTGAATGTTACACAATGTACCTACTTCAGAGTCTCATTACGAGTGTAAACTTACATGCACGGTGATGTTTTGCAGTGGTTTGAGATCCTTTGGGATCTGCAGGGAGAACTTCTCCAGCCCAGTGAGGCCGAGCGCGGTGGGGTTCTGCCCCTCGAGGAACTGCAGGGGGATGACCCCCATTCCCACCAGGTTGGAGCGGTGGATACGCTCGTAGGATTCAGCGATCACAGCTTTGATACCCTGGAAAAGAGAAAATTAAATATATATAATGCAATCTGTTTAATAAATCTTAATTAACTCAATCAATTTCGAAATATAGTGGTGCCTCACACAACGAACTTAATTCGTTCCAGGAGCAAGTTCGTTATGCGAAAAGTTCGTTATGTGAAACGCGTTTTCCCATAACAATACATGTTAAAAAAAATAATTCGTTCTGTAGCATAAAATATGGTAAGATGACATAAAAAAAAGATAAATTTTTTGTTATTATTTTTATTTAGATACATCTAAAAACATAATGAAAAAAACACACATTTTTTAATTTTAAGAAATAATCGAATCTTGCACATCTTCATCCATTTTCCGCCGATGGTGCAGTGAAAAACCTGTCCAAAGTCGTTTGTTTCTCTCTTTTCTTCAACATCTGCCGGAAATAACGGACAAGAGTATCGGAGTACAGGTCGTTGATCCTGTTTGCTTCAGCGGAATCCGGATAGTGGGCATTGGTAAACTCCTGAACTGCTTTCCATTTGACCAGGATGTTCTTGATGTCAGCAGTTGGAATTGGTTGATTGTTTGATTGTTGCTCCTCGTTATCAGATGACGCTTCCCTTTGAGCATTGTCCTGTTGTTGGGCCAGAAGTGTTTGGAGCTCTTCAGTTGTCAGCTCTTCTTTGTGTTCCTCAATAAGCTCCTCTACATCCTCTTCCTCTACCTCTAATTCCAACCTTTGGGCCACTGTGATGATGTCCTTCACCACTTCTGTGTCATCAACTACTGCTTCTTCCTGAATCCACGAAGGCACAAGCATCTTCCAAGCAGAAATGAGGGTCCTTTGTGACACTTCTTCCCAGGCCTTCTGTATAAGTCGTATTGCCAAAAGGATATCAAATTTCTCCTTCCAAAACATTCGGATAGTCATATTGTCTCCACCAAACTCGCATTCTTCAAACACCTTATTAAAGAGGGCTCTAGTGTAGAGTTTTTTAAAGTTCGCAATAACTTGCTGATCCATTGGCTGGAGAATGGATGTGGTGTTTGGTGGCAAATACTGCACCTTGATAAAAGGATAATTTTCCTGCAATATTTCTTCTAGGTCTTTTGGGTGAGAAGGGGCATTGTCAAGTATCAGAAGGGCTTTGAGCGGCAGTTCTTTTTCCAACAAGAATTTCTTCACGGCAGGAGCAAAGGTTTCCAGAATCCATTCGTTGAAGATAACTTGGGTCACCCAGGCTTTTTGATTAGACTTCCAATGGACGGGCAATTTGGACTTAATAACGTTATTTTTCTTAAAAATTCTTGGATTTTCAGAGTGATAAACCAATAGAGGTTTGATCTTGAGGTCTCCGCTGGCATTAGACGAAATCATAAGGGTAAGTCTGTCCTTCATGGCTTTGTGTCCTGGCAATTTCTTCTCTTCTTTTGTAATGAATGTTCTGCTCGGCATTCTTTTCCAGAAAAGACCCGTTTCATCGGCATTGAACACTTGTTGTGGGCAGTATCCTTCATCCATAATAAATTTTTGAAAATTAATAGAGAACTTTTCTGCTTCTTTTTTATCAGCACTGCCAGTCTCACCATGCATATTAACGCTGTGGATTCCATACCTTTTCTTAAATCTAAAAAACCACCCCCTGCTGGCTTTGAAATCTTCTTTATTATCTTGATTGCTGCTACTTCCAGGGATGTTTTTCTTTAGATCTTCATAAATTATCTTGGCCTTGTAACAGATAATATCTTGGGTTGTTACGTCACCTTTCACCTGCCTGTCCTTAATCCAAATCGCTAATAGCCTCTCCATTTCCTCGTGGATTGAAGATCTATGTTTTTCATTAAATAGTTTTGATACTCCTTTGGCTACTTTGGCTGATTTTATTGCATCCTTGTTTGTCAAAATGGTGAAAATGGTGGTCTTGTTGAGGCCAAACTCTTTGACGAGGTCACACTGTTTTACCCCACATTCACTCCTTCTAATTATTTCCTGTTTCATTTCAAGAGAAATCACCTTCCTGCTTTTTTTAGAACCCATCATATAAAAAAAATGTTGAGTTTATCTTAAAAGGACGACTGCCGTGATACGTGTGCGATTTAATTCGTAATGAAGAACGATTGCTGCGATACGTGCGTAAGTTAAGCGTACTACGCAGTGACTAACGAGTCTAACGACTGCCTGCGCGGGAGGATGCAATTAATCGGCAGTGATCGTAGAAGATCGGGCGACTTCGTTGTGTGAAGCGAAGTTCGTTGTGTGAAGCGAAGTTCGTTGTATGAATCGTGAAATGAACGAAAAGGAAGTTCGTTGTGTGCAGCATTCGCTGTGCGAGGCGTTAGTTGTGTGAGGCACCACTGTACTATAAAATAAAGTCGCTATTCGCGTCTGTCTGTTTGATCGCTTAGTTCTTTTAAACTACGCAACGGATTTTGATAGGTTTTTGACTATCGTTTAGAGAATTTCTTCCGGAAGGTTTACATATATAATACATGCATATTGTATTTATAGAAAGTAGAGAAAAGTCGATGTTTTATTATCAAGTCGTAAAAATATATTTTTGAGCACTACATTGCTAACGCTTGCTAAACCTTATGATATACATCAAAATAATGTACTACCGAATTGTATGTCTTAAAAAGGACTACAGAAAAGTGTCCAATGGTATATGTCTATCTCTTGAGGATAACACCCAATATACCCGGGTATACGCCAGCTGGTAACATAATAAAAATGTTTACTTTAATTCATTTTAACCCCTCAAACTTCTGACATATTCTGTCAAAATAAAATGTCTGACAATAAAATTCAATTTTTTTAAATTTATTTTTACATTAGCTCTATATGGAACTCTGAGGAAAATAATTCCCCTCAGGGAATATTCATCTATGGGGATGCTGTGGAGAGGGTCTTTTCAGCTTGGTTAGGTATCTGCGGTTCAGTGTATCCAGGAGTGGCAGATTTATGAATCCGTACATCTGGCAATGAGAGTCCATGTCGATTTTCTGAGAGACCCGCTGGAGAGGTTAAAAGGTCTCTCTCAACCAGTCTCTCCTGATCCGGCTACATGCATCTGGCCACTAACCTGACCATCGCCAAGACCCGGAGTCTGCGGGTGAACCAAAGATATTAGAAGAACGAGATGTGCTATGAGCAGTTCATACTGTGTGGAATTGCTTTGCCGAGTGTCGCCGGTTTTGTTCACCAATACTACTGCACACCTTCGCTTACGCTAAGGCATCGCTAAGGTATCCGCACTAATACATAGAACAGATTTCTGTGCGTACACGTCCCGATACCGTTCAAAGTACCCTAATTAGTTAGTACTCCGCCTACGGTCCGGCGGCCAACATAGCATATCTCGTTCTTCTAATATCTTTGGGGTGAACCCTGTGAACCCTGTTAAGTCACCAAAAGTAGCGAACCACTTGGGGTAACCTATGTAGAGGTGTTGGTTATCCAATAAATGGTTCCCGGGGTGACGGTACCCATAACCACCATTCCAATAGAAATATCCCAGATCTGAATGTATCCGAAAACTAAAAACTGTTTTTGAAAGGTGTTGAAATACGCTTTCAAATTGTATTACTAGAAATAAACATAAATTCAGAAATATTAAAATTTTTTAATGTTTCCATTTATTTGAATTTTCAATAATCAAAACTGCGGAAATACTCCGACCGTCTGACAGAATATGCCAGATGACTGAGAAGTTAACACAGCCTTCCCAAAGATGATACAGGCCCTCATGGAAACTATGTCCCGTGTGGAGGTAATATTAAATGTGATGGTAACTCACCAGCAAAAATGGACCCTTGGCTGCCCAGTCTCGACTGCTTCCAGATCCGTAGTCCTTTCCCACTATCAGGATCAGAGGAACTCCTTCCTCGGAGTATCTGGAAAACACAACCACACACTTTACTGTAACAATTCAGGCATAACGAGAGAACATCATTGAAATTACCCACCGCTTTCCCACCCCGGTATAGGTGACTTATGGTCACCCCTTCGGAGTTCTCGCAAGAATCTAATTTTTTTGAATAAACGGCTCTACAATTTAAAGTGAAGTTAGACCTTCAATGTCCCCGCATACAGTGTTAAGAAGCGGTATGCAAGCGCTTACAGATGAGTGACTACAATGGGTATTATGATCAATGAATACTTCTCAAAAATTTAAAACAAGAACAATAAACATAGAAAATAGAACAAAGTTAGAAAGCGTAGAATTCACAGTCTATTTACGACAACAAAGAAAAAAAGGGAGAAAAAAGAAAAAGGAACATATTGTACCAAAGTATCAGCAACCTTAGTAGAGAAAAGAGATGAGAAGTACATGGTAATAAGAAAAAAAAAAAAGAAAAAGAGACATGATCAGTAACCAACGCGAATATCGTGTGGTCACCGAATTCAGATGAGCTGTAAGCAAGAGAAAAATAAAACACATGAGAAAAGTGGTTCAATGCCTCGCAGCTGGCAGTCCCGAGGATGGGTTGGTGGTGGTTGGGAAGACAAATGCAGGTCCAAGTGCCGCGCCCCTAAGCCGACCTCGTGGTGGTGCCCAGAAGAAAGTATATGGGATGATAGGGATTAACCCTAAAGACCCTAGGGGAGAAAAGCGTCAGGAAGTCGGAGGCAGGGCGGAAGGCACCCAGGTCAGCACGGACTTCCCTCTGACCCACAACCACCCTCAGGGGTGGCACAGATGTCTGGCAGAGTTCCATAAGTGCCAGAGCTTCAGTGAGCTAATGCGGGGACTAGGTCCGTGAACAACCCCTTATGGGGATATCAAACAACACAATAAGCAATGGAGTTCAGTTCTGGTCTGAATGGTTCCAAGATCTAAGATAGAAAGAAAAGAAGTCAGAAACACATTAGTGTCTATTAAATAGGTGAAAATTAACAATCGCAATAACAATATAAATTCAACAATTTAACAATCATACAGTATTACCTGAAAGAATAAGAGAAATAGATAAAAACAAGAAATTAAATTAATATAATAACAAAAATAAAAAATAAACTATAAGAGTAGATAAGTATATGCTAGAAAGAAGAAACAAGAAACAAGAAACATGTAGAATTGCCAGTGCCATAAGATTAACTTGAACCATAGTCTGTCATCCTCACTTGTACATTGATTGCAGCAGCTTGGGCAGGGCAATCCCTATCCCCTGTGGGATGGTCAGCAGGTTTTTTGAAACGTGTACAAGTGGCACAGAGCGAGAGAACATCAAGATGAGCCTTTCTCCATATTTCTACACAATCGTTAGCTACAAATCCGGAGGTCGCAGGGTTCAAATCCCAGCAGACAGAACCCGGCCGATACTTTATTACTACACAACTGCTGAGCCTGTACAAATCGCAAGTGCGCCCACTGTTGAATTTGGCAGGCACCTCTGGTCTGAAGCTCCAAAATAGATGAAAAAAACCTTTGGCTCTATGCAGAAACGGAGGAAGAAAAATTTGAAAGATTCCCATATCTTAACAAACCAACTGCAATCTTTAGAGCACAGGCATCTGGTATGCTGGCCTTGTTCTACCGGTATTACAATGGAAGATGCTCCGAGGAAATAGTGTCATTGATCAATTCGGAACCGGTGCATATGTGAAATGCGCGCCCAACATATATACACGGTTAACCCGTCGTATCCCGGAACCGCATATGTGAGTGCAGCACATTATCTATGAATTTAAAATAAAAAAAATTATGTGCGATTTTGACCCTTATGTATAAGAAATTTGTATGAAGAACAAGGTCACAATCGCTTGGGCTATTCTCGTTCTTTACGCAGCAAATACCGGAACGACTTCTAGCTTTTCAGATTTTTTACAAAGAATTTTTCTGTGGAATGCCAACGAAATATTTGCCGCGTTTTTAGTGTCAAAGCGTCTTCTTTCATTATTTTTGATATAAATTGATTGTGGAAAAAATAGATTTGAGGTATCATCAGAAAGATAGTTTTATCTACATTATTTTGATGTAATTTTTATAATATTTCACCCAAGAAAAGTGATGAAAATTAACTTCGTAAGAAATGTCAAAATTTTTACGTCATAATGAATAATTATATTTTTAGCATTATTTATTTACAGGTTTCTTGTACAAAATAATATTATTAGTAACAACAGTTGTATAAACTACCGAAATCTGGAAGAATTGTTATCATATACTTATATAATGCGACACAAAAAAAATTTAAGTGGACACTTGACGTTTGATTTTGGAATTTGAGCTTTTGGAAATTGAGCTAGGAATTTCCTGGTACACCACAGGTTAAAATTTGTCACATGAGAATGGGTCGTTTCCACAACTCATTCTAGATTTCAACAGTTCTGCTGTGGAACGATTTGCCGACCTCTATGTTTCCTCCACTCCTTGTTCACTCCTTCTTCTCCCCAAAAATACTCTCCACACAGCATCCCCAAAGATGACATAGGCTCTAAGGGGAATTATTTTTTGTGGAGTGTTTGAATTGATTTATTTACCAATTTATTCATTTTCAATAATGTATATGGTATGTTTGTGGCACGTTTTAGATTGGTGGATACTTTCAGTGTCGCCCTGGTGAAAAACTAAAATTAAAAATCGAAACTTTGCTTGAAATATCTGTAACATTCTTTGGTGATCAGATCTGAATAGACGGCTACTTCCCCATCTTTTTCATCCCCGTCTCCTTTCCTTCCCCAATGCTTTCAGCCTCCCAACATACCCCAATTGGGGATCCCATAGTCTCACTGGCTTCAGACGGCAGTTGGCAGTTACTCACATAAAAATTAAAATAAAGTAATGAAAAATAGTAAGTGTCTAAGATGAGAGCCTTGTGGAATTCCAGGCGCAAATTCCTACATTGGCACTATTGATATTTTGATAGCATTTGTAAGCATTCAGTCCACTTTCATCCTTCTTCTGCCAGTTCCATGCCTCACTACCATACATCAGGGTTGGTATCAGCACACAATTGTGGACTGCTAGTTCATATAAGATGTATACAGGGTGTATCGGCACGTACCCGACAAACTTTAACCAGCTATTCCTTAGCACATTTGGAGTAAAAAATGTTATGGGCACTTTGCTGTCCGGAAACATTTTTTTCTAATAAAAAAATTATTATTCATATTTTCACCACATGTCACCAATGTTTTATCCTTTGTCAAAGTTTGAAAACCCGTCTGGCAATATTTTGTTCGAGTTTCGTTGAATAATGTACGTACGTACCTACGTTGGCGCGCTTTTACAATCACAACGAAATGGCACGGCACCATTCGTCTCATTTTTAACTATTATTATTTAGTGTGTACGAAAGAGCGAGGACACTTTTTGACACACTTGCTAATAACAGCTGTTGAACACGAGAAACAATGCAAATAACAGTGACGGAGTGTGGATTTTTTATTTTTTTTTTGTTTTTAATGGAAAAAAAATGTTACCGGACAGCAAAGCGCCCATAAAATTTTTTACTCCAAATGTGCTGAGGAATAGCTGGTTAAAGTTTGTCGGGTACTTGCCGATACACCCTGTATAGTTTAAATAATGCAAACCTCTGTGCGCAGTCGAAGATGTCCATGGTGTCGTTTGAAGGCTGGTGCTTAGTCTTGGGTCCTGCCACTCCGCCCATCAGCTTGTTGAGGATGCGCGTGTTGGCGAAAGTGCCGCGCGCCATCACAGCGTCGTTGCCACGCCGGCTGCCGTACGAGTTGAACTCTCGCGGGGTCAACCTGAGCAAAAAAACATCACAGTAAAATAGCTTCACAAGTTAGCATTAGAGAATATAAGATCAGTTTGCAGGTAGCCAAAATAAATCATATTTTCCAGCTAAATAAACAATCTTCATAATGAAAATAAGTCTTTTAAAGTACTTTTGAAAATCGGAATTATCACATTTGACATGCCTTTCATGACATGACAATCCTTGCCAATGCCAAGTCAATGAAATGTATTTAAATATGCTAGGAGCATTTTTTTAAGGTGAAAAGTATCTTTTGAGGCAAGTGCGGTTAGTTACTGACAAATCCACGGTATAATGTCAGATATCCGTAGTGGATTTCTTGGCAAAAACAATTTGTTTATTTGAATTGATATAATGACGGTGTCAGGGAGTCAGCAGGGTACTTACCCCCTCTCAGTGAGGTATCGCGCGGCGGGACTGTTGCGCGCGATACTGCCGGCCGGAGAGATGTGGTCCGTGGTCACAGAGTCTCCAAGCAGCAGCAGGCAGCGCGCCCCAGCGATAGCCTTTATCTCGGGCAGCTCCTACACACAATTGGTAATGGAAATTAATGTGATTGATAATTGGAAATGGAAAATAATGTGATTAAAGGTAATTGGTACTGGAAATTACGAGGGTTGGTCAATAAGTCCTTAGAAAAAAAGCATTAAAACAGTTTGTATTTTTGTATTCATTTTTTATTTCTCAACATAATCTCCTTGGATCTCAATACACTTGGTTAGACGTTTCTCAATTTTTTTTAAACCGTCAGAAAAATAAGTTTTCGGAAGGTCCTCAAAATAAGCATTTGTCCGATCGATGACTTCTTCATTTGAAAAAAAACGTTGTCCACTTAGCCATTTTTTTAAGTTTGGGAAAAGGAAAAAGTCACTGGGGGCTAAATCTGGCGAATACAGTGGGTGGTCGACCAATTCGAACTTCAATTCTTCAATTTTAGCCATTGATCGTAAACATGTGTGAACACGGGCATTGTCCTGATGAAAGAGGATTTTTTTCCTGTTTAAATGAGGCCGTTTTTCTTCAATTTTGTTTTTTAGCTGGTCCAATAAAGATGCATAATAATCCCCTGTTATTGTTTTCCTTTTTCCAAATATGTAGTCAACGAAAATAATTCCACGTGCATCCCAAAATACAGTAGCCATAACCTTACCAGCTGATTTTACGGTTTTCGCCTTCTTTGTACATGGTTCGCCTTTCCCAATCCACTGCTTTGACTGCTCTTTCGTCTCGGGAGTATAGTGGTGTATCCATGTTTCATCTACAGTCACAAAGCGACGAAAAAATTCATCCGGATTGCGTTGCATGAGCGACAACAGGGCTTTAGAGGCCACCACCCTATTGCGTTTATTGTCGACTGTGAGCAAATGCGGCACCCATCTTGCAGAAATTTTTTTCATGCCCAATTTGTCATGTAAAATAGAAATGACGCTACCTTTTGAGATCCCTGTAACCTCAATTATCTCACTCAACTTTAATCTTCGGTCACTTAACACCATATCGTGGATTTTATTGATCATTTCTGGTGTAGTCACCTCTACAGGACGTCCTGAGCGTGGTTCATCCTTTGTTGATGTACGACCACGTTTAAATTCATTTAACCAGTTATAAATAGTTGCAAGTGAAGGAGCAGATGTGCTGTGAACTAAATCCAACTCATTTTTTATTTCCTTTGCTGTTAACCCTTTTATATTAAAATGTTTAATAACAGCTCTAAACTCAATTTTCTCCATTTTTGTAAACAAGCAAATTTTTTTTTTTTAAATGTACGAGAAACACACAACAACCCGACCAATCTGCTTGAAACTTCGCAGCATACTGAATCGGTAGTGCCGCTGCATGAAAACAAACCGCTTACAGTACTAGTCGCGCCACCTGTCGGCTTTTCTGAGGACTTATTGACCCACCCTCGTAAAATGATTTGAGGTTATTGGTGATAATTGGTAATGGAAATCATTTGGTATAAATGGTGATGAACTTACTATTATTAGCGATTACCTGTCAAACCGAAAGCAAAGTGTGAAAATCAACAACTGCAATAGCAATCAATTACCAATTAGCTACGGCGTGCCTCAAGGAAGTGTTTTAGGTCCTACCCTGTTCTTAATATACATAAATGAATTATGTAATCTTCAAATAGATGCCAAAATTGTAAGTTTCGCTGATGATACGATTCTCCTCTTCAAATCAAGCAATTGGAATGATGTATACATAAAAGCTAACAGGGGCATAACTGTGGTTAAAAGATGGTTAAACAATAATACACTAACAATGAATGTGACCAAAACTAAATACATTGAATTTAGTATTAATCCTTCCTTAAGAAACCCAGAAAATCAAATTAAAATATGTGCTTGCAACCTGACAAATACGATAATATGTGATTGCCCTTATTTAGAACAGGTAACTAAAATTAAATACTTAGGTATTATTTTTGACAGCAATTTAAAGTGAAAACAACATATAACCACTACAGCAAACAAACTTAGAAAATTCATTTACTTTTTTAGACAAACTCGCAACTTTCTCAACCTAAGCCAGCTCAAAACAATCTACTATGCACTTTGTCAATCTTTGATAGAATATGGTATCATAGCATGGGGAGGAGCAAACGCTGCCGCCATTGATCCAATATCTAAAGCTCAGAAACTTATAATAAAGATTATCCTCAAACTACCAATCACAAGCAGTTCGGATGAAATCTTTAGGAAAATCTGTGTTATGGACATTAGGCAACTTTATGCCAAAACTATACTAACATACCTCTTCAAACACAAAACTACTTTTGACAATATCCAAACTGCTCGTGATACTAGAACCAAAGGACATAATTTCTTACAAATCCCTTTCGCTAAAACAACTTTTGGCCAGAGAAATTTTAGATATTTTGCAACAAGGCTATATAATGCTCTCCCACTAGCCATTAGACTGAACGAATTTTTTTTGAAATATAAAACAGACATCAAGTCTTGGATCATCAGCCAAGACAGATCCATGATCAAAAATTTTATAAAAATCCCTACACAAGGATGTACTTCAACTAGATGCTGATTAACAAATTTATCATTTATTATTATTATTTATTATTTTTTTATCTTTTTCACAATTTCATTTAGTGTAATGAAATATTTTATGTATCAAAAAATATGTAAACATTAATTCATGTATCAAATACGTCTGTCTCGGCACAGGTTTATCCTAGTGAGACAGACATCGAAAAAAAAACCTGTAAAAAAACTTAAAAAATTGATAATAAAAAAAAAATTTAAAAAAAACCATGATTTAAGGAAATTGGTGATGATCACAGACATAGTAGTAAGGCGTTAGTAGTAGTAACGCTTTTGGCGTTAGTAAGATTAGATTGTTAATATTAATTTCAGTTATAAGTTGCTAAATATGTAAATACTCGTATATATGTCATTAAGATAGTAGTTATAGGCCTTAGTCGTAAGTCACTAGATATAAGTCAGTAGTTCTAGTATTAACTATTTAAGAAATATATTTGTACAGCGCCCTTGAGGTGATTTCTCACGAAAACGGCGCTATATAAATTAGCCAAATATTATTATTATTATAGGAATTAATAGACGAGAAGATATGGGCGAGGGGTAAAATCAACTGTTGAAGAACGAAGGGAGTGAAGCTGACTGTGATTCGTCAATAAATCAATCTGACAGTAAATAGGCATCTCGCATTATAATATCACCATTTACTTCTTAAAAGTAAAATCTGCTTTGAATGAATAGACATTTTTACATGGGAGCGCAAATTACTCGCCACGTTATGAACAAATTTGCGAAGTCCAAATTCGGCAAAGTAAGGCAGCTTCTATTTTCAGAGTCGTAGTTAGTTTCAGAGTATTTAGTTAAGACACTTTTATAAATGTTCATAATTTACTTCCCAGCAACCAACCAGCTTTGTGTTTCGCGTCCAGACGTTTCTCGATGTGATAGTAACAACTGATTCATATTATACGATGTGAATATGCTTAAAATAAAGTAAAATAATGCTTATATATGGAATGTAATACGACAATTGGGTTTATTCTCTTTTTTCACATCTATTTTTACCAGTTTTCATAGTACAAGTCAAAATTTTGCCGTGTTATTTAGTAAAATGAACCGATGATGCCTCGACCATAGTTCGCACAAGAATGATGACGTCACGTTTTCAAATTTCATTTGAGGCCATACGCGAGCCCAGCCGGCTCAATGGAACCGGTATGGGGAGTGGGGATAATACGCTTTTAATCACTTAGGGCAGGTCTACTAATATTCATATGTCTATGGTGATGATGGTATTAGAAATTGATGCGATTTAAGGTAATTAGTCATTGATATTAACATTGCTACTAGAATCAATACGATTAAAGTCATAATTGGTAATGGAAAATAATATGATTGTTGTTTTTAAGGTATTGGAAATTAACATGGTTTAATATAATTGGTATTGGAAATTGTTGGGAAGTAAGAGCTTCATAGATGCACGCACAGATGGCAGTGCATAGAGCTTGCGTGGAAGTCCGCAAGATGGTACCAGTGGCCAGTAGTCGCCAGGGCCAGTGGGAAGGCTCCCAGATAAACTTACTGTTCCAGATTCCAATTAGCCAGCTACTTGTTAGGTCAACTACCGAGTCACCATTATAATACGCGGAGTATTAATTAAATCCCTGATTAATCTAAAAGAACCATTTATTTATAAACTCCTTCCAAGACGAGTTGGAGACCTGTTTGTAAGAACACTTATTTTAATTTTGGAACTGGAAATCAACATGATTTAAGGAAATTGCTATTTGGCTGTAGGTCCATGGTAATAAGTGGAACTGAAACATAACATTGATACTGGAAACTGACAATGATTAAAGATCATTGGTCACATAATTGATACTTGAAATTAACCTCTCAGACAAAGACATTTATTTACTATGTGTTCCTTTGAGAACTGTCAAAATGTGATAATTTTTGTGTTATTTACGAGTTTTGCTAAAAGCTTCATAACTCACGTTTTGGGAAACGTAGCCTCATTCTAAAAAATGTTTTGGAAAGATTATGAAATCCACTATCGCATTTTGTTGTTATACGTAAATATTTGCGTTTCTAAATATACATTTTATGAAAACGTCAAAAATATGTAAGAATCGCTTACCATTATTTCAAAGCCGTGAAAAATGTACTTTTTTCTGAGTATCATAAAGAAATAACACTTTATATATTGAAGAAATATATTTAAAAACTATTAGTCACCTCAAAATATTAACCGTCCAAACTAAAATATTTTTAATAAATTATTTAGAAACGCAATAAATTATGAACGAACAAGATGACATATTCAATCGGCTTAGATAATGCACTTCTACGTTCCATAGATATTCTTGAATACAGACGCGTAGCGTTATTCATTATCGATACTCTGTTTTTTAAATCATGGCAATCCGTATACTAGTGATGGAAATAAATCGATTTTTGTAAAATCTCGCGCGTTTACGTGAAATGACGTTCTAATGTCTTGACCGCTATTATCATATTTACGTCTTTTGACGTTCTAATGTTCTGAGTGGTTAACATTCATACAATCAAAAAAAGTCAAATGGATGGGAACTTCATGAACTAGTGACCTAAACCTTGCAAACAAACACTGTGAACTTATTGATATATTTGGTGTTAATAATTTCGTGAGTTTCAAAAGGCAACTAATTTCAGACCTATTTGCTAATTATTAACTTGTATTTGTTTACGCCAATACATAATGGCTAATTGTTGATACATAGAAAATTAGTTTACTGGCAATGAATTTTGTTCCTGACCCCCCTTTCTCTCCTTGATACCTCTCCCCTGTGTCCGGGCATTCATTCCAAAACCAACAGCCGTGACGCGAAGTGAACATTATATTACCCATAAAGCATGGCATATCAATCAGAAAATCATCACAAACGCATCGCAATAAATAATATTTGCTAAACCAAAACCATGGTGAAAGTAGCATCCCAACAAGGGAATGTTCCTCAACCTCTGCAAGTACCTTCTACCTTATAAAACTCATTGCTAAAGTAACGATATCAACATAGAATAATTGATTTGTTTATTAGAAGGTCCACAGCTTAAACATTATTATTTATTAGCTTTAAAAAAAAAAGTCTTTTCTCTATATCTTCCAACGCTTAAATCACATTCTCTTTAGTTTATTTGTTTTTTTACACGCATATTAATGACTGTATGCATGTACGGTCATACTTGATATATATATTAAACTTGGATTTATTTACCATTTCAAGTACTATTATTTAAATTCGATAATAATTACAATTTTTATTTACCTTACGAGTAAATTATGTTCCTGTTTTCAATGTTACTGGTTTGCAACAAACATGAATAATTATATGTATAGACGAATGTACAATGTATATACTTAATTTATATTTGAAACTTTGCTGTATTTACAATATCAGGTGTTTTGGATTTGATGTTAATCTTAGTATTAGCATTTGATTTTGATATAATTTTGTATATAGTTGCGTCGAGAGAATAATCCAGAGTTAACTCATTAATAGAAAACAGCTCGACCTACCTAAGTACTTACAAATTACTACCGAGAACTAATCGTAAACAACGCGACCTACCTACGATAATACGTTGCAAGTCGGTCTGGCACATTACGCCAACTCGCTAGAAGGTTCTAGCCTATCGCCTACGCGTAATAGCAGAGCCAACGAAAGTTCCAGTACGACCCAGTCTGAGCGAGTGTCTTCGTTTTATTTGCGATTCCGCCTACCTACTGTTGCCGTCGGCTGTACCGTATAAATAAGCCCGACGCAGCGAGCAGTCAGTCAGTTATCAATCTGCAGTCAACAATTTGCAACTCTCGCCCCGCAATCATGGACTCCATCGGGACATCATCATAGCGCCTTGGCCACCGTCCCTGGCCAGCGCTACATCAGATCTCAGCGCCCTGATTCCAGCGCATCTGACCAGCGCTACATCCATGCACCATGACCACCACGAGGACACGCAGCATCCTCACTGGTCTACGCACCTCCCGTTCACCGCCGACAGGTCCATCGTATCATCGGCGTTCCCGCCGGAAGGTCCATCGTATCGTCGGCCTTCCCGGTCACCAGCACCCGACGTCGACTCACTGACCCGCGCTTGACCAGCCATCACAGCCTGCATCCGGAGAATACAACATCAGTCCTACGTCATCTCTCAACACGGCTACCTTGACTCATCCAATAAACACTGTGACCTTCACGACACGTCTTTCACTTCGTGCCTCTCACCAGATCCCCAAATAGTTATGCTATTATCCATGTATTAGGTTTAACTTACATACATAAATTGTCAATTTCCTCTGCGAAAGCCGGATAGGGCGTTAATGAATAATAAATTGACAAAATAAAAAAAATTGGGTGGTTGCATACCTTGGACATCCCCTGGAAGAAGGGTGGACTCTTGATGTATGTGGACTGCACATCCCAGGGGTACAGCTTACCAGCGGGGGCAACCAGGGACTGCCAGGAGGGGGAACCTGTCTCAATCTTAGCGTAAACCTGAAACATATTACATACAATAAATTATTATTAATTTTTAGATTATTTATACAGGGTGTATCGGCACGTACCCGACAAACTTTAACCAGCTATTCCTTAGCACATTTGGAGTAAAAAATGTTATGGGCACTTTGCTGTTCGGTAACATTTTTTTTTAATAAAAAAATTATTACTCATATTTTCACCACATGTCACCAATGTTTTATCCTTTGTCAAAGTTTGAAAACCCATCTGGCAATATTTTGTTCGAGTTTCGTTGAATAATGTACGTACGTACCTACGTTGGCGCGCTTTTACAATCACAACGAAATGGCACGGCACCATTCGTCTCATTTTTAACTATTATTATTTAGTGTGTACGAAAGAGCGAGGACACTTTTTGACACACTTGCTAATAACAGCTGTTGAACGCGAGAAACAATGCAAATGACAGTGACGGAGTATGGATTTTTTATTTATTTTTTGTTTTTAATGGAAAAAAAATGTTACCAGACAGCAAAGCGCCCATAACATTTTTAATCCAAATGTGCTGAGAAATAGCTGGTTAAAGTTTGTCGGGTACTTGCCGATACACCCTGTATATAAATTTTCCCCCATTTTCATGAAAAAATCAGCTCAAGAGAGTTTTACAACTTAATTTATATAATGTATCACTTATCACTTATAACTAACTAGTGAAGCTATAAGAAAAATTACAGGATACTTATATATATTCTGATAATTCATGACACACCAGTTCCAAGTTTGAAAATGACAATGGAATTATATTATAGGTAGAAATTTGTCGCTTGCCTGAATTATTGACACAGTCAGTTACAATTTTAAGAATGACACTTCCGAGTTTATTGAACCAGAGTTTCATACAATTACAGACAGACAACAGAAATTAGTATGTTTGAAAATCAAAAAACCAATGCAATCAATAAGCCCATCACAACCATATCGTTCAATAACATTCAAATTAAAGGCTTCCAATTTGGTTTCCAGGTATGTATGAATGTAAATATTTCCTTGAATATGTTAGACTTACTTACTTTCAACATTAAATTCATTTTTGCACCCAATCCATGTACGTAAAATCAACTCTATTGATATATAAGATATATTAAATATTAACTTGGTCTACAAATAGAAATCTATAAATTACAACCATTTGATGAAAGAATTAAAATTATTAAAACTCTCAAACAGAAAACTTGTTGCCGACTTCATTTTATGTTTTAAATTATTAATGGCATTATAGACAGCCCTAATTTACTGAGCCTAATCACCTTCAACACAACCAACTAGAACTATTCAATCAAAAATTATTTTTAATTGCAACAACAATAACAGGACCGAGTCATTTGGATACTCACTTGTACCTAGATTGCATGCAGTTGGCAATGCTTTCGAAAAAATTGTAGATGTGTTGAACTGCACATAATATAGTAAAAGAAGGCTATAATAACATATCTCAATAATAATTAAGATTAGCATAATGCTGTTCTTCTGCGTAGGTTCTGTATAATCTTAAATGCAAATTTTACTTTTGTTTAGTTTTGTTACTGGGCGTATAATATAAATAAATAACGTTCATATGAAAGTCTTCCATGTTGGTTTCCAGGTCTGTGTGGATTTAGTTACCTCCTTGAACATGGCAGGGATGACGTACTGCTGTTCCACAGCCTGGATTTGCTTCCTTCCGGGCCAAATCTCCGCCAGGAACACGGGGGATCCATCGGCGCGCTTACCTGGAAATTAAATAAATACCTGTTTAATTTTTGTCATACTTCAAAACACCCTGGATTGATTGGATACCCAATTTAAACTTTTAAAACCAATTTTCGTCTTTGGTAAATAGAAAGGGTATTATAGTAGAGCCTTGAGGAATTTCAGATAGAGTTATTTATTTTATAAAACCAGTACATATAGAGAACTCCATTCTTAGCAAATTATGAGAGTAAAGAGAAAGCTGGTAAGCCCCTATAAAACAAAACAGAAATGAAAATTAATTTAACAAAATATAACCAAAACACAAAAAATATAGTGACAATTTAGCAACCACAAAGCAGAGAATGCTGATAAGTATTCGTAAGACAAGATCACACATATGCACACACATTAATAAAAATATATTAACACGCAAAAACGAGATTCATGACCTTGGGGTGATCTTCGAAGCAAATCACTCTTTCAAATCCCACATATCTGACATTGTCTCCCGCGCCAACAAAATGCTTGGATTTGTTCTTCGTAATGCGAGATCATTTACTAATGGAATTGCAATACGGAGAACATATGAAGCACTTGTCCGCAGCATCCTGGAATACAGCTCCATTATTTGGGCCCCTTCTGAACAAAACCATATCTTAGAAATAGAAAAAGTACAAAAAAGGTTTATGCGTTGACGAAAATACCTGTATATGAGGGAATATACATACTATCCATTCCTGTATCCATCCTTGTTCTTAATAGGAATGCTCGATTTCAATACATTAGAAGCCCGCAGAAAAATATTTTTAGGCAAACACTTTTTTAAGTTAATCTCTGGTACAATACACAATCCGCCTATGTTGCAAGAGGTTAACTTTTATGTCCCTAACAATTATACTCGAGGGAGATCCCATGCACTCTTATATGCTCCGAAAGCGAAGACTTCTGCCTATCAGAACGCGCCAATAAACAGAGCGACTCAACTGCTTAACGATTCTGCATTAGCCAATTGATAATAAGTGCAATAATTGTTCCAGTCACTGTTTTGATAGATTAGTCAAATAAAATTAATTAATACAGACCAAAAACGAAATTTTTGGCAGAAAATTGTAAAATTATCTAATGTTGGCAAATTTGGTAAATTCTCTTGAAATACGATCGAACAGGTAAAAAAAACATTTAATTTTGTCGTAAAAAAGTTCTGGTCAAAGTTGATAAAATTTCAATAAATCTGGTCAAATATTGAATATTTTGGCTAAAATTTGTCAAATCTTGTGAAATATCATCAAGAGTATAAAATTTGGCAGTAAAGGTATCCAATGTTGTCAAATTTAGTGAAATTTTGTAAATTCTGATCGCTTACCGAGTGGCTGCGTCACAAAGTCGATGTCGACGGTCCCAGCGATGGCGTAGGCGATAACCAGTAGAGGCGAGGCGAGGTAGTTGGCACGTGTGTTGGGGTGGATGCGGCCCTCAAAGTTGCGGTTTCCGGACAGCACTCCGCAGCAAACCAGCTCATTCTGGAAACCAACATGATGAAATTAAAAATATTAATAAAAACCTGGAATGCTATAGATAGTCTTCACCGAGCTATCTCCAACGGTTTATTTGATAGATTCTCCATCTTAACAAATGGGTTGCAATCTTTATACCTATTTTAATGGAAGAAGACTTTTGTCACACCGTCACACGACAACAAGTTGTTTCTATGACTTGTTTTTGACTTCATCAGCTTGACTGTGGAATAATTTACAACATGGGTGGACAATCTTTACAGCAGCCGGGCCAGATTTTAGAAATGAGATATCCTACCAGGCCGTACTAGAGGTGTGTCGTACTAGCTCTTCTTGATACTAGGAACAACTGTTACAAGTATGAATAATTAATTTCTGAGTGCATTTCAAACTCCATGGGGGACGGGGGTAGCTAGAGAATTCCCTGTCGAAAAAGAATTCCCTGTTCCCTGGCTAGTGTGTATTGCTTATACGGTTCGCAAAAGAAGTCCAAGAGACAAGAGACATGCAATACTCGCAAGACGCGTAATACTGATAGTTGAATCAATATGCCGAGATACTTCCATAAATGAGATATGATACGACCGTTGGAATGTTTTTTTTGTGGTTTTATGTACACTGTAGTTATCGTGGTGTACAAATAAAAGATCTTCCCAACTCAGGTATAGCGTTTATTGATAAATTGAAAGCTGATTTCACAGTCGCAATATTTCACGTTATTATTCACAATACTATGGAATGCTGGCAAAACTGGGTCAAAGTTTCCATAGTACGGTAGCACTTAGTAGTAGCCGACGATAGTAAAGACTGAATACTAATAATACTGCTCGCTGCGTCGGGCTTATTTATATTGTTCGGCCGGTGGCAACAGTAGGTAGATGAATGGCAACTAAATCGAAGCCACTCGCTCGGTCTGGGCCTTTCGCGAAGTTTCGGCGGCGCGGCAATTATGCCTAGGCGGTAGACTCGAACCTTCTGGCGAGTTGTCGTAATATGCCAGACTGACTTGCGATAGTATTGTCGCGAGTAGATACTTGAAGCAGGTAGGTTGCTTTGTTTTTGATTTTGGCTGCAAGTAAATACCTAAGTAGCGTCGAGCTGTCTATTATTAATTAGTTAATCTGGATTCTTCTCGACGCCACAACACCAAAAGAAAAAAAAGTGTGCATATGCTCCGCGGGCCACAAGTAGACGCCCAGTGGGCCGCGGGTTGGCCACGATTTACAACAAGTTCACTCCTTCCTTTCCTTAAAAAGAGAGCATCCCAAAAGATGACAGTGACGACCTCTGTGGTCGAGGGGTAAGAATCTCGACTTTCAACGAGGGTTCGAATCCCGGCGTGTACAAGTAAATATTATTTGAAGAAATTTGTGTTATTTCCCAATTTATTAATTTAAAATAAAATAAAGTACCTATACTTGCTGCACGTACCAGAGTGGTAGATACTCTCAATATCGCCCTGGTGTAAGATCACCATTCAGAATTGAAATGTTGCTTGAGATGGCTTTTGCCGTGTTTGGTAACCAGTTCTAAATAGTCCCCTCCTTCCTCTTTCCCTCCCCACTACCTTCAGCCTCACAATTGTTTGGAGCAGTTGAGACTATTGAGCAGTATTATATACATACATTTAAAAAAACTGACCTGATCAATGGTGTTGGCGATATTCTCTTCAATAGGTCCGGAATTTCCGATGCAGGTCATGCAGCCATAGCCAACTACATCAAAGCCCAACTCTTCAAGGTACGGCACCACGCCGGATTCCTGGAACAGAAGTATGATTATCATAACTATTGCAAATTAATTATTATTTTTTTGGTAAACTAATGTTTAAGACAAGATTTTTTATGCATAGCACAAAGGGTAACAATTATTTTATAAGCAATAATTATTAGCCTGAAACACTCATCCACATTGAAAAATCTCCTGATAAAAGATACATGACGCCAACGGGACTTGAACCCGTGTCCTTTCGATTTCCGGTCGACAGCTCTGACCACTGAGCTATGGCGGCTTATCTCTTATCCGCGAAATAATTCAATATATACCAAAAAAATAATAATTAATATTTGACAAGTTCTAGTATTTTCACCAAGAAATGTAGACAATTTGTCTCGACTCGATCTAGTGAGAGAGTTAGCACTTACAATGCCTTTCTCATATAAAATAAAGTTGGTTGTTTTCAGGTGAAAAAATGTAACAAGCAGTAATTGTTGAATGAAACACTAGTATATATTGAATTATTTCGCAGATAAGAGATAAGCCGCCATAGCTCAGTGGTCAGAGCTGTCGACCGGAAATCGAAAGGACACGGGTTCAAGTCCCGTTGGCGTCATGTATCTTTTATCAGGAGATTTTTCAATGTGGATGAGTGTTTCAGGCTAATAATTATTGCTTATAAAATAGCTATTGCAGTTGGACAATTAGCAGCATAAAAAATTAGGCCTCTGTAATAATAATTATAGACTAAATTTCTTTAAATGGCAATACCAAAGGCAAAAGATATAACTTTAAAAAAAAATCTTGGTCAAAATTAATATTTTTCAAATCACATATAAATAATTATTGAAATCAATATTAGCGATTCTTAAACAAAAATTTGAAACAACAGAAAAACAAATGGTCGCATATAGGACTTGAACGCAGGACCGCCGCCTTGCCGGAGCGCCACTCTACCAACTGAGCTAACGGGACCTTATCTCCTTCGGTCATATTTAACTGTATCACACTTCGAATAAGAACTACCAACATTATCTTCATTTTTCTCACCGCACATTTTAATTGGCTGCTATCATTATGTATGATCGCAAGATTCAACTCAAACTAAATAAAATCTAGACAGTGTCTCGGATAAATATATCCTGTTTTTATTTTTAATGTGCGACATTTATTGACATATTATTGCATTTCCACAGAAATTTAAACTTCGAACTTTTGTTGTCATTTAATTAATGGCGATATAATTACAAGTAAATGTACAAGGTTTTCCAATAAGAGGTGTTATTTTGATATTCAATCGTAAAAGATCAATGGTTTCGTTGCTTGTGTGGCACGTAGCGCCGTCTTGTTGAAAGTTAATGTTGTCCAGATCAATACCATCCAATTCCGGCCATAAAAAATCATTAATCATCTCTGGATAGCGCAATCCATTCACCGTAACTGTTGCTCCAGCCTCATTTTCGAAAAAGTAAGGTCCAATGACTCCGCCGGACCATAAACCGCACCAAACAGTCACACGTTGAGGAAAGAGAGGCTTTTCAACAATAACTCTTGGGTTTTCCGAGCCCCCCATGTGACAATTTTGCTTGTTGACGAAGCCACCGAGGTGGAAATGGGCCTCATCACTCAAGATGATTTGCATTTGATTCACTCAAGTGAATTTTAATAATTTCAATGCGTTGTTGAAGCGTGTATCGTTACATTTTTATTAATGGCGTAGTTTCTACTTGTCAAATGTCAAAAAATGACCGCTTTAAAAGTAACATCTACCGAAATAGCGAGCTATTCAAAATAACACCTCTTATTGGAAAACCCTGTATTTTTGAAATGTGCTAATGAAATATTTTGTTATCACGCTTGAAGAATGATTTGATTCTCGATTTTTGCAAGCAATTTAAATAACCAAACATTTCTCTATTGTCAAACATGAGCATTCGATACTATTTTTTGTATTTTAAGATATTTATTTTTTCTTTTCGCTTATTCTTATAAGTACAAAATTGTATATTTAACTAAAGCTTCTAACGGGAATTCAATCTTAACAATTTTTTCCTTCTATAAAATAATATGTTCTATAATTAAACAATGTAATATGAAATTATGATATGAACTAATTTTGTCGATTTGACTGGCCTAAAACAGGATCCATTGTATAATTTTTTGTGAACCAAAATATAAAACAAGACTTGTAAAACATTTGGTGATTTACAGTGTTCTTCATCACCTCAAGGGCACTGTACAAATATATAATACATTTCTACAATGATCTATGTTATTACTAACTATATATGGAGATAATATACAGTAATTAAGTGTTAATCTCAAGTGACCTGCCAGGTAAGTATTGTACTGTATATTATCTCCATAAATAGTTAAGGCGATGCACTATGTGGTGTAATATTTTAAATTGAGCCGCTATCAATAACAACCCTTACGTAGATGGCGATAAGGTTTAAATTCCCGCTTAACACCATCCGTCTGTTTTGATTTATGCAAGAAAAAAACATGGCCAAAAAGTGCCTTTTATTTTATTTTGTGGATTTTCAGGCATAAATATTTAATTTTTTCCGATCATTTTATAAAAAACTTAATTTGCCACATTATACAATAAAACCATAACCGAAAATGGGTTCGTAAGTAGGAAATTTTGAACTTTAAAGCAGTTTTCATAGGGCTTATAAATTATTTTTTTCTGTGCTTATAAAAAGACTTACGTAAAAAATACTCGATGATTTCAAAGGCCAAGATGTATTCTACTCGCAGTATTTAATTAAAGCATCTGAAACATTTTTAGGCGACCAAATTTTCAAACCAAAAACACATGATTTTGCATTACTACGTAGTGCATCGCCTTAAGTTATAACATAGATCACTGTAGAAATGTATTATAGGTTTGTACAGCGCCCTTGAGGTGATTTTGCACAAAAACGGCACTATACATGTCATCAAATATTTTTTATGCTTCCGATTTTGTTGTCCGGGTTAAATCTTCCCCATAGGAAAAACTAAACCCTTCCACTCACTTTTCCACAAATGATCAGCTAGTCAATCAACACTATGCAAGTGCATTACATAAGTAAAATAAATACAAAACAATACAAGAACAACAACATGTCAACTCACCAGAGATCAAATGGGAAAAAAAAAATTCACCGACTCCAGATATTTTCATATCAGAGGGTTCGGCTCGGTAGAACTTCTAACAGGGCCTATAAATCCTACTGATCCCTCAACATAAATATTTAAAAAATCTTTCGTTATCCTACATGTATTTAAAATGACCGACTTTTGCATCTTTATATATAAATTTTTTGATAGATCTAATACGCCTAAATTTTTAATGAGAGAGCTAGGTATAATGCCAGTAGCCGAAATAACGAATGGTAATATTTTTATAGTCTGAGAATGCCAAATTCTTTTTATTTCGTTTCCTAAATCTGTGTATTTTCTTATTTTTTCATTAACAGATTTTTGAATGTTACAGGAATTTGGAATAGCGACATCAATGATATAAGTTATTTTTTTAATTTTGTCATGTAAAACTATATCGGGTCTATTATGACTAATCGTTCGATCTGTCAGTATAGTTTTATCATAATATATTTTATAAAATTCGTTTTCTAAAAATGAATTTGGTTCGTATTCATAATATGGTACTATATTACGGCAGTCAATCAAGTTATGTTTAATTACCAAATTTTGGTGAATTATTTTTAAAACTTGATTGTGCCTAAATGTATACTCGGACGGTGCTAATATAGAACATCCCGATATAATATGTTCTATAGTTTCCGGAAAAGCCAAACATTTTCTACACAAATCATCAATTTGATTTGTATCTTTGATTATATGCTTTCTATATTTTTTAGTATTAATGACTCTATCCTGAATGGCAAGCATAAATCCTTCTATTTCTGCGCTCAACTCTCCAATACTCAACCATTTGTTTGACGAAAATTTGTCAACATACGTTTGGTTGAGATAATTGAAGTGTTTTGCGTGTAAAATTTTATTTGACCAGGAATCTAATAGTTCCTGGTTGGGATTTATAAAAATGTTGGCATTCTCATCGTATAAATTTAAAGGTGTAATATTTCTATCTGCCTTGCAAATTATTTTGTGCATTTCTGAGCTATGAGCTTTCCTATGGAAAAAAGTTCTTAGCATTTCTACCTGATTATTTTTCAAAGAATTTATTTTGACTATGCCTCTACCTCCTAAATTTCTAGGTAAATTAACTCGTTCTATAGCTGAATTTGGATGATGGCAATTAAATTTTGTTAGTGTAGTTCTAATTAATCTTTCTAAGTTATCTAAATCTGTATTAGACCATTTAATTATGCCAAATGAGTACGTTAATAGAGGTATTGCCCAAGTATTTATTGCTTTTACTAAATTTTTAGCAGATAGATTGCATTTTAAAATTTTCCTGATCCTAGTTTGAAATTTAATCCTTATATCATTTTTAATACTAGTATGGTCTAATCTATTTGATTGTGGGTATCCTAAATACTTATAAACCTCATCCCTTTTCATACTAGTAATTTGGAAATTTCTAAATATACTCTCGTCCCCATCTACAATTTTGCCTTTCTCTATATGGATCGTTCTACATTTATCTAAACCAAAAGTCATTTTGATATCATCTGAAAAGTTTTTAACTACCTCGATCATTTTCTCTAAATTTTGTTCAGAATTCGAAAATAATTTTATGTCATCCATATATAATAAATGCGAAATTGTACTACTTTCCCTTGTATTACCCTTAACTTTTATTCCAAACTTGCTTTTAATTAACATTTTAGATAGAGGATTCAATGCTAAGCAAAACCAAAGAGGACTCAATGAGTCTCCTTGAAAAATTCCTCTTTTAATTGAAATGCCCGGTATTACTATTTTCTTACCTTTTAAATTGATAAGTACATTGGTATTCCAAAAGGACATAATATTTTCCAAAAAGCTAATAATAATGGGGTTAATTTTATATATATTTAATACTTTGATCAGCCACGAGTGCGGGACACTATCGAAAGCCTTTTGGTAGTCTATATAGCAAGTATGTAAATTACGTTTTCGAGTTTGAATCTGTTTTAGAATTACAGAATCGATAACTAATTGTTCTTTACATCCCATATGTTTTCTGCGACAACCTTTTTGTTGTTCAGATAAAATATTTTTTTCATCTAAATGAGTATATATTAAATCTGTTAAACAAGAGGTTAAAATTTTGTATATTGTCGGTAAACATGTAATGGGTCTGTACTGAGAAGGATTATTAATATTTTCGCTTTTGGGTAACATATAAGTAATGCCCTTAGTTAGAAAATTTGGAAAATTTTGAGGTTGACTGACAAATTTTGAAAGATTTTTTGCCAAAAGAGGATGTAAAGTAGTCAGACGTTTGTACCAAAAATTATGTATCCAATCGCAACCCGTGGCTTTCCAATTATGAGTATTTTTAATAATTTTGGTTAACAATTCAACCGATATATTAGAAAAACTCATTTGTTCAATACCTGAAAAATTGAGTTCTTCATTTTCTATCCATGGAGTTGAATCGTTATGTTTTATATCTTTACTCCAAATTTTAGTCCAAAAATCGCGCATATCTGATTCAGATGGCAACGGAATATTATTATTCGAAATAATATTTTGTTTATCGTCAAGTTTGGAATAAAATATTTTTTCATTTTTCTCGAATAATCTATTATTTTTTTTTTTATTAAACGTATAATTATATCTTTTTAATCTACTAGCTTTTACGCCTAATTTTTGTTTTAATAAATCCAATAAATCATTGATTATATTTTCATTATTATGACTATCAATGTTATAACCAAATTTTCTACCAATTTCATCTACATGTCTCAAAATTTTCCTACTTCTATTTCCATTTTTATATTCTATTACTCTAGCTATGTTACTTCTTAAAAATACTACATCATTTTCTAATCTGATCTGCCATTCTGGTTTACTATAACTATATGATCTATCGTCAGAGGATGATAATTTAATTCCTAACTTATTACAAACAGTAATCGCACTAGCGTATACTATTGTATGAAGATCTAAAAAACTAATTTCGTCAAATATGATTTTTGGTAAAATTATGTTATTTAATTCAAAAATTAATTTAGATAATTTCTTTGACGTATGCAATTTCGGTAATTTTGGTCTAACTGTTGGCTCTACATCTATATATCTGTTTATATTATTATGAAGTAAGTTAGCTAATTCTACTACATTTTCATCAACAAAGTTTAAATTTGCAATGTTGATTTCCCTAAGATTATAAATAACGTCTAAGTTATTTGAATCTACTGTAATATCATTGGACATTTCGACTAGAATATTATCCAAACTATCTACATTCAATGCATCTGATATGACATTATTACTTGTGTTAATTTGTTCTAAATTATTTCCCCTTTGCAATCTATCTGCTACTTCCCTTTTAATCTGTTCTAATGTGACTACAGAAATTAAATTATTTTTGAAAATAGCTCGCTTTTGGTCTGCTAATCTTTGTTCGCTTACTTGGGCAATCGGATAATTTTGTGAGAAAAGTAAATGTAATTTTTTCCTGTATAACAACATATCTGTTTCTACTTTGGTTACATAAAAATATGAACGAACAATGAACATATTGACATCGTTCGTCCATTTCATACGCTAAATTATTATTATTATTATTATTACTATACTTAGCTGGTAGGTCACTTGAGATTAACACTTAATTAACATTAACTAATTGTTTATTAGCGAAATTTAGGACGTAATTGGAAAATTGGATATAACTGGACTTTCTCTCGGGAATGGTATATTTAATTTAAGGGTATGACAGCTTAAAAAGGTAGGTTTTTAGTTTAGACCTGAATTCTGTTGGACTTGTTATGGATTTTTGTTCCGGAGGGAGTTTATTCCAAGCCTTCGGCCCAGATACTCCGAAAGCGCGATCACCAAACTTAGTATTTGGCTTGCGCTTAGGTTCCATCAGTCTGCCTACAGCTGCTGATGTTGCTGATCTAAGAGTTGACTGCCTCAGACCAGTGTTTTCCGGGACGCATAGTTCAGAGATGTAGGGTAGGGCCATTTCATTGATGGATTTAAACACCATCCAGCACAATTTGTACTGGATTCTTTCAGAGCACTTGAGCCAGTGAAGGTTACGAAGGTGTTCTGAAATGTGCGAATATTTTGAAACACCGATTATGAGCCGTGCTGCTGCATTAAACACTGATTGAAGTTTGTCAATTTGATATTTTGGAATACCCCTAAAATAAATCCAATATTACTTTTGACCGTGAAAATCTCAAATCACATCATATTGAAGATACGCACGTTTTCAGAAATTAAAAAAGATTTTAATTTTCCCTGTAAAATATGAAATTGTCCAATATAATCTTGCATACTTTAATTTGTTCCGAAATCAGTGTAAATTTATAACACTTATATAAGTTTTACACGAAAAGTGGCAAATGAAACAAAAACCATGGTGACCGGATAACTCACCAAAATGACAATTGAACATACCTATTGTTACATATGTAAGCTATTTAACCTAGTTTTTGTTTCATCACTTTTCATAACTTTATAGCACCTTTTATAGGTGTGTTGAATTGTCATTTTGAGGAGTTATCATCGGAACCGAAAACCATACCTTCAAGTAATAGGTCACAACACCAGACCCGGGTGAGAGAGAAGTTTTGATATATGGGGACACTTTCAAACCAGCTTCAACTGCGTTCTTAGCCAGTAAACCTGTAACAAATTAAACAGATTTGAGTTTAGTGGTACAGATATTTCAAAACAAAGCCATTAACCTTTCCCTTACTGTGCTAAAAAAATACACGCGTTCCGGTGCTGTGTAGTCAATACACATCTCAAAATAAGCGATTTAATATCGGAAAAATATGAATATTCATAGCTAATCGATTATGTTTATTATATTTTATATCAAAAGTGATAATAATTGTAATTTAATTGCTGAAAACATGAAAAAACCATCGGCAGATGCTAAAGAAACGTGCGAGGGGTCCATATCTAACGACGGTTCGCGGCCAACTGTCTAGCGGCTTGCGGCTGGCACAAACACAGCTGTGCAGTCGTAGGTATCGATGGTCTAAATCAAAAACTACAACTGCAGACGTGTGGATGTCTCATGTTCCCGCATAGCGAATTAAAGCGGGACATCAATAGCGTGTCATTTCCTCGCACACTCTTCGCGTATTTGTATCACACGGTTGATTGTATTGGTGTATTTGTTCCCGATTTTTAACAAAAAACTCTGATTTTTAATTGAATTTGAAAACTATGTAATATATTATTTTTTAATTCAGTGCATAAATGTATAACGGAGGAATACCTAAAATCTGAATCCAGAATTTATTATATTTATAGAGTTATTAAAGTTATTAGAAGCAATGTGTAGTAAATACACACCACAGATAAGGAAAGGTTAATA
Source organism: Hesperophylax magnus (assembly GCA_026573805.1). Classification (NCBI taxonomy): domain Eukaryota; kingdom Metazoa; phylum Arthropoda; class Insecta; order Trichoptera; family Limnephilidae; genus Hesperophylax; species Hesperophylax magnus. The sequence goes on along the minus strand of JAIUSX010000193.1, from coordinate 2,674,243 downwards.
AGACCCAAAATGGATGAGGATTTCTCAATTATATCGAAATTTAGTAAGAAGTATATCTTGAGTCTAGCGCAATCCTTCTATGCCAAGCGGGCCAAACGGCGCCTTGTGCGAGTAAGATTTTGGCAACCCTTGTCAAAACCAGTAGATGCCTGCCAATAATATTTGGATGATTTGCATTTTTGTGTAGCGCCATTTTTATTGAAAATTTATAATCTCAAGGGCGATGTGAACAGCGTCTTGGTGCCGTGGCAATTCGACGTTCAGAGCGGACTACTCTAATTCCGCTAACGACAAATTTTGGTCGATCCTTATAATGAATATAATAAGAATATGTAAATTGATATTACATGTGTTTAAAATATGTCATTTTAAAACCACATACATTGGCGAACATTTCGATAATGCGGGTAGGTAAGTAAGCGCAGACAATTTAAAGAAAAACCTATTTCTGATATAAGGAGTAATGAAAAGAACACAAAAAATTCTTGCTAATAAACATTGGGTACTCTGTCTCTCTGACACTGCTTGACATTGTATATCTCCATTCCATTAGATTTTGAATTTGTACCGAGATCGACTTTCTCAATTCGCAATTTAAAATTTCATCGGTTCGACTTTTGAATCGTGAAACACGCCGCCCTCATCGCATGCTTATGTTCTTTTGTTCAAAACAACAAAAAATTCTAAATTTTCAAAAAATTCTAAATTTTCAAAAAATTCTAAATTTTCAAAAAATTCCAAATTTTCAAAAAATTCCAAATTTTCAAAAAATTCAAAATATTCAAAAAATTCTAAATTTTTAAAATATTCTAAATTTTTAAAAAATTCTAAATTTTCAAAAAATTCCAAATTTTCAAGAAATTCTACATTTTAAAAAATTCAAAAATTATAAACAATTTATATTTTAATAATTCAAAATAATAAATATTGACCTGCTCCCAGCATGACGCTGGGGTTGCTGGTGTTAGTGCAGGAGGTGATGGCCGCAATGACCACGGAGCCGTGTGTAATGGTGTATTCCTTCCCGTCGTGGTACGTGAAGCTACCGGAGGCGGCCAGCTTGGCGGGGGTCAGGCCGAATCCCTTGAAGCCAACCTGGAACAAACAACAAACAGTAAAAATCTGCCTGTGGTGCATCGGAGACTGTTGGTAAGACTGTCTAGTTGATTACTCATCAATAAACAACAAACTTAACCTAGATATATTTATAAACCACAAGAGTCCCAACTGCTCCCAACCATCAGAGCCAGTGACTATGACATCCCCAATAATTAGGGTATGTTATGAGGCTGAAGGTAATGGCGAGGGGAAGGAGATGGATAAGAGTAAGACGGGGACATCTAGCTATTCAGATCTGGTCACCAAACATGCCTAAAGCCATTTCAAGCAATGATCCGATTCTGAATGGTTGTCTTTCACCAGGGAGATACTGAAAGTATCTAACACTCTGGAAAGTGCCGCAAATAGACTATTATGTACTTTTATCAACAATTTATTTTTACATTATTAGGCTTTGAGGGAAAACTTTCCTCGGGGTCTATATTATCTTTGGGGATGCTGTGCGGAGGGTCTATTTAAGGAAAGAAATGATTGAACCTGGGTAATGAAGAGACCCCTGTTGTAGAAGAGAGGAGCAGTTGGGACTTTTGCGCAGTATTTACATAAAAAATAAAAGTGTCCGGAGCCAATGGGACTGTGACATCCCACAGGGAGGGGGAGGAGATGGTAAGAGGAAGGTGAGGAAGTACCAGTATTATATTTATACACAATGTTTAATCAAAACCAAATAAATCAGACAATGTTATGTTGAAATAGCAAATTCCGATATTGTGAAATTTAGTCCCCAATAAATCAATGAATAATGTGTTGTTATTAATAATGCTTAAATGCATAAAAGCTTATTTCAAAACCAAAACAATGCATACTCGACAAAAATGCACAAAATTAGTGTCAAATCTCCGTTAACCCCTACAGTGCCAAGAAATCCACCATGGATTTGCTAGTAGTACTGCACTCAAATGTTTTTGATATATATTTAACCTCAAATGCTCCTAGCATACTAAAATATATTTCATTCTCTTGGCAAGGAAATAATGTGTCTAATATTATTCTAGCTTGTCGTTTAGTCACTTGCAAACATGTTTATTTTATTATTCCATATCAATTGCCATAATTCCGATTTTTAAAAGTCGTAGTACTGTAGCAGAAGTCGGGGACGCCCGAGGAAGACATGGCACGACCAAGTGAATCAGATACTTGAGTCGGGCCATGTCAAGCGTCAGAATAATAGAAGAGTATGTATGAGACGTCGTAGGAATGTGAATGAGGCAAGAAGTGTGTGACCAAGTTTTTTGTCCGTCCTCTCTGTCTACCCCTGCGGAGAAACGGCGTGATGGTTAGTTAGTTAGAACTGTATTTACTGATAGGAAATACAGTACTACGACTTTGACTACTAGGAATTTGACTTGTTTTTATTGTAAATAACGCTTTTTTAGCTAGAACACATAATAAAACTCAAAAATATTGTAAAAGTTTTCAAATATATTTTTAAAACATTAGAGAGAGAGCAAAATCTTTTAATATGGGTTCTAAGGCAACAATATGGGATAGAAATTTTAAAAATTCATAGGTACAATATTTTTTACAATTCAAGTTTTCCAGTAATGTAGGCCTCACTGGGTGGCTTGCCCGTGCTGAGGCCTGGAGTATTAGTGGTCATGTTCTTAAAATTATTCCAACAGTGTGCCTTACCCAATACAGATCTAATATTATAACACTAAATACACTGTTTATACAAAGTGATGACAAAACTTAGAATAACAATAACAGCGGGACAGGACAAAACAAGAATATTAAAACTAAAACATAATATAAAACAGGAGGCAGTTTGTGCTCAGAAATGAGAATCTTCTGAGCAGACATTTTAAAAGGTACAATGAGGAGGCAACCGAAACCAAACAATTACCGGAAGTTTTAGAAAGTGGCTTATAATAAAATATTGAAAATGATTTAAGATTTATGAATGGTAAGATTTTTTAAATAATTTTGTTTTTAAGACCCGTTTAAATTCAGCCAAATTCTGTTGATTAGTAAGAGCTGAGGGAAGTCTATTCCAGATGAGCGGGCCTGTTACACTAAAAGAGCGATCATAGTAAACGACTCGATTTGACCTAGAAAGTTCGATTAGACGATTACTAACATCTAGATCTGCTGACCTTAGAGTAAGCTGTCTATTGCTTAAGTTTTGTCGGACACATAGTTCAGATATATAGGCTAGCGCCTACATAATAATCCCTTATAAGATTTGATTAAATACAGGGTGTATCGGCAAGTACCCGACAAACTTTAACCAGCTATTCCTTAGCACATTTGGAGTAAAAAATGTTATGGGCACTTTGCTGTCCGGTAACATTTTTTTTTAATAAAAAATTTACTATTCATATTTTCACCACATGTCACCAATGTTTTATCTTTTGTCAAAGTTTGAAAACCCACCTGGCAATATTTTATTCGAGTTTCGTTGAATAATATACGTACGTACCTACATTCATATACTATTCGTCTCATTTTTAGCTATTATTATTTAGTGTGTATGAAAGAGCGAACACGCTTTTTGACACACTTGCTAATAACAGCTGTTGAACACGAGAAACAATGCCAATGACAGTGATGGAGTGTGAATTTTTTTATCATTTTTTGTTTTTTTTACTCCAAATGTGCTAAGGAAAAGCTGGTTAAAGTTTGTCGGGTACGTGCCGATACACCCTGTATAGATTATGATTTTTGAACTTACATTTTTATATAAAATTGTAAATCATCAGTATACGTGCTATATGTATAGCCGTGATATATTAATTTTGATACATATCCAACTGGGATAGCCGTGATATATTAATTTTGATACATATCCAGCTGGGATAGCCGTGATATATTAATGTTGATACATATCCAACTGGGATAGCCGTGATATATTAATTTTGATACATTTTCATGATCCTACCATTAGTATGTATTATTGTGGGTAATTGTACTACGGTTTCACGCTACAATTCTGTTAGAATTGATTACACACCACTTGTAACTCGTATGCTATGTTAGCTGATGTTTTTAATATGCCTCTATTGAAGTATAAAGCTGCATTAAGTAAACACTTTAGCAGTGAATATTTTAACGAGGTCACTGCACATCAGGTTTTTTGTTTTTTCCTCATTTCTTTCACTAACTTTGTACTAATGTATTTTATTTTTTCTTTTGTCTTGTTCTTCTTTCTATATTGGTTAGTTCAACATAATTCACATTATCTGGTAATCTAACCTGAGATGGGAAGGCCGACAGATATATTTGAAAGACTACTTTTATTGCTACAGATTAGGAAGCAAGTATATGTTAATCTGAAAGTATGTTGCTTGTTGTATGCTGATGATGCGGTGCTGATTGGTAACAATATTGGAAGATCTACAGTCTCTCGTGTCTAGGATTAACCAAATATGTATGAAGAATGAGTTAATGATAAATGTAAGTAAGTCTAAAGTAATGGTGTTTGAAAGAGAGAGTACGAAAACAGTGTGCAATATAGCTGTGAATGAGGAATACTTGGAGCAGGTGGATGAGTTTGTGTATTTAGGAAGTATGTTCTAGAGAGATGGGAAGGCTGACAGAGATATTGAAACAAGGGGAAATGCAGGAAACTCCATTCATGGAGGACTGAACGCGGTTGGTGTCAGCATTATATGCAGCAGTCCACAACGGAGTGCTGGTACCTACCCTGATGTACATGAAAATAGACTGAAATGCTGTAGAAATGAGATCCCGGAGGTGTACGTGTGGTAAAACCGTGTATGATAGTTTGAGAAATGTGGAGATCCGCAAAGAACGCAAGGCTAATGTAAGCGTAATGAGTAAGATTAAGAAAAGGACGCTTAGATGGTTTGGGCATATAGAGTGAATGAACGAAGAAACGAGTGTAAGAAGAATATTTGACGGAAATGTAAATGGTAGGAGGAGTCGGGGACGCCCGAGGAAGAGTCAGAATAATAGAAGAAAGTGTATGAATGTGAATGAGGCAAGGAATGTGTGCGAATACCGAGTTGTTTGGCGGTCCATCCTCTCTGCCTACCCCCGCGGAGAAACACCTTGATGGTTAGTTAGTCAGTTATCTGGTAAATCGGTAAAATTTACAAAAACGTAATTTTGCAAAAAAAAACAATTAATTTATTACGAAAATAGTGTCAGCCGGTGTATTGGCATTTAACCCCCGGCATTCGAAGGGTTAACCGTAATTATTGCGAAACACGAATATTTTATGTGGATAGAAAAAAAAAACACTGACTTTGAAATAATTTTTTTACAATGAAATTCGCAGAAACTTCCAATTTCAAAATATGTTTTTTTTTATAATGGGGGAAGATCGTTATAAACCGGGTACCACTTGGCGGCCTTTGTCTTACAAAACTTTAATTTTGATTTAGATTAATTCTAGAGTACCTACTCCTGACAACTGGGTGCATTTTAAGGTGGAAATAATATGAATGTATTGTGATAAGTGTCTGTTTCACTTTATCGTGCAATGTCTTCCTTAGACGTCATCGATCTCTTCAACCATTCGATTCCAAGTCCTTACGTCTCATTTTACGATGTCATTTTATCATTTGATTCATGTCTTCCTAGGACATCACCGACTTTTCTATAATTCAAGTCATGCGGTATCATTAAATCTAAATTGTTAGTGTTAAAAAACTACATAATGTCGACTTAAATTCTAATCTCATTCCAGTGCCGCATTTAACTTGACGCATTTTGTTAAGTTTTTGTCGTGGGTCCCCGACTTCTCCTACGCTTTTGTTTTTGTGCACGGCTTGTGAAACTGTTTGATAAGGTATCGAAACATTTTGGCTAGTGAAACTGTTTGATAAGGTATCGAAACATTTTGGCTAGTGAAACTGTTTGATAAGGTATCGAAACATTTTGGCTAGTGAAACTGTTTGATAAGGTATAGAAACATTTTTGCTAGTGAAACTGTTTGATAAGGTATAGAAACATTTTGGTTAGTGAAACTGTTTGATTAGATATCGAAACATTTTGGCTTTTAAAACTGTTTGATAAGCTTAAACCCTTACTAATAAAAGTGTCTTATATTCTACACAACTGATAAACAACCATTAACCATACATAAATGGTTGTTTATCAGTTGCGTAAAATTAAAAATACCGTTATTGGTATTCTTCGAGTATTTTAAAATTTTTCGATAAGTGTGCAAAACGATTATTTGTGGAAATAATGCGATTACCAACTTGTTTATAATATGTATAAGTAAGTATCTATTATCAATATGTTTGAAAATCAAAATCAACTTACCAATTAAATACCTAGTCAACATTTTCCACATACCAATATGATCACAAAATATATATAAATATAAATAATTCAATTTTTTTAAATAAAATGCTTCGTTCGAGAAATTCGTTTTTAATGATATCAAAATGTTCCGATACCTAATCAAACAGTTTCACTAGCCAAAATATTTCGATGCCTTATAAAACAGTTCCACAAGCCTAAAAGTTTCGATACTTTACTAAACAGTTTTACTAGCCAAAATGTTTCGATACCTAATCAAACAGTTTCACTAGCCAAAATGTTCCATAACTTATCAAACAGTTTCACTATCCAAAATGTTTCGATACCCTATTGAAGAGTTTTACTAGCCAAAATGTTACGATACCTTGTCAAACAGTTTCACTAGCCAAAATGTTTCGATACCAAATTTCACTTTCCAAATGGTTACGGTACCTAATCAAAATGTTTCGCATACCAAAACATTTTAATACCTACTCAAAATTGTTAAAATATTAAAAATGTTCCGACTATCAAAAAGTTCCGATAGTTACCTTATCAAAAGTATTCGCTTTACAAAATGTTCCCCGACCCAATCAAAATGTTTCGCTTGTCAAAACGCTCCGTTAACAAATCAACAGAAATTGAAAATAAATATTAAAATGTTCCGTTTGTGAAAATGTTCGGATCTACAAAATCTGTTTGTGCGCTTAGTTCTTCTAAACTACGCAACGGACTTTGATAGAGTTTTCACTACCATTTAGAGCATTTCTTCCGGAAGGTTTATATTTATAATATAGGGTTTTCCAATAAGAGGTGTTATTTTGATATTGAATCGTAAAAGATCAATGGTTTCGTTGCTTGTGTGGCACGTAGCGCCGTCTTGTTGAAAGTAAACGTTGTCCAGATCAATACCATCCAATTCTGGCCATAAAAAATCATCATCTCTCGATAGCGCAATCCATTCACCGTAACTGTTGCTCCAGCCTCATTTTCTAAAAAGTAAGGTCCAATGACTTCGCCGGACCATAAACCGCACCAAACAGTCACACGTTGAGGATAGGGAGGCTTTTCAACAATAACTCTTGGGTTTTCCGAGCCCCAGATGCGACAATTTTGCTTGTTGACGAAGCCACCGAGGTGGAAATGGGCCTCATCACTCAAGATGATTTGCATTTGATTCACTCAAGTGAATTTTAATAATTTCAATGCGTCGTTGAAGCGTGTATCGTTCCATTTTTATTAATGGCGTAGTTTCTACTTGTCAAATGTCAAAAAATGACAGCTTAAAAGTAACATCTACCGAAATAGCGGGCTATTCAAAATAACACCTCTTATTGGAAAACCCTGTACATGCATTTTATATTTCTAGAAAGTAGAGAAACGTCGATGTTTTGTAAAAAAGTCGTAAATAATATTTTCGTGTGCTTACATTGCTAACTCTGACTTAACCTTATGATATACATCAAAATAATGTACTACGGAATTGTGTATCTTAAAAAGGCCTACAGAAAAGTCCTGAATGATATATGTCTAACTCCTAAGGATAACACCCAGCAACGCCGGGTACACGTTAGCTAATAATGCATTAAAAAAATCAGCTGGCATTTTTTTTTTGTCGAAAACTCGAAAAGTAGTCGACCGATATCGCTGAAAATATCAAAGTTTGTTCTTATTAGTGCAGGAGTGTTTAGAGAGTGGTTTTAATGGTAGAAGAAGTCGAAGACGCCCCAGGAATACTTAACGCAACATCTCTTCACCGGAATGAGACACGCAGTCGAATTAAGGCGATGCACTACGTAGTAATGCAAAATCATGGGTTTTTGGATTGAAAATTTGGTCGCCTAGAAATGTTTCAGATACTTTAATTAAATACTGCGAGTAGAATACATCTTGGCCTTTGAAATAATCTAGTATTTTTTACATAACTCTTTTTATAAGCCCAGCAAAAAATAAGTCCTATGAAAACTGCTTTAAAGTTCAAAATCTCCTACTTACGAACCCATTTTCGGTTATGATTTTATTGTATAATGTGGCAAATTAAGTTATTTATAAAATGATTGAAAAAAAATTAAATATTTATGCCTGAACATCCACAAAATAAAATAAAAGGCACTTTTTGGCCATGTTTTTTTCTTGCATAAATCAAAACAGGCGGATGGTGTTAAGCGGGAATTTAAACCTTATCGCCATCTACGTAACGGTTTTTATTGATAGCGGCTCAATTTGAAATATTACACGACGTAGTTGCATCGCCTTAAATGCAGAAATTTTGACTAAAGCATGAGGTACTGCAACAAGGCGTAATACCCCACAAATAAATCACAAAGGCCAATCGTCACATGCCAAATAATCCAATATGTACTAGTACTTCAATCAACAATTACTGCTTATTATATTTTTTCACCTGTAAACAACCAACTTTATTTTTGTAGGAAAGGCTTTGTTAGTGCCAAAATTTCTCACTAGATGGCGTCGAGACATATTATATCTACATTTTTGGTGAAATATTTTGACTTGTCAAATATTATTTTTTTTTTATGATAAACTAATGTTTTTAAGACAAGGTTTTTTATGCATAGCACAAAGGATAACAAATTATTATAAGCAATAATTAGTCGCCTAATTTGCTTACTAACCATCACACCGGTTCCCCGCATGGGTAGACAGAGAGGATATACCGTCAAACACACTATCATTACTTCATTCACGTTCATACATCTTCTCATACATACTCTTATGATGTTATTCTGACTCTTAACATGGCCCGACACAAGTATTTGATTAACTTGATCGTGCCATCTCTTCATGACTCCGTTTTTCGGTTGAATAAAATAATATATTATTATGTATCCGTTAATTCCGCATTTCCTCTTGAGTATATAAAAGCAGAAACATTTTTTGAACATATACAGTTTTATTTATTACAAGTGACATAATTAACGGAATTAGATTTTTTAAAGTACATTTTTTAACAGTGGAGTACCTACTAGATCGACACACGGTTGGGCGACGACGTGAGGCGGGTTAAGGATCTAGTATTGTGCTGTTGCATACAAAAGTGAGTATTTTTTTGTAATACTAGATATTCTCAGAGCATAGCGCGTGGTTTATAAGATTTTTTAAAATTAAGAGGAAGCTACAAGCCAAAAATGTGTATATTCTTGGTATACCTTATATTTTAATGCATAAGCATTAAAATCGCTTGACAAACGGAGTCTAGAAACGTTCGATTTCAAGCAAAAAACTGATTTTTATTTATTTTGTAAATATTTTTTTTAGAAAGCAAAAAAGTTAATCAAGTGAAACTGTCACAGATAATCTTAGCTACAATACAGTATTTTTTTAAGTTGTTTCCTTTACGCGTTCATACATTTCTATTGAAAAAATATTTTTTTTAGTAGTTTGCATTTATATTTTTTATTGAATAATTTATTTTTTTATTTGTATTCTACTCAAGCGAAACGATAGGAAAACTTTCAATTTATCTGAAGCACATTTTTTGGTATTCATAATGTACACCAATTCGTTATAAAGATTAATCAAAATAGTGATTTGGCATTAAGCTTCGCCACACATGAGAAACTGAGGAAAATAATTTCAATCAGGGCCTATGTCATCTTTGAGGGTGCTGTGTTGAAGGTTTTTGAGGAGAGGAAGGAGTGAACATGGTTCTTAAATAGAACGAGTCGGAGAAACGACCCATTCTAAATTGAATCGTCATTTATCACGATTGATGTAGAAAATATAACATAGGTACTGTCGGTATTGCCCTGGTAAAAGACCATCATTCGGTATTTAAACATTGCTTGAAACGGCTTTAGCCGTGATTGGCGACCAGATTTGAATAGCCAGGTATCTACTTAACTAACCCAACCTTCGTCTTTCCCATCTCCTTGTGACCATATGATGGCCGACGTGATTCAGCGCAAGTAAAATTCGTTTGACCAATTTGTGTCATTACACAATATATTAATTTAAAATATTGTATATATTATATTTGTGACACATTCCATTGGCAGACTGGTTGAAATGGCTTTAGCCGCGTTTGTTGATCAGATATGAATAGCCATGTACTTTCCCAACTTGCTTTTCCCCTCCCCACTATACCTCCAGCCTCAAAACACACCCCAATAGGGGATGCCGTAGCCTCACTGGATCTAGACGGTTTGCGAGCAGTTGGGACTCTCGGCCGGTAATAATATAAAAACAAAAAAAGTATTTAAAAATAGAAAGGGTCCAAGATCAGTCCCTTGTGGAATTCCAGATACAAATTCCCATATTAACCAAATTTATACTACTAAGGTACTATTGATATTTTGATTTTGAGTTGTTTGGCGGTCTATCCTATCTGCCTGTGTAGTATGGTTTTTTAAGCGACAGGCGCACCTTTGTACCATGATGGCGTTAAAATTTTATGTATTTAAAAAAACGATTAAAAATGACCATTGTAAACAATGATGAAGTTCTCGAAGAAGAATGTGATTTTAAATTCAAAATGTAAAATTAAACAAATAAAATTTACTTGCGCACTCCGGCGTTTGAACCCGCGACTTCCGGATACATAGCGGAGGATCGTAACCACTCAACCACGTAGGCCGTCTTCTACTTTCAAAACCAAAAACATTTTTCCATTATATCTAAAGAGTTTTCCAATAAGAGGTGTTATTTTGATATTCAATCGTATAAGATCAATGGTTTCGTTGCTTGTGTGGCACGTAGCGCCGTCTTGTTGAAAGTAAACGTTGTCCAGATCAATACCATCCAATTCCGGCCATAAAAAATCATTAATCATCTGTCGATAGCGCAATCCATTCACCGTAACTGTTGCTCCAGCCTCATTTTCGAAAAAGTAAGGTCCAATGACTCCGCCGGACCATAAACCGCACCCAACAGTCACACGTTGAGGATAGAGAGGCTTTTCAACAAAAACTCTTGGGTTTTCCGAGCCCCAGATGTGACAATTTTGCTTGTTGATGAAGCCACCGAGGTGGAAATGGGCCTCATCACTCAAGATGATTTGCATTTGATTCACTCAAATGAATTTTAATAATTTCAATGCGTTGTTGAAGCGTGTATCGTTCCATTTTTATTAATGGCGTAGTTTCTACTTGTCAAATGTCAAAAAATGACAGCTTTAAAAGTAACATCTACCGAAATAGCGGGCTATTCAAAATAACACCTCTTATTGGAAAACCCTGTATATTTGTTATAGTGATGACTGATGACAGTAGGAAAAATTCTAACATTGTCATATTGTTCGTAAATAATACGTCATTTCACACTCTGTATATGTGATTTAAAAAATATATATATATTTAAATTATGAAATACAGGCTATTAAAAAATAGATTTTTCATGATTTTAGAAGCAACTTTAGCATTTAACAGAATTAACTTTAAAATTTTGTATGGTTTTGAGTATTCTTTTTATCGTACTAAAAATATTCAATTTTTTTCATTTTCACTGGAATTTACTTTTCTGAAGACGAAAAAAAAGTTTCAAACGTGCTGTATGCATGCAATGCATCTCTGTTCGGGTCTTCTCCGGTTTTTATACCCACTTTATCCTATGGGAAGCGTGGTCATACCTTTTACGACGGTCCTACTTGAATGATGGGAAAGTCATTGCTGTCCGATAATCTTTATATATAAAAACTAGCTAATGTGTATCCGGCGTTGCTAGGGGTTATTCTTAGGAGATAGACATATACCATTCAAGACTTTTCTGTAGGCCTTTTTAAGATGTACAATTCCGTAGTACATTATTTTGATATATCTCATAAGGTTTAGTCAGAGTTAGCAATGTAAGCATCTGAAAATATATTTTTACGACTTGTTTATAAAACATCGACTTTTCTCTACTTTTAATAAATGTAATATGCTTGTATTATATATGTAAACCTTCGGGAAGAAATTGTCTAAATGATAGTCCCTATCAAAATCCGTGGCGTAGTTTAGAAGAACTAAGCGCACAAACAGACAGACGTGGATAGCAACTTTATTTTATAATATTTATAGACCAGCTGACGTGTACCCGGCGTTGCTCGACTTTTCTCTACTATGTATAAATATGATATGCATGTATTATATATATAAACCTTCAGGAAGAAATTGTCTAAATGATAGTGAAAACCCTATCAAAATCCGTGGCGTAGTTTAGAAGAACTAAGCGCACAAACAGACAGACGTGGATAGCAACTTTATTTTATAATATTTATAGACCAGCTGACGTGTACCCGGCGTTGCTCGACTTTTCTCTACTATGTATAAATATGATATGCATGTATTATATATATAAACCTTCAGGAAGAAATTGTCTAAATGATAGTGAAAACCCTATCAAAATCCGTGGCGTAGTTTAGAAGAACTAAGCGCACAAACAGACAGACGTGGATAGCAACTTTATTTTATAATATTTATAGACCAGCTGAGGTGTACCCGGCGTTGCTCGAGTTTTCTCTATTATGTATAAATATAATATGCATGTATTATATATATAAACCTTCGGGAAGAAATTGTCTAAATGATAGTAAAAATCCTATAAAAATCCGTGGCGTAGTTTAGAAGAACTAAGCGCACAAACAGACTGTTGCGGATAGCGACATTATTTGATAATATTGAGAGATTAGAGATGTTTGTTTGTGCTCGCAAAACTCGAAAAATAGTCGACCGATATCGCTGAAAATTTCAAAGATTGTTCTTATTAGTGCAAGGCGTGTTTAGACAGTGGTTTTAATGGTAGAAAAAGTCGGGAACGCCCGAGGACGAATTAAATTCGATGCAATGTAGTTTTTTAACTGTAACATTGTGGTATATAGTAAGTCCAGTATAGTCCGAGAAAGACATTAGTAATGTACGAGTATATGTAGGAACACGTATAAATAAAAATCTGATATATTTACGGAAACACTATCTAGGTTACAAAACCAATTTCATTAGAAACTTGGGAGTAAAATTAGTTGCAGATGATATTGTTAATTCTGAATTTGAAATATGAGATCGACAAGTATGACGTTTAATAAATAAGCTCCAATGGTCAAGTTGGTTAACCATTTCAACCCCAGTGTTAATTCAAATTAACACAATCTTTGTGATTTTTTTTACCGTAACGATAGCGAATTTAAAAGCCATGTTTTTGTTTTCTTATAGCTTGTAATATTTTCTGTTGCGTCTATTTTTTCTGCTCTGCTGAAATCCTTATTCCCGCTACAAAAACATTTTGACATATACTGACTGTGAGTTTCATCGAATTTCTGCCATAATTGATTACTTCATTTAAGGTGATGTATCAATATTTTCTAATCGAATTACAAATATTTTAACGCATTAATATGTGTTCTATAATAATAACATCAGTTCAATTCACTGTTCACAGTCATTTGCCAGAATATTGTAAATTAATTTCAATGTTCATTCAAATTAACACTGGTAGTGACGGACATGTTTTCTACTAGTATGGCGAATTTTTAAAGATTATTATCCTAGATTATTTCTTCATTTCTGAATGAATTTTAGTTAAAATGTTATTTGTTTCAAACCTTAGAGAAACAGTTATTTTTATTTGTATTACTTTTGTGTTATGTTTATTTTACCATACTATTTAAAAAAAATACCCTCTGAAGTCCAATGTTAAGGCGAAGCTTAGTGCCAAATCACTATTTTGATTAATCTTTATAACGAATTGGTGAACATTATGAATACCAAAATATATGCTTTAGATAAATTGAAAGTTTTCCTATCGTTTCGCTTGAGTAGAATACAAATAAAAAAAAAATTATTCAGTAAAAAATATAAATGCAAACTACTAAAAAAAAGAAATGTATGAACGCGTAAAGGAAACAACTTTTAAAAAATACAGTATTATAGCCAAGATTATCTGCGACAGTTTCACTTGATTAACTCTTTAGCTTTCTTATAAAATTATTTACAAAATAAATAAAAAGCAGTTTTTTGCTTGAAATCGAACGTTTCTAGACTCCGTTTGTCAAGCGATTTTAATGCCTATTACCTACAATATAAGGTATACCAAGAATATACACATTTTTGGCTTGTAGCTTCCTCTTAAAACATAAAACATCAACAAATTACCCAACTTTAACTTCAGTTTATGGAGTCGTATTACAAAATTTGGCTATAATTTCAGACAGCAATTTTATAGCTAAGGGATGGTGAGTACTACGTAAAAAAATTATTAAAATATTTGTATTATTTTCAAAGCTGTAGCCATTTTAAACAAAATCCATTTTCTCGAATGGGAACTTTGTTTTATCCCAAATGAAGTATGTTTATAGTAATTATTAAAAAAAATCATCTTATTTGCGTCTGTCTGTTTGTGCGCTTAGTTCTTCTAAACTACGCAACGGATTTTGATAGGATGTTCACTATCATTTAGACAATTTCTTCCTGAAGGTTTACATATATAATACATGTATATTATATTTATAGAGAGTAGAGAAAAGTCAATGTTTTGTAATCAAGTCGTAAAATAATATTTTCGGACGCTTACATTGCTAACAATGACTAAACTTTACGAGATACATTAAAATAATGTAATACTACAGAATTGTATATCTCAAAAAGTCCTAACGATCTTGAAACTTTACCCCAAACAATTTATAAGTAAGTTTTTTGGTGGAATCCTTAATTTATACACGAAAAATGTGTGTGCTAAGCTAAATTAGTAATATGTAATTTAAAATTAAACCAATTGGCAATGCCATACGTAGTAATGCAAAATCACGTGTTTTTGATTTTAAAATTTGGTCGCCTAGAAATGTTTCAGATGCTTTAATTAAATACTGCGAGTAGAATACATCTTGGCCTTTGAAATAATCGAGTATTTTTTAGATAAGTCTTTTTATAAGCCCAGAAAAAAATAATGTATAAGTCCTATGAAAACTGCTTTAAAGTTAAAAATCTCCTACTTACGAACCCATTTTCGGTTATGATTTTATTGTATAATGTGGCAAATTTAGTTATTTATAAAATGATCGAAAAAAAATTAAATATTTATGCCTGAACATCCACAAAATAAAATAAAAGGCACTTTTTGGCCATGTTCTTTTCTTGCATAAATCAAAACAGGCGGATGGTGTTAAGCGGGAATTCAAACCTTATCGCCATCTACGTAAGGGTTGTTATTGATAGCGGCCCAATTTAAAATACTACCCGACGTAGTGCATCGCCTTAAAATGCTTTTTTCAATCATTTTCATTTTATATTTGATTATATTTACATAGCAGGGCAAAATAATTATCATTAACTCACAGACTCACAGAAAAATATAATTTTTTCAATAGCCCATATTATAGACTAGATATTTGACATAAATTTTGATTTTAAAAAATAATAATTCAGATTGGTAAAGTATTTTGACCTCAAATACAAATTTAAGTTTTGTATGACAAATGCCGCGCGAACATTCTTATTAAAGGGTGTCTTTCTAAAAGAAAAGTTACGATGAGTCATTAGATAGATGACTCATCCTGTATCTACTAATGGGCATGTAATAACAATTACAATAACAATACATACAGTGATTACAAAGGAATTAGGTCATTAGGACTTACCCTGTGACCGGAACCTATTTAACTAATGACTTCTTTTAGTCACCGTTTTAATGGTTATCCCAAATCTCTAATCCATTTTAATCGCCGGAGTAAGCTTAAGAAAAGAAGAAGAAGATGTTTTGAATGGAAGATAATATACAGGGTGTATCGGCAAGTACCCGACAAACTTTAACCAGCTATTCCTCAGCACATTTGGAGTAAAAAATGTTATGGGCGCTTTGCTGTCCGGTAACATTTTTTTTTCCATTAAAAACAAAAAATAAATAAAAAATCCACACTCCGTCACTGTTATTTACATTGTATCTCGTGTTCAGCAGCTGTTATTAGCAAGTGTGTCAAAAAGTGTCCTCGCTCTTTCGTACACACTAAATAATAATAGCTAAAAATGAGACGAATGGTGCCGTGCCATTTCGTTGTGATTGTAGGTACGTACGTACATTATTCAACGAAACTCGAACAAAATATTGCCAGATGGGTTTTCAAACTTTGACAAAGGATAAAACATTGGTGACATGTGGTGAAAATATGAATAATAATTTTTTTATTAAAAAAAATGTTACCGGACAGCAAAGTGCCCATAACATTTTTTACTCCAAATGTGCTAAGGAATAGCTGGTTAAAGTTTGTCGGGTACGTGCCGATACACCCTGTATAAATACGATTAATTATTAAATAAAACTATTTAAAAATGTCATTTAAAACATTAAAAAAATTAAAATAAAATGATGCGACTGCGGACTGATCCTTTCTACACAGTAACTGGATTCGGCAACTCTACCAATCTGGCAAAAATGCAGATCGAATAGGACCGATATTTATTTAGCATATTAACTGCTGTAATGTCGTCCGTGATATATAATATGTTGTCATCGACAACGAGTGTGTGTGCCGAGTTTCAGCTCGCTCATATGTCGGGAAGTGGGTTAATTTCAACTTTCAAGATTTGCATTCATTCGATAACGAAAAAAAAGTGAAATTCAATTAGATTTTTTTTCCGCACAAGAGTCTCAACTGTTCCCAACCGTCTAAAGCCAGTGAGACTATGTCATCCGCATTCGGGTATGTTGTGAGGCTGAAGGAAGTGGGGACGGGAAGGAGATGAGAAAGAGGAAGGTTGGAAAGTAGAGGTCGCGGGTTCAAATCCCAGCGTTCGCAAGTAAATTGCATTTGATTAATATGTGTTATTTCACGATTAAATCATTTAAAAATAATATAATGTATATTTGCGGCATGTTCCAGATAGTAAGATACTATCAGTATTGCCCTGGTGTAAGACCACCATATAGAACAGAATTTTTGCTTGAAACGGCTGTAGCCGGTGTTTGGTGACCAGATCTGATTAGCCAGGCACTTCCCCATCTTCATTTTCCTCAACTCCTTCCCCTCCCATAGTCTCACTGGCTCCAGAAGTTTTTGAGCAGTCGGGACTACTCGTATAAAAATAAAAATAAAGTAATGAAAAATAGAAAGGGTCCAAGATCAGTCTCTTGTGGAATTCCAGATACAAATTACTATATTAATCTAATTTATACTACTAAGGTACGGCACTATTGATATTTTTGATTTTAATTTGTTTAGCTGTGTATCCTCTCTGCCTACCCTTACGGAGTTAGTTAGTAACCGAAGGTTATGTAAAATAACACACATACAGAAATACATTATGAATCATTTAAAATATAATCACCTTTTGATCATTATCTTTCCCTGCAATATTTATTGGCATACCTGTTCTTCTAATGATGTAAGCGGCAATATCTTACCCTTATTCACAATAGAAAGGTGTCCACATAGTAATTAGTCGCTTGACAGGTAGTAGGTAACCTTACATACAATAATGCTATTAGAGAAAGTTGTGAAGGTTGTTATTATTTAAGTGAACAATTTTAATTAACAAATTTCAAAATGAGTCATTGCAAAATGACAAAATCTCACTTGCCAATATCCGGAATATTGGTGTGAATACAAGCGAATTACTGAAATTAAATTTTCAGCCGAAACTTAGTTTAGTATCTGAGTTTAGTAAACCGAAAAAGTTTTGATTTTTTTATGCATAGCACAAAGGGTAACAATTATTTTATAAGCAATAATTATTAGCCTGAAACACTCATCCACATTGAAAAAACCTCCTGATAAAAGATTCATGACGCCAACGAGACTTGAACCCGTGTCCTTTCGATTTCCGGTCGACAGCTCTGACCACTGAGCTATGGCGGCTTATCTCTCATCCGCGAAATAATTCAACATATACTAGTGATTCATTCAACAAAATAATAATTAATATTTGACAAGTTCTAGTATCTTCACCAAGAAATGTAGACAATTTGTCTCGACGCCATCTAGTGAGAGAGTTAGCACTTACAATGCCTTTCTCATATAAAATAAAGTTGGTTGTTTTCAGGTGAAAAAATGTAATAAGCAGTAATTGTTGAATGAATCACTAGTATATGTTGAATTATTTCGCGGATAAGAGATAAGCCGCCATAGCTCAGTGGTCAGAGCTGTCGACCGGAAATAGAAAGGACACGGGTTCAAGTCCCGTTGGCGTCATGTATCTTTTATCAGGAGGTTTTTTAAATGTGGATGAGTGTTTCAGGCTAATAATTATTGCTTATAAAATAAGTGTATATTCATGGTATACCTTATATTGTAGGTAATAGGCATTAAAATCGCTTGACAAACGGAGGTTAGAAACGTTCGATTTCAAGCACAAAACTGATTTTTATTTATTTTGAAAATAATTTTATAAGAAAACCAAAAAGTTAATCTAATGAAACTGTCACAGATAATCTTAGCTATTACTGTATTTTTTTAAGTAGTTCCCTTTACGCGTTCATACATTTCTATTGAAAAAAAATATTTTTTACTAGTTTACAGTTATATTTTTTATTAAGTTATTTATTTTATTTGTATTCTACTCAAGCGAAACGATAGGAAAACCTTCAATTTATCTAAAGCATATTTTTTGGTATTCATAATGTACACCAATTCGATGAAAAAAACTAACCTATCAACTATCAACCTAACTTGTATAGCCTATTTAACGTGGTTTTTGTTTCATTACTTGCGAAATTCCATTCGTAAGTTTTATGCGCATTATGAGTCCCAAATGCCCAGAATGGCTATCTTTGACTGCATCGGTAATCGAGGAGTAAGGTTCTCGACTAGTCATCCGGAAGTCGCGGGTTAAAATCCCGTTAAATCAAGTTAATTTAATTCAAAATTGTTTGTGTTATTTCACAATTATTAACTTTTTAAAAAATGGGCCGTGTTTGGCCTGTTTACTTTTTCGCTAATATAATAAACTAAATAATCATCATGCCGTTTTACCGCAGGGGTAGGCAGAGAGGATAGACCGTCAAACAACCTTGTTCTGGCACTCATTCCTTGCTTCATTCACTTTCACACATACTATTCTGATATACAAACTAAATGGCCCGCCTCAAGCATTTGCTTCACTACATCTTCACCCTACTTCTCACTAACCTCCACTTCATAATATTCTTGTTACACTTATTTTTGCGTTCATCCATTCTACATGCCTAAACCATCAAAAGCGTCTTTTTCTTAATCTTATCCAAAGAAAAGTTTGTACATCTCTAAATATATCTATTATATTACAAAATTAAAATCTGTTACGTAAAAATCAATAACACAAATATTGAAAATTGTTAAATTTCAAATAATTTCTCCTTGAAGAATGCGAAAGTTCGAAAATTACAAAATTGAAACAATTATTACCTAAACCATAAGGTAGCGTTTATGAATCATTCCCTCTTATACCCCCTCCACATCATTTCGAAATTTCAAAATGTTTATACCGCAACCCTATTATATAAGCCCCGTAGCAGCCCCAAGGAAATCATTCGGAGTTTGCAGTTCGACAGAGCAACATGTCTCCAAAAGTTTTGTGAAGTGTTGAATCAAAATTAATATATTATTTTCAACGTATATTTATCCTTTAAAGTGCTTAAAATTATCAAATTATTTTATTAAAGTGTCTTTGGAGACTATAGCAACGATTTTTGGTAAGTCTACTATTTAATTATTAATTTTCTTTTCATTTGTCTTCGCAGTTTTCACTGTAAGAATATTTAATTTTTTCACTTACTACAATTTTATCTTGACTAAAATAATCTTAACTAATTATTTCATCGATTTCAATAACGTTTTCAACGAATTTGAGAATATTACTATTAATTATTAAATTTCTTTTCTTGAGTCTTCTCAGTTTTCCTTGCATAAATATTTAATTTTTTCACTTACTACAATTTTATCTTGACTAAAATAATCTAAACTAATTATTTCATCGATTTCAATAACGCTTTCAACGAATTTGAGAATATTACTATTAATTATTAAATTTCTTTTCTTGAGTCTTCTCAGTTTTCGTTGCATAAATATTTAATTTTTTCACTTACTTCAATTTTATATTGACTAAAATAATCTAAACTAATTATTACATCGATTTCAATAACGTGTTCAACTAATTTGAGAATATTACTATTAATTATTAAATTTCTTTTCTTGAGTCTTCGCAGTTTTCTTTGTAAAAATATTTTATTTTTTCACTTACTACATTTTTATTTTGACTAAAATAATCTAAACTAATTATTACATCGATTTCAATAACGTGTTCAACTAATTTGAGAATATTACTATTAATTATTAATTTATTTTCTTGTGTCTTCGCAGTTTTACTTGTATAAATTATTTAATTTTTTGCTTTTTTCTTTTAACTAGAATAATCCACACTAATTATTGCATCGATTTCAATAACGTTTTCGACTAATTTGAGAGTATTAATTAATAAATTTTTATTCACGTGTCTTCGCAGTTTTCCTTGCATAAATATTTTATTTTTTCACTTTCTCCATTTTTCTTTTGACTGAAATAATTTTAACTAAATATTGCGTCGATTTCAATTACGTTTTTAATAAATTTGAGAGAATTATCTGCATTAACCCTTAGTGTGCTAAGACATCCATCGTGGATTTCACCATCAGCTCACGGTACTCGCCTCGATTTTATGATATTTTGAACCTTAAAAAGTGCTCCTCGCATACTATTTTGTTTTGTTATTCGCTTGGCAAGTTGACATTTCTAATTTCAACTTTAAGCTTTTAATTTCTTGTAATTTTACAACACACCAAGCCTAAAACGCTATAAATATCTATTTTATAGCCCTTTCCTAGAGCCTCCTTTAATAATTTTAGATTTGATTGTTTACAATGTATTTTTAGATTTTTGAGACGAATTTTCCTGAAGATCTAAAATGTTTTTACGAGCTCAGGGTCACATTATACTTTGGTGGTCTACCTTATGATTGGAAAATTGATTTCATAAAGCTAGGCTATCGATGAATGCTGTGGCCCTATATCTTCCAGAAAAAAATCCAGCAAAAATGATTACAAAACCACAGACATATTTAATTTTGATAGAGAGTGGACATAATAAAGAAGAAATGTCATGTTTAGAAGGAACTGCCGGTGTGATAGGTCTAAAATATGCTATCACAGCTGTAGTTACCTTCTAGGCTAGACTCAAGGGCATCAAAAACCAATAAATATAATAATTTAATTTGTTCGAAAATTTTTATTTTTAAGTTGTTTTCGAAAATGTATTAAAACAAAAATTTCTATTGCGTTTGGGTGAATTTTATTCAGTGGTTTTGGTCAAATTAATCACTGGGTAAATTTGCTTAATCGCGGTGGATAGCTATCATCATAATAAACAGATTTTTCTTTTTTATTCTGGCTTTCCTCAAGGTACTGATTTGGGTCCACACCTAAATCGATTTAATGAAAAACATAATCAAAAACACAAAATGTCTTCAGATGGGTATGCAGAGAGAGAAGAGCATCATGATTCAGATAGGAATGGTTTCGCCGTCATGCCCATATATAAACTAATTAATTTACTAGTTTGTACTGGTCATATCGGTTAAAAGGTTCCGCCATCCGTGTTTTCTCCAAAATATGACATTTTAACAAACTATTTACTAAATTATTCGTAGAGTAGTTTTAGAAAACTTTCTGAAAATTAACTGTAGATTTACGTAGACTTTGTAGCATTTGGAAACTTCTAATAGCAATGGTGACAACCCTTCGATGGATTAAATGCGGTTGAAGTATTATACAATCTTCACCGGGTTAGATTCATCCTAGGGATTCCACCAAAATCTCAACGACAGAGGATAGAAAGCCAAATAAACATAGTTTCCGAAGTGTAACATAGGATAGAAGGTCAAATAAACATTGTTTCCGAAGTATTGCGGTCTTCACAGTCAATACAGAAGTGTCTAGGAGCCCGGCTGCCCGGGTGTTGATTGTAGTTCACCGTTCACAATTCAACCGGTGACTAGATCATACACTCGAGTCGCACGCGCTTGGACTGCGACGTCATCGATATCATCAACGTTCTGCATGGGCCGATCCATTAATATATCGAGAATACATATTCTTTTTCTAATAGATGTCATGATGGAATGCGACAATTTCAGTAAGTCAATATCAGTATTTGTATGAAATTTCTTCATTATTTACTTTTTAAATAAATAAGTGGAGGATTTTGCTTGTGGAATGATGGAGGACTTTGCCAGCAAACCAACGCATTTATCAACAAAGCCATTGACCAGTTTTAATAATGTGGCATAAGCGTTTGACGGCGATGTTCTTGCTTATGAGTGTATTTAATGTCGTAAAGCTTGATCATCGTAGTAAAACAGCATGCTGTTTCTAAGTGTCTTTTTTATGTGATCAACGCACAAGAATACCAACTACCCGGAACCAGTGGGATAATGACGAAGGAGATGGGGAAAAGGAAGTTGGAGATGCTTCTTGTGTATTCAGATCTGGTAACCAAACACGGCCCGGACGCTTGGTGGCGATGTTCCTGCTTATGAGTGCTGTAAAACTTCATAAAGCTAGATCATCGTTACCAAGCTGCCACTGCTATCGTCCGATACAGTCGCCACCAGATGCTGCAAGATTACCTACATCAAGGCGCTGATTTTATCCGCACTCTTAGGTAAGACGAATTTAAAAAATTTGTGGTATTTTACAAAAATTCAAATGTAACATTGTCATCAAATTGTACACAACTACTGAGCCTGTACAGATCGCAAGTGGGCCACATTGTTTAATTTCAAACGCATGTTGACATTTGTCACATGAGAACGGGTCTTTTCTACGACTCGTTCCCATGTGATTTTACAAAACCAGTTAAACTTATCACCATGCAAGAATTGTCAGCAAATAGTCAGCAATCGAGTTATTCCAAGATTTTTTTTGTCAATTAGGTTGCGTTGTTTCATAGAAATTCAAGTGAGTCTGGCAAATCGTTTCACAGCCGAGCTGTGTCAGCTGGATCCCCAGACCCAGTGGAAGTAATTTAAGTAACATCACTGCGTTTGGTTGACTATATCAACTTGCAACTTTTCATTAGCATTTTACAAATAGATTTCTGAATATAATAACTCTAGAAGTGAAAACTATACCATAAAGAAAACTGTTACCTTTTGACTTCTGAAACTAATTTACCATATTATTTAATTAATATAATTTCTCAAAATATTAATATTAAAACATATGAAACTGCTTACTGCGGTTTGAAGCCAATGAATCCACCTACATTTCTCCGTCTGTCCCATATTTTTAGGTACTATAAATCTGGCATTTTATGACAAGCGATCGCTTAAAACGTTTTTGCAAATTTGCTATAATATGCCAGAAATCACTCGAAAAATACCTTCGGCAATTGGATTAAACGTATCTCCAGTGGATGTGATCATCAAAACATCACTGGGTTTAGCTGGCCCAATCGCTGCGTGTCTTTACATCAGAACCACTGTGCCGTGTTTCCAAAGAGGTGGGCAGAGAATTCAAAGGGCCATACGTTGCGATCCAGTTACAGCGATACGGTAAGTGTATCAACTATAGTAACAGGATTTTTAAATGGGGACTGATTTTCTAAGCCCAGTGGACGTAATGTTCGTATCGTCACTGGGTTTTAGTTGATCAATCCACTTTTCGAAAATACACTGAAATCTTAGAATTAATAAATTGGAGGAAGATTGCAGTAGACTGGAAGAAGCGCTTTGTAAACGGGGACTGGTTTTCTAGGCCCAGTGGACGTAATATTCGTATCGTCACTGGGTTTTAGTTGACCAATCCACTTTTCAAAAATACACTGCAATTTTAGAATTAATAAATCGGAGAAAGATTGCAGTAGACTGGAGGGAGCGCTTTGTAAACGGGGACTGGTTTTCTAGGCCCAGTGGACGTAATATTAATATCGTCACTGGGTTTTAGTGGATCAATCCACTTTTCAAAAATACACTGCAATATTAGAATCAATAAATCGGAGGAAGATTGCAGTAGACTGGAAGAGGCGCTTTGAAAATGGGGAATGATTTTCTAAGCCCAGTAGACGTAATATTCATATCGTCACTGGATTTTAGTAAGTCAATTCACTTTTCAAAAATACACTGTAATCTTAGAATTAATAAATTGGAGGAAGATTGCAGTAGACTGGAAGAAGCGCTTTGTAAATGGGGACTGGTTTTCTAAGCCCAGTGGACGTAATATTAATATCGTCACTGGGTTTTAGTGGATCAATCCACTTTTCAAAAATACACTGCAATATTAGAATCAATAAATCGGAGGAAGATTGCAGTAGACTGGAAGAGGCGCTTTGAAAATGGGGAATGATTTTCTAAGCCCAGTAGACGTAATATTCATATCGTCACTGGATTTTAGTAAGTCAATTCACTTTTCAAAAATACACTGTAATCTTAGAATTAATAAATTGGAGGAAGATTGCAGTAGACTGGAAGAAGCGCTTTGTAAATGGGGACTGGTTTTCTAAGCCCAGTGGACGTAATATTCATATCGTCACTGGGTTTTAGTTAATCAATCCACTTTTCAAAAATATACTACAATATTAGAATTAATAAATCATGGGGAGATTGCAGTAGACTGGAAGGATTTGTAAATGGAGAATGGTTTTCTGGGCCCAGTGGACGTAATATTCATACCGTCACTGGGTTTTAGTTGATCAATCCACTTTTCAAAAAGACACTGCTATCTTAGAAGTAAGAAACTAGAGAGAGACAAACAATAAATATGTGGTTTTCTAAGCACAGTGGATGATATGTAGATATCATCACTGAGTTTTAGTTGATCGATACACTAAAACACTCACAATCTAAGACAACATGAAGTGGAAGGAGTCAACAGAAGAATATACTATTATTTCCGATTGTTGCTTTATCAATATCAGTCTGGATATCAACAGTGTGACAGTGCTTGGAAAATCGTTATAAAGTCATCGATAGTTACTCCTTGTAAAGTTATTGATTTCACTGTGCTAGATTCTCTGATGTACAGTAACTAGACAATAAAATCTCAGAATTCCGCAGGGGTAAATATAGATTAGGTTAGGTAGTTATTTCAAGCAGTCATTTGCACGAGAAGAGTAATCCATGTGGTGTAATGTATTTTACCATCACTGGGTTATCTCTGCTCATGAATGTCACTGCCTATCATCATCTATGGTTATGATTAGGTTAGGTAGTCATTCCAAGCAGTCATTTGCACGAGAAGAGTAATTCACTTGGTGTAATGTATTTTACCATCACTGGGTTATCTCTGCTCATGAATGTGCACTGCCTATCATCATCTATGGTTATGATTAGGTTAGGTAGTCATTCCAAGCAGTCATTTGCGCGAGAAGAGTAATCCACGTGGTGTAATGTATTTTACCATCACTGAGTTACCTCTGCTCATGAACATGCACTGCCTACCATCAACAACAATGCACACCATGGGTCGAGAAAGTCCGACTGAACATGTGAAAGTAACTCCCTCTTCTGATCGTGAATGCCACGCAGCTGATGGCCAGACGCATCAGCCTCCGAGAACTGAACAAACCTCACCCCATGAATCCCAGCACTCCTGCCAAGTCACCGAGGTGACTTAGCACAGAAGCTGGGGTGATCTATGGCAGAGGTTCCGAAATTAAAACAACAATCACCAAAACATTCACATCAGCCTAAAGGACGACTTCTCTAGCGGAGTGCTTGGTATACTGACTGACTGAGGAAAGGTAGCTGTATACGGTTGTCCCGGCAGAATCCACCCCAATCCCCAGCAACATAAGTTTGGTTTCTTTTGGGCACCCCCTCGTACAGTAACTAGATGATAAATTCTCAGAATACCCCAGGGATTAATATAGATTAGGTTATGTAGTTATTGCAAGCAGTCATTTGCGCGAGGAGAGTAATCCATGTGGTGTAGTGTATTTTATCATCACTGGGTTTTCTTTGCTCATGAATGTGCACTGCCTATCATCATCAACAACAATCCACACCGTTCGAGGGTCGAGAGAGTCCGGCTGGACAGGTCAAAGTAACTGGCTCAACCGGCAACTTCTGAACCGGCACACCACGCAGTTGGTGGGCAGACGCATCCGCCGTGCGAAAAGATATTTACTGACGTAAAGTGTGCTACTTTACATATCTAATCGTTCCGAGATCAGTAACCACTGATTATAAGTACCGCAGAGAGATAAAAACATATATCATTTGCAACAATGGATCGCCGTGTGTGTGTGTATTGGTTGTGTTTTAAAGTGACTTGTGATTGTTTTTACATCGAACATCATCGAAGTGTGGGACCGCAATTGACATCAACGTACAGCATGATCATTGGTAAGTGCAAAATCTTGCATTGTTACTCTGTACATTGGTTGACGCATCACGATGGTGAATTACAAGTATCCTCAGGCGGAGAGATGATCGAACTCCTTTTTCTGACCCAGTAATGGAGGCAGTCTAGAGCGTCACCGTACACCTGTACTAAAAAAACTAAAGCCACAGCAACATCAGTTCGGTTTCTTTCGGGTACCCCCTCGTATAGTAACCAGATTCTCAGAATACCTCAAGCAGTCATTTGCGCGAGGAGAGTTATCCATGTGGTGTAATGTATTTTACCATCACTGGGTTATCTCTGCTCATGAATGTGCACTGCCTATCATCATCAACAACAATCCACACCATGGGTCGAGAGAGTCCGGCTGGAGAGGTTAAAGAAACTCACTAATCGTTCTAATCGTTCCGAGATCAGTAACGACTGATTATACGTACCGCAGAGAGAAACCTCCGTTAAAACATATTTCATTTGCAACAAGGGATCGCCGTGTGTGAAATTGGTATAAAATCATCGGTAGTTACTCCTATCGATCTGATGTTGTAAAGATTAGGTTAGGTAGTCATTCCAAGCAGTCATTTGCACGAGAAGAGTAATCCACGTGGTGTAATGTACTTTACCATCACTGGGTTATCTCTGCTCATGAATGTGCACTGCCTATCATCATCTATGGTTATGATTAGGTTAGGCAGTCATTCCAAGCAGTCATTTGCGCGAGAAGAGTAATCCACGTGGTGTAATGTACTTTACCATCACTGGGTTATCTCTGCTCATGAATGTGCACTGCCTATCATCATCTATGGTTATGATTAGGTTAGGTAGTCATTCCAAGCAGTCATTTGCACGAGAAGAGTAATTCATGTGGTGTAACGTATTTTACCATCACTGGGTTATCTCTGCTCATGAATGTGCACTGCCTATCATCATCTATGGTTATGATTAGGTTAGGTAGTCATTCCAAGCAGTCATTTGCACGAGAAGAGTAATTCATGTGGTGTAATGTATTTTACCATCACTGGGTTATCTCTGCTCATGAATGTGCACTGCCTATCATCATCAACAACAATCCACACCACGGGTCGAGAGAGTCCGGCTAGAGAGGTAAAAGTAACTCGCTAATCGTTCTAATCGTTCCGAGATCAGTAACGACTGATTATACGTACCCGCAGAAAGATACCTAATTCGCAGATAGGCATTCCAAGCAGTCATTTGCGTGAGAAGAGTAATCCACGTGGTGTAATGTATTTTACCATCACTGGGTTATCTCTGCTCATGAATGTGCACTGCCTATCATCATCGACAACAATCCACACCACGGGTCGAGAGAGTCCGGCTAGAGAGGTAAAAGTAACTCGCTAATCGTTCTAATCGTTCCGAGATCAGTAACGACTGATTATACGTACCCGCAGAAAGATACCTAATTCGCAGATAGGCATTCCAAGCAGTCATTTGCGTGAGAAGAGTAATCCACGTGGTGTAATGTATTTTACCATCACTGGGTTATCTCTGCTCATGAATGTGCACTGCCTATCATCATCGACAACAATCCACACCACGGGTCGAGAGAGTCCGGCTAGAGAGGTAAAAGTAACTCGCTAATCGTTCTAATCGTTCCGAGATCAGTAACGACTGATTATACGTACCCGCAGAAAGATACCTAATTCGCAGATAGGCATTCCAAGCAGTCATTTGCGCGAGAAGAGTAATCCACGTGGTGTAATGTATTTTACCATCACTGGGTTATCTCTGCTCATGAATGTGCACTGCCTATCATCATCAACAACAATCCACACCACGGGTCGAGAGAGTCCGGCTAGAGAGGTAAAAGTAACTCGCTAATCGTTCTAATCGTTCCGAGATCAGTAACGACTGATTATACGTACCCGCAGAAAGATACCTAATTCGCAGATAGGCATTCCAAGCAGTCATTTGCGCGAGAAGAGTAATCCACGTGGTGTAATGTATTTTACCATCACTGGGTTATCTCTGCTCATGAATGTGTACTGCCTACCATCATCAACAACAATCCACACCACGGGTCGAGAGAGTCCGGCTAGAGAGGTAAAAGTAACTCGCTAATCGTTCTAATCGTTCCGAGATCAGTAACGACTGATTATACGTACCCGCAGAAAGATACCTAATTCGCAGATAGGCATTCCAAGCAGTCATTTGCGCGAGAAGAGTAATCCACGTGGTGTAATGTATTTTACCATCACTGGGTTATCTCTGCTCATGAATGTGTACTGCCTACCATCATCAACAACAATCCACACCACGGGTCGAGAGAGTCCGGCTAGAGAGGTAAAAGTAACTCGCTAATCGTTCTAATCGTTCCGAGATCAGTAACGACTGATTATACGTACCCGCAGAAAGATACCTAATTCGCAGATAGGCATTCCAAGCAGTCATTTGCGCGAGAAGAGTAATCCACGTGGTGTAATGTATTTTACCATCACTGGGTTATCTCTGCTCATGAATGTGTACTGCCTACCATCATCAACAACAATCCACACCACGGGTCGAGAGAGTCCGGCTAGAGAGGTAAAAGTAACTCGCTAATCGTTCTAATCGTTCCGAGATCAGTAACGACTGATTATACATACCCGCAGAAAGATACCTAATTCGCAGATAGGCATTCCAAGCAGTCATTTGCGCGAGAAGAGTAATCCACGTGGTGTAATGTATTTTACCATCACTGGGTTATCTCTGCTCATGAATGTGTACTGCCTACCATCATCAACAACAATCCACACCATGGGTCGAGAAAGTCCGACTGAAGAGGTCAAAGTATTTCCCTCAACCGGCATCTTCCGATCCGGCTGGTGGACAGATGCATCCGCCGCCGAGACCTGGACAAACCCCACCCAATGATCCCGAGCATACCTGCTAAATCACAGATAATAGCTTGCCATTTGGGGAGACCTATGGCAGGGTTACCCAATGATAGGATGGTTCCCGGAGCGATGGTAAAAACCATTGACAAGCGACATTAATTGCATATGTGCGTTTTGAAAATTTGCATAAAAGAAATACATTTCAGAGGCTCTAGGGATTGATGTAGGTAGGTACAAATATTCGGAATTAATTATTTTAGCGAAGTTCCTTACCTTATTGGTCAGGCACTCATTGAAGTCTTTCTTCATATCGGATACGGAGACTCTATCATGGGGTCTCTTGGGTCCACTCACAGATGTCACTATGGTGCTGAGATCAAGTTCTACAACCTGTGGACAGAAAAACAAACTACAAATTTAAAAAAAATACAATACATTTCTTTAACCTTCGTCCGGCGATTACACTAACAAAAAGGTACAAATGTAACTTCATATATTTGGCATGAAAATTATCAAAGACAACAGTTAAATATCTATATATTATAGTTATCGAAGGGTCCTATTGAAAATAAACTATGAATACGGGAATATAGAAAAATAGCTACATTCATACATTTTTCAAAAGATACTTTTTTCACACATACATAAATGAATATGAACACTCGGCGACATCAGCACGTTTTTCGGAGGTATTTTTTTTCCGTTTCTTTGACAATTTTCAATCTCTCTCGAAAAGTATGCACTTTTTTCACCGGACGGTTCATTTTTAATGTTGAAACACTCAAAAACTAGAAAGTAAAAAGATAACCGCGTGCGAGCACCGTTGTGTTCAAATGTTTAACGGCAACTAATGTCAGAAGCGGCTGCCGTCCAGCAGCGGCTAAACGATCAATCAAGTAAAATAGTTTAAAAAAACTGCATGCTTCAAACAAAATGCGGTAAAACGATGCAACGAGGAACGATATATATTTTTGGGCTTTTGGTATAAAATTTGGACTGAAAGAAATAAACGACACACGTGGGAAAACGATTATTCGAATATTACGATCGATAGAGATTTCACACTAAATAAAAAATGTACCACATTTAATGTGATTTATTTTTGGGGTATTATGCCGTGTTGCGCTACCTCCTTTATCCAACGTTTCCGATAGCATTACAGAGTCCATCATCAGTGATAGATCAGAAAAAAGGATGAACCAGATTACACATCTGATGATTGACACTGTCATGCTGTCGGAAACGTTGGCTAAAGAAGGAAGAAGCGCAACACGGCATAATACCCCAAAAATATATTTATTTATTATTCATTAACCCTAGATGGTTATAACTCGTCGAATCGACGACGCTCTCTTACTCTTTCTCTCATAACTTTTTTGTGCTTACTCAAATTTCGCTCTTTTTTTACACAATGTTAGTTGCTGACGAGATCTTGCTGTGAGTGGATGTGCGTGGTGTAAACATTTTCGTCGAATCGACGAGTTATAACTTTAGTGTGACTTTTTGAATTTGTATGGGCACTTATTTTTTAATTTAGTTTGTTTCCACTTTTTTATAAAAAATAAGTGTTATAATTTGTATAACATAAAAAATGTTTTTAAGCAGTTCTGATTAATTTCCGGTGAACATTTTAAATTTTAATTTATGTTAGAACTGCCATATGGGCAGCAAAAAAGCTCTCACGGAGAATAGAACATAGAACGGTTTTTATTGCATTGTGACGATGATTATCCCATTGATTCTGATATTTTCGGTATTGAGGAAATCGATTTTAGCGACGACAACAATAACAGCATGAATCGCTGGTGACGCCATTTTTGGAAAAAAGGCTGGAAATACCCAACTTGCGGTCCACCCTAAAGCATAATATTCAGCAAATTTTACCCAGTCCACAATCAGAAATTGAAAATGTTGACGGGGAACCAAAGAAGCGCAAAATATGTCACTTCTGTCCATCAAGCAAGCGAAGAATGACAAAGTCTTTCTGCAGGAAATGCGCCAAGAGTGTGTGCGGTGAGCACAAAGTTGAGCTTTGTGCCTCATGTGTGAAATGAGGTTTTTTACTATAGTTTTTTTTTTTTTTTTTATATTCTTTTATATATTATATTCAAAGGCTGTGCATGAAATAAGTC
Source organism: Hesperophylax magnus (assembly GCA_026573805.1). Taxonomy (NCBI): domain Eukaryota; kingdom Metazoa; phylum Arthropoda; class Insecta; order Trichoptera; family Limnephilidae; genus Hesperophylax; species Hesperophylax magnus. The sequence goes on along the minus strand of JAIUSX010000193.1, from coordinate 2,642,670 downwards.
ACTTTACTTTAAGTTTTTTTTTATTCTGTATTTTAAAAAAGGTAGTTCCTTAAAAAAACTAACAAATAGGCTGGAAACTAATGCAAAGATTAATGCGACAAAAAAAAATATTTTTGTAAATTATTATTTTTTTTTTACTCTTTAATAAAAAACGTTACTAAAAATGATTTTGGTGTATTTTTGACTTGCATAGTTCGCATATAGGAATTTCTTAAAAACAAAGTTCGTCGATTCGACGAGTTATAACCTTAGTGTAGGGTAAAAATATAATAACCATCCAGGGTTAAAGCCCTATCGGGCTTTTGCTGAGGAAATTGACAGTTTATGTATGTAAGTGTAACATAATACATGGATAATAGCATTACAAAAAAAAATAAAAATCAAATGCTAATACTAAGATTACATCAAATCCAAATAATAACACCTGATATTGTAAATAAAGCAAAGTTTCAAATATAAAGTAAGTATATACATTGTACATTCGTATATGCATACAATTATTCATGTTTGTTGCAAACCAGTAACACTGAAAACAGGACCGCATGTTGCATATTTTTGTGCATGGCTTCTTCACTTACGTCGTTAAGATTCTGACTTTATTGTCACCTCTTAAATAGCAATTTAGAGACAAGTAACACTTCAAGGTCTCTGATTTTGTAGAAGAATATATAATATATTGTTTTAAATTACTCGCGACCACTCGGGTGAGGATGTTCCCACTTGTGTTGTGGAAACTTTAAATATGGTGTCACTGGATATAATATATTACCTCGGAGAAGACGGGATCCTGGCTGGAGTTGCCGTAGTCTCGAAGCTGCCCGGTGATGCGGAGGTATTCCAGGATGGTTGCCACCTTCTCATCAGAACGGTCTGCAAAACAAAGGTTTAATAAATTATTTCACCAAGTACACAGTGAAAAAAACTAAAGTGTAGTGTTTACGGCAACTATGCAGACTGTCCATTGAGGTTAGGTTAGCCCTGCACAAGATACAGAAGAAAGACAATAAAAGACCAGATGAAAAATAAGAGTAAGAACAAGTAGAAGAAGAATATGAATAAAAACAAGTAGAAAAAGAACAACAAGAACAGGAAGAAAAATAAAAGAAAAACGAGAAGAATAAGATAAAGAAGAGAAGATCAAGTAGAAGTGTTCTTCAACAAGAAGAACGAGAATAACACATACAGCAAGAACAACAATAAAAAGAATGAGAACAACAAGAAGAAAAATAAGAAGAAAAGGAACTAGTAGAAGAAGAATAACAAGAAGTACGAGAACAAGAAAAAAATAGGAAGAAAAAAAGGAGAATAAGAACAAATAGAGGAATAACAATATGAAGAACGAGAACAACAAGAAGAAGAAAAACAAGAAGAAAATGAAGAAGAACAAAAGTATGAAGAATTTAACTTACTGGTCTGCACAAGGTACTTGAGTGACATCTCGTCCACTGGGAAGAATGCTGCCGTGGCACCGTATTCGGGGCACATGTTAGACACGGTGGCGCGATCTGCAATGGACAGGTGCGACACCCCCGGCCCAAAGAACTCCACAAACTTCCCCACCACCCCCAACTGGCGGAGATGCTGTAGGAAGGAAAGATGTTATTAGTATAAATATACAATTCGACAATATGGTTCCATTCGGAAAACAATATAGAAAGAGAAAGAGTACAAAAAGTTTTATAAAATATCTTAGATATTTTTATCAAAGTCTGTTTGTAACGATGTGTGTTTGTTTCATTATTAAGCATTATCGCGGCACTGTAACGAGATACGGAGTCGAATCGAATTAGATAAAATGTAGTTTTTTAACGATAACAAGGAGTTGGTGGATGGTAAAAAAAGTTGAGGACGCCCGAGTAAGACTAGTAAGACATTATCTCTGCACTGGAATGAGACGTGTCGAATTAATTCAATATAATATTGATTAATCATTGAAGAAAATAATAACAAACTCTCAAACAAAAAATGTGAAACAGAAAAATCATAAAATGATTCCGAAAGACACTGAGGGAACCGAATATATTCACTGCACAGGCCTTCTACCCTGAGTTGATATCAATAACAGCACTGATCACAAAGAGATGTTCATCAAACAAGCTCCATCAATAAACTAGTTTTACAGTCGCTTTTATTTTTGTAAAATGTCAAACACACACTTGGGTATAGTCAGATAATGACAGGTACTTGTAGGTAAAATAGGATTGGAAAAATTGCAAGGATAATGTTAATGGAGGATTAATAGTTGCGTCAACAGCTACCCTTCAAGCTAATTTGTTCGGTTTTGCGAACAAACAGCTCACATGGTATTATAGAAATCGTTGTGACTGTGTGTATCTAGGAATCGAACCCAGGACCTCAGCCTTGCCGGGGATCTACTCTAACAACTGAGCTAATTTGACCTTATTCCCTTCAATCATATTCAACAGTATCATGCTTCATATCTTTACACGTAATCACAAGATTCTATCCGAATTAAATTGTAATCTAGCTAGTGTCTTGGATAAAATATATACACATTTATTTTTAATATGCGACATCTATTGACTTTTTAACAAGTCTCGAATGAAAATTCAACGATTGAGGTTTTACTCAATAATTTATTCCACTATAAAAACAATATTGTTGTTTTAGGACCTCTCCGTTAGCTTTCTGCGTATTCCAGCAACAGTTGCATGTGTTTCTTTCGTTCTGCAACGTTTTTCTTTTGAATAAGTTTCCCAAGATGGAGCTTTCTCGCAAGCGTTAATATGACATCTTAATTTAAAACAAAAAAAAATATTATTTTACTATTATAATTAATTAGTATATTTGTACCTGGAATATTTCTGAATGTTAACGAAAACAAAAAACTGTATTAGAAAGGTGATAAAATAGGCTTTTAAAATTTAGTATTAAAAATACACATTTCATTTTCAAATATAAAAATATGTATACTCAGACATAAAATTTTTTTAAAAATGGCATCCAAACACTGAACTAAAATTACTGGGTAACGAAAAAATTACCAAAGTTATTGTCAACTCTTTTCTTTTTATACTTTTTGGTTTGATAGAGGTGTATATTTTAATTCTTCTGTATTTAGATTTGAATATAAAGCGTGGTATTTTCTCTTTCTAACACCGTTTAGATCATATTTCTAACCATGACAGAAAGGGTGACAACGATTTCTATAAGACCACGTGAGCTGTTCCAAAAGCGAACAATTGTCTCTTCGCAAAACCGAACAAATTAGCTTGAAGGGTAGCTGTTGACGCAACTATTAATCTTCCATTAACATTGTCCTTGCAATTTTTCCCATCCTATTTTACCTACAAGTACATGTCATTATCTGAATATACCCAAGTGTGTGTTTGACATTTTACAGCAATAAAAGCAACTGTCAAACCAGTTTATTGATGTGGCCTGTTTGATGAACATCTCTTTGTGATCAGTGCTGTTATTGATATCAACTCAGGGTAGAAGGCCTGTGCAGTGAATATGTATATTCGGTTCCCTCAGTGTCTTTCGTATCTAACCTGGATGTTATGGAAGCTTGTGAGTGAGACCAACCATCAACATCTTTGAAGAACATCAAAGGGGTAAGTCGGATTCCTTCCTTACTCCATGTTCACCATCTCCAACCATAGTTGTGTCAACTTCAAAGTTCACAATTAATATTTTACAGCCCACTCTTGATTCGCCTATTGCGATCACAATAGCAATAGAAAGCATTATCTTACCTTGGTGATAGTCAATACCAGATCGGTAGAAGTCACGAGTTGGCTAAGTTCTCCGACCAGTTTGTATCCTACTACTGAAGGTAGAAGCATGGAGATGGCCTGACCTAACATCACAGCCTCAGCTTCGATTCCTGAAAGGAAAACAACGGTTACACTTAGTTCTGGGTCGATCCAGAGCCAAATGGCGCCTCAATCATGCAAAATTTTGACTTCCCTTGTCAAAACCAGTAGACAACTACCAATAGTTCTTGTGACTCAAGTGTTAGGTATTATCAGCGCCTTGGCTCCTTGACAATTCGCCACCCGGAGCAGATTGCTCCAATTGCTCGAACATCACAAAACCACCAACAGTCGATTGGGTTACTATTAGATTCCATCATTTAATCAATGAGCTCAGTCCAGTCAGAGTGTGCGAGCGACCATAGATGTATCAATTTTGTAGAGCGGGCGTCTCGAACCTCGTTCTCGCGACAGAGAAATAGGGATGGTACGTTTGTACCTAGCATCCAAATCGGATCATATTAGGAATAAGCATACCAATAAATCTTTCCGCCACCGGGAAGAAAAAAAAAAAAAACACAACAACAATTGAATTCATACGTATGTATGAACCAGCAAGTTTTATTTTAAAATATGCACAAAATAATATCCATTTCAACTGTTATTTTTACATAAATGGCTGACAACGGAGATGTGATGTTTTGTTCTGTTGATAAAAAACAAGTTGACAAAAAAAGGATTTTCAGAATTTGTCACATTTTGTTCAGTTTTTGGCAATTTTTTTTACATGAAACTTCACACTAAGGCCGTGAGAAAAATATATTCCTTCAGGGCCTATTTCATCTTTGGGGATGCTGTGTGGGGGTCTTTTGGAGGAGAAGAAGGGGTACATATGGGTCTTGAAGAGACCCATATTGTAGGAGGGAGGGAACACAGAGGCCTGCAAATTGTTCTACAGCCGAGCAGTTGAACTCAAGAATGAGTCGTAGAAACGACCTGTCCTTGTTGGTTCTATGCACCGGTGCTGAAGGGATCAATGACGCTAGTTCCTTGGAGCATCTTTCATTGAAATACCGGTATAACGTGGACAAAATTCCCACCTGATGTCTGTGTTTTAAATATTGCAAAACTGTTTTTGTTTATTTGTTTGGGGAATCTATCAAACGTTTTTTAACGAGTTGAGCGTTTTTTTCAGCTACTACATATTAATAAATCCCTGATTTAACACAAAGAACCTATTAATTAAAATCTCCTTCCACAACGAGTTGGAGAACTATTTGTGGGAACTAGAATTAGCTGGCTAAATGAGATCAGAAAAAACCCAGTTTGTCTGGGAGCATTCCCACTGGCCCTGGCGACTACTGGCTACTAGCTGCCATCTTGCGGACTTCCAAGCAAGCTCTTTGCACTGCCCTCTATGAGTGCATCTGTGAAGCTCTTACTTCCAAACAGTTTCAAATGCACATTCAAAGTTATTGTTGAATTTGAAGGTAATATATTTAATAAATTTGTTTTAAATACGTTCTATACTATCTACGTAAAATTTATATTGTGGATTCCAAATTGGCGATGCATATTCGATTATGTACTATCTGCAGGTCTTGTACAGTACGCCCCGCTTCTGTTGTGCTAACTTGACTATGGGTTGGATGGAGTCCCCGTGCCTGAGCTGCTCACTAAGAGTTACACCGAGCATATCAATGGAAGGCATAGACAGGAAAATTGCTTCCATTGAAAGAGACAAAATTATCGTTTCGATCTCGTTTAGAAGCAATAGACTTAGTGCCTATTTTATTTTTTTTAATTTAATTTAGCGTTTAGCAAAGCTAGCAGTCCACAATGGGGTGCTGGTTCCTATCCTGATGTGTGTGGAACTGGAAGAAGAAGGATGAAAATAGATCGAATGCTGTAGAAATAAGATCCCTGAGGTGTATGTGTGGTAAAACCATATATAATCGTGTCAGAAATGTGGATATCCACAAAGAATGCAAGGCCGATGAAAGCATAATGAGTAAGATTAAGAAAGGGACGCTAAGATGGTTTGGGAAAATAGAGCGAATGTACGAAGAAAAGAGTGTAAGGAGAATATTTGACGAAAATGTGAATGGTAGAAGGAGTAGGGGACACCCAAAGAAGACATGGCACGATCGAGTGAACCAAATGAGTCGTGTAATTTCTATACCCGCTTTATCAACTTTCATTGATTTGGAGAAAACCGCAAAAAACTGTCACATATCTAGCGTACATAAGTAATTGCATTACAATTTTTTATATAATGAATTGGAGTAATAAAATTTCGAAAAGCATTTATTTTTCTATATATGTCTAGAAATAATTAAGTAATTTCGATAAATAAAATGGATAAAGCAGATTTTGATACTCACTTCGTGATATAGAGGCTTTTGAAAGTCAACTGAGCCGACATGGCGGGCTTAGAAACACATGCGTAGATCATTTTGACACACGAGCGTGGCGTCAGAGCGGCGGCCATATTGTATTTTGGCAAAATAACTGCTTGTGGTTGGTTGAATCCGATATAGCGCGTTTTGATAGTAACTTTCTGTATGATATAGCGGATTTGGTTTCTCACTCGCAGTTTTAACATGGTTTTTGGTCGTGATAAGGAGGGTTTTGAAACTCAATTTTAGGCTCCTCTTGTTGCTCGCAAAAATGTGAACAAGATGTCATACTCAGATCATTTTGTCAAAAAATCGGATATAGCGGGTATAGAAATTATAGGATTCATATACTTAAGTCGGGCCATGTAAAGAGTCAGAATAACAAAAGAGTATGTGCGAGACGATGTATGAATGTAAATGAGGCAAGGAGTGAGTGACAAGACCAAGTCAAGAACTTCTGTCCGCCCACTCTGCCTAACCCTGAAAGAGAAACGGCACGATGGTTAATTAGTATTTCATTTACCTCCGACGCCCCAGGCCAACACGCCCAGTCCGCTGACCATGGTGGTGTGGCTGTCCGTCCCCACCACAGAGTCAGGATACAGGATCCCATCCTGGCTGAACACCACGCGACCCAAATGCTCCAAGTTGACCTGGTGCACAATGCCAGAGCCCGGGGGCACTATGAGCATGCGATCAAAAGCCTTAGCACCCCACTGGAAAGTAAAAAAAAAAATGATAATAAATTATTATAAGCAATAATTAGTCGCATGTAATATCAATACGAATTGAAAATATCTCCCGAGTAAAAATAAATGCCGCCGACGGGAATTAAACCCGTCAGATGCTATGGACCACTGAGCCACGTCGGCTTATTTCCAACACGCCTAATAATTCAATATATACTAGTACTTCAATCAACAATTACTGCTTATTATATTTTTTTCACTTGTAAACAAGCAACTTTATTTTTGTAGGAAAGGCTTTGTTAGTGCTAAATTTCCCACTAGATGGCGTCGAGACATATTATATCTACATTTGTTGGTGAAATATTTTGAAAATATTATTATTTTTTTTAATGATAAACTAATGTTTATAAGACAAGGTTTTTATTATAATTGTTCCTTATATAATTTATTATCCTTTGTGCTATGCATAAAACATTAATTTATCATAAAAAAAAAAGATTAAATATCATTAACTCTTTGCACGCGGCCGTATCAACTGTTGTTACGGAAAAAAGTCCATACTCAGACGCGGCTGTATCAACAGTTGATACGGAAACTTTGACGGCCGATATTCTTGCTCACTTGAACATTCGTAGAACTATCACGATGCTGACATCTACAAGAATTTCTCAAAAAATAAAATTGTATTTCATAAAAAAATATCGATAATCAAGTGCGCCTTTTAGTCCTTTTGTTTACATTTTTGTCAACGGATAGCGTTAGTACTAGTATGTCATTCATAACTAAAAATGATAAGAGATCATTGTGTCCCACTTGTGTCTATCACCTAAGTACACACACGCCGAGTGAATGGCGGGACCACATTCAAAAGATACGGTACGTCTTTGTATGAAATTTTATGTTTTTGTTTTTATAAACATCTATGAGTGTTGACATACGAGGATTTGTTTTCATATTGTGGAGAATAATCTGTTCTGTCTATATAGTCCAATAAATCATGCCAGAATGCTATAATTTGACATTTAATTGCGTGCATAGGTATTTGAAAATATGTACCGCGTACGGGTATAGATAAAACGGAGCAAATTAACGCATTCAAAAGGTTAATTTCATAACAGTTTGAAAATAAAATGAAGACATTTGATGGATATGGGCTAGGGTGCGAAAACGAGTAATCTGAAAATATGTTTGATTTGAAATTTTCACGGCCAAAGTATTATAATCATGATTAATGTTTGAGTTATTATGGCATGTAGGTTATTAATCATTTTACTGTTCAATTCGTAAAACTCCATTATTAAGTTCGACTGAGGTGGTGTCTGATATAAATAGTTTCTTTGACCAAAAGAAGTTTTAGTATATACTGCCGCAAAGTTCAATGGCATCCAATTCTAGTTGCACGGGTTCTTTTTACTAAATTAACACATTGTCGTCGGGACACGTCATTTGCCGCTTTTCGCAGACTGTCGGTCAACTGCGGGACACGGCAAATGCCGTTTTTGTCGACTGTCAGTTTTTGGCGGAAAATGGCATTATACGGGTTTGTTATCAGCGTGAAATAAAACGCCTTGAAGAGTAATTTGCTACCTGGGTGCTAAGCGACAGTCTGTCGACGTTATTTGAGATGTCTTGTCTGGATTGGTTAGTGTGCCGCTTGTAAATCTACAGTTTTGATGCGATCTCAATCTCCAGTTTAGTTTGAGTCATTTCACGTATTGGACTATTTTTCATACCGCTCGCACTGTTTTGTTTACTGTTTGGTATTTTATTATTTGAATATATTAGCATTGTATAGGACTTTATCCCTACAAAAATGTATTTATAAGCCAATGATACATGCACTTATGGTTTGTGATGGATTATCAACATATGAAGTGTACTGATTCCTTGAAAGAATAAATGCTATCATTCATAAGTGGAATGGGCTCTTCAATTAGGCGAGGCAACCGCAAAAGACTCTTTTTTGACAAAAAGCAATTAAACTTATGAGTTATTAAGTGTTCGCCTTCGGCCTTAGGCGACACTGTTCAATATTTACGCGATCAGATTTCACACATCCAGCGATTGTAAAATTGCGGGCATGGCAAATATATATTATTATTTATTATATAACTATATGATATAAATAAACATGTTATCTTTTACATGGAATTTTCAAATATTGAATGCTATTTACTGAATTAATATAAGGTTTTTATATTCAGCTTTTAAATGTGGTGTAATTATGATGTAATCAAAGCAATTATAATTTATTTTTATGATCAAATGTCATATATAATTTCTTTGAAAATTTCAATCGAAAATATTATTTGGTTTAGAAATTGTATAAATTTTAAGAAAGCGATATATTTTTGCGCTAATCGCGAAAAACACCCGCTATAGGCTAGAGTCTATTGTTTGAAGCGCCCGACTACAATGTGTTAATAGATAATAATCGTAATTTAATTAAAAAGAAGCTATTTAAGATTGTACAGATAAAATTTACACATAATTAAATGCTATCTTTAAGATTAGATTCAGTTCAAAGATTAAAATGGAATTTTTTAATTAAATAATCTACAATTTACCATGAGAAATTATTGACAAGAAATAGATATTGTTTAATGTTTACTTTTTAATTTATTACAAAATATATAATATTACATTTGCTCAAGCCGTGGACCTTCTAATAAACAAATCAATTATTCTATGTTGATATCGTTACTTTAGCAATGATTTTTATAAGGTAGAAGGTACTTACAGAGGTTGAGGAACATTCAATTGTTGGAATGCTACTTTCACTATACTTTTGGTTTAACGAATTTTATTTATTGCGATGTGTTTGTGATGATTTTCTGATTGATACGCGATGCGAACATTATAGGTAATATAATGTTCACTTTGCGTAACGGCTTTTGGTTTTGGACTGAATTCCGGACACAGGGGAGAGGTAATGAAGAAGAGGAAAAAGGGGGGTCGGGAATAAAATTCATTGCCAGCAAATTAATCCGCTATGAATCAACAATTAGCTATTATTGGCGTAAACAAAATTTACACAAATGTAATATTATTTGTAAACATATGGGTATATCACTGTTCGGAAAGCGATACCACAAATGTAACAAAATTTAATACAACCTAACTTTTGCCGTAGTTTTTTTTCTCTCCTGAACAATTTGTTTCAGTCACATTAAGGGGAATTTCATACTTATCGAACGACGATACATCGGTAAAAAAATTGTAGGATATAGGATACACAGTTGACACATGGGAACGGGTCGTTTCTAGGATTCGTTATTGAGTTCAACGAAGGATTTGCGGCCTCTGTGTTTCCTCCCTCCTACAACATGATGATCATCAAATGTGATGAAATTTAAAATACTCAAATGCAATTATGTTTTACCTTCAAGAACATGAATCTCTCCTTGTTCCTTTCGAATTCTAATTCTTGGTTCTTCTGCAGGGCATCAGTACTGAAATCATACAACAATACTATATTAGGATGAATTATATAGCACCATTTTTGTGAAAAATCACTTCAAGAGCAGTGTACCAGAGTCTGTTTCCATCATGACAACTTTTTATATTTCTCAAATCGCAGTGACGATCATGATAGGCCATCTTTTGTTTGTGCAAACCTAACTTTGCAGGTAGGTATTTAAGTATTTAAGTATCTACATATAAATCCCATGATTTCAGATAAAATTTTGGTTTTTGATTTATTTAGTAAGACAAAATTAGAAACATAATGCGAGGTCTGTTTTTCAAAGAACTACTATTTTATACGGTGTATGATTTGCCATTTAAACCCCTCAGGCCTCTGACATATTGACCGTTATATGTCTTAAAGACGCTGCCAGGTGGTCGAAGAACTTGTTTTGTATTTCGCTTTTCGCGGTAATACTCCAACCGTCTGACAGAACGCGGCCGAGGCACGAAGATTTAAACTGTTTCGCCAGAATATCTTAGACACTCAACTAGAAAGGATGTTAATACAGTAAGACTACTTTCTAATTCCTCATTGTACACTAGCTGTACCCGCCATGCATTCCACTTGCCGAATATTGAATTTTTCTAAAACTATTAACATCCCATGTGATAATCGTTTATTTTTTTTGTAAAAATATTCCCTTCCCTTGCCTGTCCAACAAACGGGTGGCGGTATAGTTCCTCTATCTTTACATTGTGCAGACAGGGGCGTCCTTGTGAGGTATTACACCAAATGAAAATGAAGCAAGAGAAGCAACGGGAATTTCTTTCTGTAGCTGGCCCTCCTGAACTGCCCCTTAACCACTCAGAACATTAGAACGTCAAAAGACGTAAATATGATAATAGCGGTCAAGACATTAGAACGTCTTTTCACGTAAACGCGTGAGATTTTACAAAAATCGATTTATTTCCATCACTAGTATACGGATTCCCATGATTTAAAAAACAGAGTATCAATAATGAATAACGCTACGCGTCTGTATTCAAGAATATCTATGGAACGTAGAGGTGCATCATCTAAGACGATTGGATCTGTCATCTTGTTCGTTCATAATTTATTGCGTTTCTAAATAATTTGTTAAAAATATTTTAGTTTGGACGGTTAGTATTTTGAGGTGACTAATAGTTTTTAATTATATTTCTTCAATATATAAAGTGTTATTTCTTTATGATACTCAGAAAAAAGTACATTTTTCACGGCTTTGGAATAATGGTAAGCGATTTTTACATATTTTTGACGTTTTCATAAAAAGTATATTTAGAAACGCAAATATTTACATATAACAACAAAATGCGATAGTGGATTTCATAATCTTTCCAAAACATTTTTTAGAATGAGGCTACGTTTCCCAAAACGTGAGTTATGAAGCTTTTAGCAAAACTCGTAAATAACACAAAAATTATCACGTTTTGACAGTTCGCAAAGGAACACACAGTAAATAAAAGTCTTTGTCTGAGAGGTTAAGTTCTTTGACAGTGCTTATTCCGGTCAGTTCTTCTTGTCACATGATATCCGATTCTTTAACGTTCCATTTCCTCAAGTTTTGAAGTCTGCGTGAAGTACATTTAAATGTTGAACGTCATTATTACCCTGGACGTTTTTCAAAAACAAGTTGGGGAACTAGGAAAATTCGCGGCTTCCAATGTGCAATGTTTTGCTTGAATATATTTATTCTGACGAGAAAAGGAACGTAGACTCTATTTATATACCTCAATTAACAACTTTACGAAATATAAAAATGCAAATATCAAATAAGTAATTTCTCAGTGTATTATATTTGTTTTAGGTCTATTGTGTCATTTACGGAACTCCTAAATGTTGACTTGAAGTAAATGGGGGTCTGCTCGTATGTACCCCCATTTGAATCTCGTGGACTGTACATCATTGAAGGCTCCTATAATGCACATAGCAGACCGGTTGGTGGCTGAGTTGACATCGAGTTTGGGTCCCACCCAGGCGTAGTGTATTCAATTCCTCAGCTGGCTAATTCCTCCATCACAACACAAGAAACATTCATTTTGTGCTTACTGTGTTGGTAGTAGGAGATTTTCAAATATTGTCAGGTTATTCGCAACCCAAGTTTGTCTTTATTTAAAAAAAATAAATAAATAAATTGGTAGACATTACGGACTGTTGGTGGCAGTGGCAATAAGGTTAGGTGTACTTACTTCCCGGAGAAGTCTACTTGCACGGAGTGGTCGATGACCAGGTCTGAGGGGCAGGTGGGGTTAATCTTGTTAGGATCACCGCCCAAGTCCTTAACCGCGTCGCGCATGGCCGCAAAGTCCACAACGGCTGGCACACCCGTGAAATCCTAAACAAACAATTGAAATAATAATATTTGGATGATTTGTATAGCGCCATTTTTGTGAAAAATCACATCAAGGGCGCAAAACAATCCGAAAAAGATGCAGTCGCATCTAGGACGTGAACACAGGATCTTCGTCTTGTCGGGGCCCTGCTCTACCACTGAGCTAATCTGACCCTATTTCTTTATGTCATATTTAAGGCGATGCACTAAGTCGTGTAATATTTTAAATTGAGCCGCTATCAATAAAAACCCTTACGTAGATGGCGATAAGGTTTAAATTCTCGCTTAACACCATCCGCCTGTTTTGATTACGCAAGAAAAAAACATGGCCAAAAAGTGTTTTTTATTTTATTTTGTGGATGTTCAGGCATAAATATTTAATTTTTTTTCAATCATTTTATAAATAACTTAATTTGCCACATTATACAATAAAATCATAACCGAAAATGGGTTCGTAAGTAGGAGATTTTGAACTTTAAAGCAGTTTTCATAGACCTTTACATTATTTTTTTCTGGGCTTATAAAAAGACTTATCTAAAAAATACTCGATTATTTCAAAGGCCAAGATGTATTCTACTCGCAGTATTTAATTAAAGCATCTGAAACATTTCTAGGCGACCAAATTTTCAAACCAAAAACACATGATTTTGCATTACTATATACGTGCATCGCCTTAACCGTATCATACTTAGAATAAGAACTACTTCATTTTCTTATCACATATTTTTACTGGCTGCTATTTTTATGTTTGATCGCAAGATTCATTTCGAACTAAATGCAATCTAGATATTGTCTTGGATAAATATATCGTATTTGTATTTTAATGCGATCATACATAATATTTTTTGCTATACCTAAATAATGGACATTATACTGTCCGAAATGTTGGCTAAAGCAGGAGGAAGCCAACATGGCATAGAAACCCAAAAACTAATTGCGATAAACCTAACATAAACCAATCAAATATAACCCAATTTACACCTACTGGAATTACACACGTCTAATTTCATATTATTCTTGTTCTCCGTAAAATGGTTATGCATCAATACAATATTATGAAGAAAATAACAAATTTGAGGTACATGTAAGTATAAACAGTCGGGGGGGAATTTCGCATTTTGTGACATATGTCTAAAGATATATGCTGAACTGTCTGTAAGTGACGTTAAAAATATTGATTGGCAAGAAATTCTCGCTTTCCGAGTATAAAAAAGTGCGTGGGATATCCCACGAGTATACTTGTTAGCAGAGATGTGCAAAATGGGTACCAAAAACCATTTGAAATGCAAAATGGAAATGGGTCAAAACTTTTCCATTTTAAAATACAAAATGCAAAATGGTTTTTAGAAAAGCCTTTCAAATGCAAAATGCAAAATACCTATTTTCAAAATGCAAAATGGTTTCTCAGGTCAAACAACAAAAAATAAGTATAGATTTTTTAAACAATTTTGTCATTTAATAATGGACATCAATGTAGAACAAACATATTACATGATGGTAAATCCAAAAACACCACGACTACAGATTATGAAACCACAAAAAATTTGCGCGGGACTAATGTTGCCAATGTAAAAACATAGAAACTGCTATCTAACATTTAATATTACAGCGTCATTGCCCCATGTTCAGTATTTGAATCAGTATTTTTTGTAATGGTATCACTCAATTGCCAGGGCTCCTACCAGAGAGCAACTTGACAAATGTAAATTATCTCTCATAGCGAGGTTGAGGACCGACTGATATTTGGGGCTTATGAAAAAAGATGAGTGGAGATAGTAGGAAGAATGTTGCAAAAAAGCATTTAAAATGGAAAATGCATTGAGAAAAGCATTTAAAATGCAAAATGGAAAATACCCATTTTGCATTTCCATTTGAAATTGATTTATTTGAAATAAAGCACATCTCTGCTTGTTAGGCACTTATACGTTAACCTCTTTCAATATATCGAATGGTAGATTGGACGCCATTGATTTAACAAGATTTATTTTGTTGCGAGTACCTACACAGGACACTCGACTGAACGTCCTGTATAATATTCTAAAATCTGCCAACAATTATTTCAAAAACTCGCCTATTCAAAGATTACACAGACTTGGTAATAAGTACAGTTCAACCGATGTTTACCGCTGCCAATCACTGTCAAAATTTAAACTCAGTTTAATGGAATGTTTACATTGATATAAATGTTTTTCTATTAGACCATTTGTCGATTCTTATCCTAATATTGCGTAATAGAGATTGTTAATTAAAGTTACATAGTTTATAGGCTAATGTGAACAACAATTTAATACTTTTTTATTCAGAGGATATTGGCAAATCATCTATTTTCATTTCACTCACTTAAATTCCATGTTTCCTACGTTTCGTAAACTCTTATGTTTCATGTTACCTATATTTTGTTAACTCTTATATTTTATATAATCTGTATATTCTTATATATTATGGGTTTTTTTATTTATTTTTTTATTTATCCGACTTTATGTCCGGCTTAAATCTTCCCCAAAGGAAAAACTAAACCCTTCCACACACTTTTCCACATATGATCATCTTGTCAATTAATATTATGCAAGTTCATTATATAAGCAAAATAAATACAAAACAATACAAGAACAACACGTCAACTCACCAGAGATCAAATGGGAAAATAATTCACCGACTCCAGATATTTTCATATCAGAGGGTTCGGCTCGGTAGAACTTCTAACAGGGCCTATAAATCCTACTGATCCCCCGACATAAATATTTAAAAAGTCTTTCGTAATCCTACATGTATTTAAAATGACTGATTTTTGTATTTTTATATATAAATTTTTTGACAGATCTAATACGCCTAAATTTTGAATGAGAGAGCTAGGTATAATGCCAGTAGCCGAAATAACAAATGGTAATATTTTTATAGTCTGAGAATGACAAATTCTTTTTACCTCATTTCCTAAATCTGTGTATTTTCTGATTTTTTAATATTACAGGAATTTGGAATAGCGACATCAATGATATAAGTTATTTTTTTTTTTTTTTTTCATGTAAAACTATATCGGGTCTATTATGACTAATCGTTCGGTCTGTTAGTATAGTTTTATCATAATATATTTTGTAAAATTCGTTTTCTCAAAAAAGGATTTGGTTCGTATTCATAATATGGTATTATATTACGGCAGTCAATCAAGTTATGTTTAATTACCAAACTTTGGTGAATTATTTTTAAAACTTGATTGTGCCTAAATGTATACTCGGACGATGCTAATACAAAACATCCCGATATAATATGTTCTATAGTTTCCGGAAAAGCCAAACATTTTCTACATAAATCATCATGTAAATATTTATATTTATATTGTATTTAAAAAAAAAATTGCATTGAATGTAAAAGCCCTATGGGAGTTTAAATGACATAAATAAATATAATTGGACTAAGTATGATTCCAGATATTTATTTTAAAATATTCCAAGTAAAATAGAAAAAAAATTAGGTATGGAATAATTCAAGCGAATTGATTGTTCTAGAGCCAATACGAAAATGATTTATTATTGTTAGTTTGTGACGACACTGGTATAGATTGAATGAAAGCAATCTTAATCTAGATAAGATAAGCCCTTTATTAATTAAATATGCAGACTTGTAATTTATTTTAGTTATTTCAAATAAATTAATTCAGATAAAATCTTAGATATAAGAGAGATACGGTACTAAGAATATGGTCACGTCCAGCTTGTCGAAATGATGCCCAGATTTCACGTTATTGCAAGTCTATGAAGTCTATAACATAAATTACTCGATTTTATGTCCGGGTTAAATCTTCCCCATAGGAAAAACTAAACCCTTCCACACACTTTTGGACAAATGATCATCTAGTCAATCAACATTATGCAAGTGCATTATATAAGCAAAATAAATACAAAACAATACAAGAACAACACGTCAACTCACCAGATATCAAATGGGAAAATAATTCACCGACTCCAGATATTTTCATATCAGAGGGTTCGGCTCGGTAGAACTTCTAACAGGGCCTATAAATCCTACTGATCCCTCAACATAAATATTTAAAAAGTCTTTCCTTATCCTACATCAGGGGTTCCCAACCCCGTGCCCGCCACTATTCGACAGTGAAATAATTTTTTCATAAACATTAATTAAAAATGTGAATTATTTTTATTTATTTGTTAGAGTTTTAATTTTTTTTGAGTGCCTAGATTTATTAAATACATTCGCATGTTTACGATATTGTATGTATGAGTGGTTCCTTTGCTGACAGTACTTGTCGCAACCTGCCTGCACTCTTCACGCTAGCCTGGAACGGGGAGTGCTATTTGCACATCACTCCTTGTACACGCAGAAAACCCTAAGTGAACGAACGCCACGAACTGAGCCGATGAACGACGAAGGCGCCAAAACACATGGCACATGACTCTGCCAGCTCTGTCTGTCAGTGAAAGCAATAAGCATGACCCCGACAGCCAAACTGACAGTAGTCACGTGCTCGTACCGTCCCAATCGGTTCGGCGATCATCGGCTCACTTCGGGTTTTCGGCGTGTACAAGGAGTGATGTGCAAATAGCATTCCCCGCCTGGAACCGCGTTGTTTTCATTTTGATTGCGATTGCTGCCCCGAGTTTGTCGATTAAAAATAGGTGGTGCCCGCCACCCTACCGATATTTTAGAATGTGCTCTAAAGTACCAAAAGGTTGGGAACCCCTGTCCTACATGTATTTAAAATGACTATAATTTATATATCAATTATTTAATTATTTATGTTAATTATAGGATGGCGATCTGCTGTATCTAAGTATATGCCTAACCTGAACACAAATCATAAAGGCCATACTGAAAGTACCCATAAGAACGCCTTCGATTGAAATTTTCAATAGTTTTGATGTATCAAATTTACAACAAATATATGTTAAAAATATATACTATTGAAACTATTCAAAAATACTGAATCCTCTACAATAGCGTGTATTCATCAAACAAGGTCAAATCACAATGACATAAAAAATATTCCAGGTCATAAAACCACATTCGGACAAAGAAATTATATTTATTTTGCGACGAAACTCCACGACATCCTTCCCCCTGATATAAAGCAAATAGAAAATTTGAATGATTACAAATCAAGAATAAAAATCTGGGTGAAAGAGATTAATGAAAAAACAACATTTAAAACGACATAGAAAACTAATAAAACAGAAATGAATAACTTTAGTCCGCCTCAGCACAGGTCACCCTAGTGAGGAGGACTAAGAAATACAATTTACTATACATATACAGGGTGTATCGGCACGTACCCGACAAACTTTAACCAGCTATTCCTTAGCACATTTGGAGTAAGAAATGTTATGGGCACTTTGCTGTCCGGTAACATTTTTTTTTAATAAAAAATTTATCATTCTAATTTTCACCACATGTCACCAATGTTTTATCCTTTGTCAAAGTTTGAAAACCCATCTGGCAATATTTTGTTCGAGTTTCGGTGAATAATGTACGTACTTACCTACGTTGGCGCGCTTTTACAATCACAACGAAATGGCACGGCACCATTCGTCTCATTTTTAATTATTATTATTTAGTGTGTACGAAAGAGCGAGGACACTTTTTGACACACTTGCTAATAACAGCTGTTGAACACGAGATTCAATGCAAATGACAGTGACGGAGTGTGGATTTTTTATTTATTTTTTGTTTTTAATGGAAAAAAAATGTTACCGGACAGCAAAGCGCCCATAACATTTTTTACTCCAAATGTGCTGAGGAATAGCTGGTTAAAGTTTGTCGGGTACTTGCCGATACACTCTGTATTTAATATCATATTTTGTATGTACATTGTTTAAATAGTA
Organism: Hesperophylax magnus; assembly: GCA_026573805.1. Taxonomy (NCBI): domain Eukaryota; kingdom Metazoa; phylum Arthropoda; class Insecta; order Trichoptera; family Limnephilidae; genus Hesperophylax; species Hesperophylax magnus. The sequence continues at coordinate 2,624,249 of JAIUSX010000193.1, read as the reverse complement.
GCTATAATAAAAAAAATGTATGATGGATTAATAGTTCCGCCATGCCAACATCACAGTATATGAAAAAATGAATAACTGAAGGAGGACCCCGGCGGGTTTGAAGGCAATCACCACTCCTCTGAGCAGAAAAGATTGTGTCAATTACAGTCTGTTGACTAATATTCTGCCATCAAGACATCACAGTAAATAATTACCTGAAGAAGAACCCTGGCAGGTTTGAAGGCAATCTCCACCCCTCCGGTTTGTGTGTGCTTCTCCTTCCATTGGAGAACGTTCAGGACATCCTTCTCCAACACCTGGAAGCCATCACAGTTCCTGACGCACGATTCCAGTAGGACGCGAATGCTGTACGGAAGTCCGGCTGAAAAAATATACAAGGAAATGTTAAAAATATCCAAGGTTTATTGACTGCCGCATGTATGATTCATCAATTGTATAAATATAAAATATAGGTATATAAAAACACATGTAACGTTGCGTCAAAATTTCAAAACAATCGGTAAAGAACTTTCGGAGATTTACGATTTTGAACAAATGAACATTTTTTTTCTGACTTTATGTCCGGGTTAAATCTTCCCCACAGGAAAAACTAAACCCTTCCACACACTTTTCCACAAATGATCATCTAGTCAATCCACATTATGCAAGTGCATTATTTAAGCATAGTAAATACAAAACAATACAAGAACAACACGTCAGCTCACCAGAGATCAAATGAGAAAATAATTCACCGACTCCAGATATTTTCATATCAGAGGGTTCGGCTCGGTAGAACTCCTAACAGGGCCTATAAATCCTACTGATCCCTCAATATAAATATTTAAAAAATCTTGCGTAATCCTACATGTATTTAAAATGACTGATTTTTGCATTTTTATATATAAATTCTTTGACAGATCTAATACGCCTAAATTCAATATATATATAGATTCTATAAATCTAGCGTCCAAATGAGAAGCTACTGTATGTACCTACCGTGTGTCACTTTTGGTCAAATTTATCGTATCACCGGGGATGACTGAGAAGAGCACGGGCTGCAGACCCAGTATTTACGTCGCATCCCCTCCCTTTTGCCCAGGCGCCAGGCCAAACACTGACCAGTGACCATCAGCCAATCACCGCAAAGCACGAAATAGAGAGTAAAATATTTCTCTCTTCACATATAATTGCGCAAATTAATGTTAGATTTGCGTGAGTCTAGCCGCAATAATGCAAAATAAAAATATACAAGTTGAAAGGCTGGACTCGCGCCTATGTTTTAAAGTAAGATTGAAATATGTAAACATTAATACCAAGTAGTTATAAGGATTTCCTCACACCAATGTCGAGCTGAGGACAATAATTCATTTATTATAAGAACATTAAAAATGCTAGGGAAAAGCAGATTTTCGTAAAGATTACTACTGAATAAATAATTTTAATATTGACTTTTAAAGTTATGTGAAAACACAAGAAGCTGCACAAAAATGCGCCTCGTTAACATGGGGCGGTCCTGACGCGCTCACACCGATCTGTGCAAATTCCCACTATCCCCTTTATATACTGCGCGAAAAGCGAACTCAAGTCTCTCTCTTCCGACATCTACTCTGGCCGCTTCACTCTGGACTGCTTCTTCCCGCTGGAACCACTACAACCGCCTTGGACTACCGAATGCTTTTTCCTTGGATATACGACGTCACAGCAACCTGACCAGGCCCTGGACATATGGCAGCTCGCCGACTAGAAAACCCAGCACCCCCTATTTACAGTCAATGTAAAGGACTCCGATTTGATACAGTATTAGAAGGAAATATGAAAAAAGTCAGTGTAAAGTTTTTTGTGTGATAAACAATGTCTTGAACTTGAATATTATATAGTTTGTGAAATTATGTTTATCATTGTTGACTTAATTCGCTTGGAATAATTTAAAATGTCAAATTCTGTGGATATCAATTCATTGATTCATGACAAACATATTCAAAGAAAGTGACAATTAATTTATATTTAGAGAAACCCATTCATAGCTTTAATCTTTAAGAAATGTGGCATTAATTATTGAAAAAATAGCTTTTATATTTTTCATTTTCGTAGCGTTTATAGCTAAATAGGATAACGTCAAGGAATGGTAGTCGGCAAGAGGGGAAAAACAATTAAACTAGCAAAATCAGTTCAAACATGTTTATTGTATTATTGATTGAAACTCAACATGGCACATGCTTCTACAGTAGAGTGTATCATGTTCGTTGTACGATCTGTCAATACAAGATTATAGCGACTAAAAAATCTTTTTTACTATCGCTAAAAACACCATTTACCACTTTAAGGCGATGCCATACGTAGTAATGCAAAATCATGTGTTTTTGGTTTGAAAATTTGGTCGCCTAGAAATGTTTCAGATGCTTTAATTAAATACTGCGAGTAGAATACATCTTGGCTTTTGGAATAATCGAGTATTTTTTAGATAAGTCTTTTTATATTTAAGCCTAGAAAAAAATAATGTAAAGGCCTATGAAAACTGCTTTAAAGTTCAAAATCTCCTACTTACGAACTCATTTTCGGTTGTAATTTTATTGTATAATGTAGAAAATTAAGTTATTTATAAAATGATCGAAAAAAAATTAAATATTTATGCCTGAACATCCACAAAATAAAATAAAAGGCACTTTTTGGCCATGTTTTTTTCTTGCATAAATCAAAACAGGCGGATGGTGTTAAGCGGGAATTTAAACCTCATCGCCATCTACGTAAGGGTTGTTATTGATAGCGGCTCAATTTAAAACATTACACGACGTAGTGCATCGCCTTAATTGGCGAAAATCTCATTAATGCTATGAATGAAAAGCTTAAAAATGATATTTTAAAAGTTATAATATTTGTCAGTGGTTTTGCGGGTGCAATAAAATGAATGTATAAGTAATTTTGCTTTCATTGTTTAATTTTTAAATCTACTTATAAACATGGCCCGACTCGAGTATCTGATTAACTTGATCGTGCCATGTCTTCATCGGGCGTCCCCGACTTCTGCTACCATTCACATTTGCATCATATATCCTCCTTAAAATCCTATCTTCGCTCATTCGCTCTACATGCCCAAACCATCTAAGCGTCCCTTTCTTAATCTTACCCATTACGCTTACATCAGCCTTGCACTCTTTGCGGATCTCCACATTGCTCACACGATCAAACATGGTTTTACCACACATACGCCTCAGGGATCTCATTTCAACAGCATTCAATTATACTTTCATCCTTTCTTTGCCAGTTCCATGCCTCACTTCCATACATCAGGGTAGGTACCAGCACTCTATTGTGGACTGCTAATTTCGCTTCTTTGGACAATTTTTTGTTAGCGCCAACTGCGTTCAGTCCTCCATTAATGGAGTCACCTAGTTGTGTAAATAGTAAGATAAAAAATCTTAAATTAAACAGTATTGTACAACCTTCTATGTCTGGACTCCTAGCGCCGCCATCTGATATTAATTTGTCATTCTATACCATGAGGTATGATTTCATTTTAATCAGAAAGCCAATTAGAGAAAAACGCATAAACAATGAAGTTGATAAAAAAATACATAACATTTTTCATTGATTATTTGAAAAGGTCAAATTTTATAGTTTATATAAATATGTTTTACAATATTTTTTAAGAATAAAATTAAGATAGATATGTTTAGCAAAATCATTCAGATTTGGAGTAAAATGTTGAGTTTGTGAATTTCAGTGTATTTAAAAACTAAGTGCATTTTTAGGGTGAAAATAATTTATTTATTTATTGGACAATTTGTATAGCGCCGCTTTTGTGAGATATCACCTCAGGGGCGCTTTACAGTTGATGCAGGTATTACAAAAAATATAAATATTACAAAAATAATGTTAAGTTAAGTAAAATGAAGTACAGGAACAGGTGACACGGTAGAAGATGGAGACTTTGCAGAAAGTATCCTGGGAGGTGAGGAAACTAGTCCAGCTGCTGCAGCGAAAGTATCCACCGCGTCCACCAACAGTGCCAGCACGAGGTTCGTCATCCGTCCAGGTATGTGTCTGCTGCTAACAAAGGGCTGAAACAATATCCTCTCACAGATACCAGACCTTGGCAGCACCGCTGTGATATTCGACGAAGATAGAAAATGGAGACTCCAGCAAGAATCTTTGGTGGTGAAGAAACTGGACCAGCTGCTGCAGCGAGAGAGTCCACCGCGTCCACCAACAGCGTCCAGGTATGTGTCTGCTGCTAATAAAGCGCTGACACCTCACATAGATAAGAGACCCTGGCAGCACTGCTGTGACGTTCGGCAAGTCCATCATTCATCTCCATATAATCCTGTTCCTGGTGATTGTTGAAGTGGTGCATTCTGCCAGCAATAAAAAGCGACGGTCGGGATAATAAATTACCCTGGGCTTAGCAAAACACTAGCTGGGGCCTTCAGAGTTTCCGAGAATTCCATTGAAAACATCTGGGGTGCATTTACCGATCGACGTTCGTTTCGAATATCGAATATTTTGGAGCAAAATTTCCGAATATTCACTTTTAAAACACTGCACTCAAATCACATTTTATAAAGTTCTAATAACTGGTTGTTAAGTTTAATTTTACTTAAGTTAAAATGTTGTTTGATTGATTTTTAAAATAATTTCAAAGGGATTTTGCCTCATTTCCCTTGAAAATTATAAAAAAAACACAAAGCGGTTGGAGGATGCGTTAGGACGCATGCGGCTGCCACGAAGGGCGCTATAATAATAATAATATACAATGGTTTTAGGTATTATTGAAACGGTGCATTAAGAAGAGTTTGAAGGTAGTGAAGAATAAAAGAAGTGACACCAACACCCTGTTTGCCAAGAGAAAAGCTTGGAAGTCTATACTGTTAAAGTACATACACCTACTTGTTAAGTATAATAGTTTAATATTCCACAAGGATCCCACTTGGGTCCACTCTTGTTCAACATTTATAGTAACGGTATCTGAAATCCCTAGCCTTAGATGTAGACACTAATCTTCCTTTTGTTTTGAACTAGTTGACGTCTACCCGGCGTTGCTCGGGAATTATAAATGGTTTGTCGTAATTTAAGTTTCGAGGTTGTGAGGACTTTTTAAGGCGAAGCTTAATGCTAAATCACTATTTTGATTAATCTTTATAACGAATTGGTGTACATTATGAATACCAAAAAATATGCTTTAGATAAATTGAAGGTTTTCCTATCGTTTCGCTTGAGTAGAATACAAATAAAAAAATAAATTACTCAGATCAGCAACATCATCAGCTGTAGGCAGACTGATAGAACCTAAGCGCAAGCCAAATACTAAGTTAGGTGATCGCGCTTTCGGAGTATCTGGGCCGAAGGCTTGGAATAAACTCCCTCCGGAACTAAGATCCATAACAAGTCAAACAGAATTCAGGTCTAAACTAAAAACTTACCTTTTTAAGCTGTCGTACCCTTAAATTAAATATACCATTCCTAAGAGAAAGTCCAGTTATATTCAATTTTTCAATTAAGTCCTAAATCCTGTATCTAAATTTCGCCAATAAACAATTAGAAAATGTTAATTAAGTGTTAATCTCAAGTGACCTACCAGGTAAGTATTGTACTGTATATTTTCTCCATAAATAGCTAAGTAATAACATAGATCACTGTAGAAATGTATTATAAGTTTGTACAGCGCCCTTGAGGTGTTTTTGCACAAAAACGGCGCTATACAAGTCATCTAAGTATTATTATTATTATTAATAAAAAATATAAATGTAAACTACTAAAAAAATTTTTTTTTCAATAGAAATGTATGAACGCATAAACTTTTAAAAAATACAGTATTATAGCTAAGATTATCTGTGACAGTTTCACTTGATTAACTTTTTTGCTTTCTTATAAAATTATTTACAAAATAAATAAAAACCAGTTTTGTGCTTGAAATCGTACGTTTGTAGACTCCGTTTGTCAAGCGATTTTAATGCCTATTATCTACAATATAAGGTATGCCAAGAATACACACATTTTTGGCTTGTAGCTTCCTCTTAAGGGTTCCATGATATCAATGACAATTAAACACACCTTTTAAAAGGGATATAGAGTCATTAAAAGTGATGAAACAAAAACTAGGTTAAATAGTTATATATGTAACCTATTTAACCTAGTTTTCGTTTCATCACTTTTCATGACTTTATATCTTTTTGTAGGTGTGTTGAACTATCATTTTGATGAGATAACCGGTCACGCTTTTTAAGATATACAATTACGTAGAGCATTGTAAGTCACTAGATATAAGTCTTAGATATAAGTGACTAGTTTTAAATCAGTAGTTATTTAATAAACATATTTGTACAGCGCCCTTGAGGTGATTTTTCACAAAAACGGCGCTATATAAATATTATTATTATTGTAAAGAATTGAAAATTTTATCATGCCATGACTTACTCGGGTGTCCTCGACTTCTACCGATCACTTCCACGACATGCATTCTCCTTTCACACCTTTCTTCGATCATCACATACGCCACATTTTATCGCACATCTGATTCATTTGATCGTGCCACGTCTTCCTCGAGCGTTCCCTATGCAATAGTATATATCGCACTTTGTACAACTCTTTTCTAACATGTGACAAAATTCTATTAAAAAATGTACATACATAATGCCAGACGCAATATGCCAGAATTTTTTTTTTACGTCAATGGATTACTGGTCAAAGTTGAGTACCTAAAAATTATAATATTTTAACAGACTATACACCTCGTACTACCTCACCTTGACTTTTGTGAGATATTCACACAAAAAAAAATGGAAACTGATCATTAAAAAACAAAAATATTTCTTTTATATATCAGAACTCAATTGAAAATGCCCGCAAGAGGCTAACAATTGAATTTGGCAACCACCTTTTGGCAGGAGCCCCAAAATACTTGATAAATCTTCTTGTTACCTGACCGATTTTAGGCATGCTGAGTCTATTCCACAGGTATTTCAATGGAGCCTGCTCGAAGGAGCTAGCAACATTGATCGCTTATTCCGGTGCACGTGTGCGATACTAGACAGATATGACACGCGTCATGAGAACCAGTTGTTTATTCGACTCGTTTTTGTGTAAGTAGCTGGTACGTGGAATGAGGTATTCCAATAAATCCCTTCCTACAGCCCCTGCCTTAACCCGCCCCACAACGCTGCCCAATCGGTGGCGATATTGCTCCACTAGTATAGACTCTTGCGAGATGTCAAATAAAAATTGGCTACATTAACGCGTTTTTCGGCGGGATTTTTAATCTTTCTTGAAGAGTACGCACTTTTTTCACCGGACGGTTCATTTTTACGGTTGAAACGTTCAAAAGGTATTGTTTGAATGTCTAGCGATAACTTAAGTCAGAAGCGGCCATCGGCAGCGATGTATCGAGTAATATAGTACAAAAACCACATGCTTTAAACGATGAATGCGTTAAAAGATAGAGAAACTATCGACGCAATCTCTTTTTGGAAGTTTTGTATGAAATTAATTCAGGACTGGATGAAATAAAAAACACACGTGGGAAAATGATTATTTGAGGAACTATCGATTGAGATTTCACTAAATCAACGATAATTATGCAATGATTAGATAAGGTTATCTGTATTGTTGTAAAATTGTTATGTACACAAATAAATAAATAAAGAGGTAAAGGAAAAGGACAATAGGCGATCCATTGATGGATATATGGGTCATGTACAATGGTTGTGTACGATTTGGAAACACAGGTTGTGTAATTTGGAAATATGGGTCATGTACGATTTAAAAACATGGGTCGGGTACAATGGTCGTGGTGACCAGATAAATCATCAAAATGATAATTCATGGAAAGTGATGAAACAAAAACTTTATTAACTGGGTTAAGTAGGTTAGGTTAGGTTAGGTTTAAATTTTTTTTTTTTCATTGTTTCTAATGACTTTATATCACTTTTTAAAGGTGTGTTGAATTGTCACTGTGTTGAGTTATCATGGAACCAATAGTCGTGTACGATTTGTAAACATGGGTCATGTAATAGAGAAACCCATTCATAGCTTTAATTTTTAAGAAACGTAGCATTAATTATTGAAAAAATAGCTTTTAAAGCTTTAATTTTGCGTTTTCATAGCTTTTATAGCTAAATAGGATAACGTCAAGGAATGGGAGTCGGCAGGAGGGGAAAAACAATTAAATTACCAAAATCATTTGAAACATGTTTATTGTATTATTGATTGAATCTCAACATGGCACATGTTTGTTAGTTCTACGATCTGTCAATACAAGATTATAGCGACTAAAAAATCTTTTTATTTATCGCTAAAAACACCATTTATCGCTTTAATTCGCGAAAATATCGTTAATGCTATGAATGGGTGTCTCTAACCATGTAGAAAGGTCGTATACGATTCGGAAACAAGGATTGTGTGCTATTTGGAAACATGGGTCATGTATAATGGTTGTGTACTTTTTTTTTTATATTAACTCCACACAGGAGGCCCTGAAGAAAATAATTTCCCTCAGGGCCTATGTCATCTTTGGGGATGCTGTGTGGAGGGTCTTTTTGTGGAGAGGAAGGAGTGAACTTGGGTCTTGAAGAGTCCCATGTTGTAGGAGGGAGGAAACACAGAGGCCGGCAGTTCGTTCCACAGCCGAGCTGTTGAACTTAAGAACGAATCGTAGAAGCGACCCGTTCTCATGTGACAAGTGTCAACCGTGTACAAATGTTGGGCGCGCGTTTGGCGTGTATCCCGACTACGCACCGGTGCCGAAGGGATCAATGACGCTAGTTCCTCAGAGCATCTTCCATTGTAATACCGATAGAACAAGGACAGCATACCTACCTGACGCCTGTGCTCTAAAGATTGCAGTCCGTTTGTTAAGATTGGGGAATCTATCAAACGGACCGCCCGTTTCTGCACAGATTCAAGGGTTTTTTTCAGGTATTTAGGGGCTCCGGACCAGAGATGGCTGCCAAATTCGACAGTAGGGCGCACTTGCGATTTGTACAGGGTCAGCAGTTGTGTACTATTAAAGTATCTGCGGGCCCTGTACAGTACGCCCAGCTTCTGAGAGGCCAACTTTACTCTGGCTTCGATGGAGCCCCCGTACCTGAGCTGGTCACTTATAGTTACACCAAGCATATCAATGGAAGGCCTGTTCGGAAGATTGCTTAATTGCTTGCGTACGATTCGTTAACAAGGATTGTGTACAATGGTCGTGTACAATTTGGAAACAAGGGTCGTGTACAATACTTATAACTTACCATATTCGGTCCCCAAGTCCTGCATGTCATAATACTGGTACTCCTTTCCTTGGATCTCAACATTTTTCAGCAAGTGCTTGAAAGGGTTGTTTCCTAAAACAAATTAATAAATTAATATAATTAAAAGATCGCTACGCTAAGTCAACAATAAGTTGGCATAAGTGAGACTGTATGCACCGATACACATAATCCTAAAGATGTGTTTTATTTGTCAACTATGAACAAGAAAAAGGGCTGTTTTGAAAAATGATACCACTAAGGGAAGTGTATTTATTTATTAGATTACAAATAGAGAAGTTTACAAAATTGAGGTAAATGTAAGTATAAAAGCATGACGGCAGTTTTACTATTTTGTGACGTGCGTCAAAAGATAGTTGCAGAACTGTCTGTAAAAGTCAACGGTCAATGCAGAATCGTTAAGCATTCGAGTCGCTCTGTTGATTGGCGAGTTCTGATAGTCAGAAGTCCTCACTTTCAGAGTATAAAAAAGTGCAAGTGATCTCCCACAAGTATACTTGTTAGTCACTTATAAGTCAACTTCTTTCAAGATAAGTGAACTCAATAGAGTTCCAAGAAGGATTTGAAATATTTCCATTTCTTAATAAAATCCAAATAAATTGGTTATTTTTTAACGTATCCGAAAACTAAAAACTGTTTTCGAAAGGTAATAAAATATTCTATAAGACTGCATTATTAGAAATAAGAATATAATTTAATAAATAATAAAAATAAATTAAATCAAACATAAAAAAGTTTAAAAAATGGATCACCTTACGTTTTTTCGTCTAAACACTGAATTAAAATTACTGATAACCAAAAAAAATTACATTTTATTAGACAATTGTATTGTTTACATTATAATGCCACCTCACTTTTTTGTTGTTTCATATAAAAATAAATAATAAAAAATTAACAAACAAACTTTCATAAATTTTTGAAATTTTTTGTCGGAATCCTTTGTTTCATAGAGATGTACATTTTAACATGCCTGTGGTTAATTTCTATATTTGAATATAAAGCGTGGTGTTTTCTCTTTCTAACACTGGTTAATTCATATTTCTAACCACGACAGTAAAGAAGTCACAATGATTTTTACGAGACAGTATGATCCAACCAAATAAAAAACCAAACAAATTAGTCAAATTAGTAATTAGAGGAAAAGGATGGGGATACAGGAATGTATAGTACATATATTCTCTCATATACAGATAATGAATAAATCTCTTTTGTACTTTTTCTATTTCTAGAATAATGTGAATAATGGTTTCATAATCGCACCGACACACACAAACCTAAGTGTGTTATTATCATCTAATATGTAGGTATGTAAATATGCCAATCAATACTTCATTTGTTTGTTTATCTGTCATCAACAGATAATAAAGATAAATGAGATAATAAATAGGAAATTATGTACATTGCAAAAGATCATTAATATGACATGAATGCTAATTTATGTTTCATGTGATTACAGAACAGTAATCTAATCACTAAACATGGGAATTTATTACTAAAATCATTTGGTTTTTGTTTTTTAGATTGGCTCCATACAGGAGGCACTGAGGAAAAAAAACAATTCCCTCAGGGCCTTGACCTTTCCAGCCGGACTCTCTCGACCCATACGTCACTCTGAACATACTGATCCCTAGATTCTTACCCACCCGTAATATCTGTTTCCTTTTCAGAACTTAATTTACTTTAAAAAATACCCACTTCAATTTTCAATAATAATATATAGAATTCAAAAAAAAAATTTTAAACACATAAATTAAACTAAACTTACACTTCTCAAATTATACCGAATCCATTAAATTTCATAATTTTAACTCCGTCCAAACACGACGTCTAATTTTTGATCAAATCTTATTATTTAAAATCCTAATTAATAGTCTGGACTCACCAGAACTTACCAATTTAATAAATCTTCATATTCCGTCTAGATCAACCCGACTATCTGATTTATTTTATCTACCCTCGTGAAGAACAAACATTCGAAAAAATTCCCCAATTCCTCGTATATGTGGACAATATAATAAAAAATTTTACAGCATTGACATTTTTGGTAATAACCTAAAGAAATATCGATATGAAGTAATGCGTACGATCGATTATTAATATGAGAGTATGGAATGTATCGGCAGCATCTCCTATCCTCTTCCTATTTTCCTCTTCCTCTCCCCTTCCTTTAACACCAAATTAATTTTAAGAAACTAAAACTTCATTTCTAATGCACTTTAACATAAGAAACTTCTGTGGCTTGACTTCAGTTAACTTGTATATTTATATCTATCATTTTATATTATGTAAAAGCTGTTTTTTTCTTACAAAATAAATAAATAAACATGGAGTGACGTTATGTTTAAATTAAAATAGGCACAAGTCATTTAAATAACCCAAACTACGAACTTAACAACCTATTTTGTACATGATTAATAACAAGTTTCTCATCAAGTTTTTTCGTTAAGTTCCAAAAAAAATAATGTTATTTATGAAGATAATATCTAAAAATTTGTTGTGCCGAAACGTTAATTACATGAAATTCCCTAGATAGAAAAAAATAAGCTCGGAAAATTATTAAAAACACGTTTTGTTCTGTTATTTAATATGTTATAGGCATGAAAAAATTCACAGTGTATCTTTAAACGCAACTAAATCATTTGTCAAAAGATTTTTGCTCTACTTCAAACGAGTCATGTTTTATTAAATATTTTCATAATTTTCGCTTAATTATTATCATTTTTTAATATTAGCGCGCTTCCTTTAAAATTTGTATTCACATATCTCCCTTTTAAACCATTTTTGTACGCGTATTACGGGTCTTAATTTGACATGAAATTAATATCCATAATCCGTGCCTACTAAAAGTTACAGAAACATAAAATATCTCGACGTTGAAATCGGTGAAAATTTTTGATGGGACACTCACATAAATAGCATTACAAAGCTCATGTACTACTACTAGAAACGTACGCAATATACTAAATAAAAATGATCTATATAAAGTCTACTATGCTCTTTGCCAATCACGCTTAGAATATGGGATTATTGTATGGGGATCTGCCTCAAACTTTCACATGAAGCAGCTCGTTAAAACACAAAAAGTAATAATAAAAATAATTCTTAAAGTACCCATAAGGACTCCATCAAAAAGAAATTTTTAAAAAATTTAACGTGTTCAGCATTATAAAACTGTACTCAAAAAATGCACTACTCAATTTTAAAGAAAAATATGAACACCTTGCTGAACAACACACCTAAACTACAAGGACGAAATCCTAAAATCTACTAAACATTCCAAAATTAACCTTTTGAACGCACCCGTTAATTTGCTCCGTTTTATCTATACACGTACGAGGTACATATTTTCAAATACCTATGCACGCAATTAAATGTCAAATTATAGCATTCTGGCATGATTTATTGGACTATATAGACATAACAGATTATTCTCCACAATATGAAAACAAATCCTCGTGTGTCAACACTCCTTAGATGTTTATAAAAACAAAAACATCAAATTTCATACAAAGACGTACCGTATCTTTTGAATGTGGTCCCGCCATTCACTCGGCGTGTGTGTACTTAGGTGATAGACACAAGTGGGACACCATGATCACTTTTAGTTATGAATGACATACTAGTACTAACGCCATCCGTTGACAAAAATGTAAACTAAAGGACTAAAAGGCGCGAAGAGGCGCACTTGATTATCGATCTTTTTTTATGAAATACAATTTTATTTTTGAGAAATTCTTGTAGATGTCAGCATCGTGATAGTTCTACGAATGTCCAAGTGAGCAAGAAATACATTTATAACGAAAGAGCGCTAGAATATCGGCCGTCAAAGTTTCCGTATCAACTGTTGATCCAGCCGCGTGTGAGTATAGACTTTTTGCCGTAACAACAGTTGATAAATACATCTTTCCGTCAGAAAAACCACTATATCCATGCTATAAAATTATATAATGGCCTTCCTATTGAAATTAAAAACACCATGGATATAGAAAAGTTTAAAAAGGACATCAAATTATGGCTACCCAAACATGAAGATGAGGAAATCATTAAATTTATGAAGTAACCCCAACGCAACGTACGGACAACAAACATAAATACTTTTTGCTTAATTTATTTTATATTTTGTGGGAACCAACAAATTAGGATAAATCAACACAAATACAACAAACTACAGTCCACCTCGGAACAGGAATACCTAATGAGGAGGACTGAGAACAAACTACATAACTTTATATCTTTATTTTACTTAAGGCGATGCACTACGTAGTGTAATATTTTAAATTGAGCCGCTATCAATAACAACCCTTACGTAGATGGCGATAAGGTTTAAATTTCCGCTTAACACCATCCGCCTGTTTTGATTTATGCAGGAAAAAAACATGGCCAAAAAGTTCCTTTTATTTTATTTTGTGGATGTTCAGGCATAAATATTTAATTTTTTGTCGATCATTTTATAAATAACTTAATTTGCCACATTATACAATAAAATCATAACCGAAAATGGGTTCGTAAGTAGTAGATTTTGAACTTTAAAACAGTTTTAATATGCCTTATACATTATTTTTTTCTGGGCTATAAAAAGACTTATCTAAAAAATACTCGATTATTTCAAAGGCCAAGATGTATTCTATTCGCAGTATTTAATTAAAGCATCTGAAACATTTCTAGGCGACCAAATTTTCAAACCAAAAACACATGATTTTGCATTACTACGTATGGCATCGCCTTAATATTGTATCTTTTTTACTTTACTTTATATCGCCGTTAAATAAAAAAAATCTTATTTATTACAATTCGACATCAGCCTTGCAGTCTTTTTGAAAACATATAAATTATTTTGAACAAATAAATCTCAACTCTTTGTGTAAACAAATAACGTCCAATAAATTACTTTTACTTTTTGTTTACACTAAAACATAACTAAAAACAACATGTCAAATTCAACCTTGAAATGTTTTTAATGATGATAAGACATTCCTTGGCAGGTATGTATGAACAACCTTTATCATTCAAAGAATGCTAAAAATTCATGTGCTGACATTCGATCTTCTCTGACTGATAAATATTCCAATAACCGCTGCAATTTACAATTACAATTACACAATTCCACGGTTTGGTCCCCAAATTATGAGGTCCATTCCCATGCGATTGAAAGAATCCAAAATAAATTAAGATATGTAAACTTTAAAATGGGCATTCCTAGAGAAAACCTAAATTACGATAACGTACTTTGTTCATTTAATTTAATAAAACTATCTGATCGTAGAATTATTTCCGATTTAACCTGTTTGTATAAAATCATTAATTCAATGTTTGATACCCCTGATTTATTATATGTAATCTCTTTTCATACTCCAAGCAGGTCGGTTACAAGACAGTACCTACCATATTATTGTAGCAATTCTATATCAACGTCCCAATATCACACTCCTATGTGACGTATTCAACAGCTAGGAAACAGATACTCCGATGTTGTTGATATATTTAGTACATCAATTTCATTATATAAGCATACCTTATTGAAGTTTTTTTTCATCAAGTAGGGGAATATTTTGATAAAGCTATTTAAATTGACAGTATTACAGTATTTTGTCGGCTGAAAGAAAAAAATTATTTTGGATTTTTTATATTTATATTTTGTACCTACATACTGTGTGGATCAAATTCAACAATATTTTTTTTATATGCGTGTTTTAAACAGTAATTTCCTGCAATATTTATGAGTATAATTTCTTAAATATTGTTATATATGTATGTAAAAGCTTTAATAGGCGTAAATAAATAAATTTTAATGGGCACAGATTATGAAGTTGGCACTTTGTTCCAACTTAATTACAACAAGAAACAATAATTTATATCGGGTTAGATGGTAAAAGATGCAATATAATTCCATTTATTCAAAATTCAAAATTTTCCTTTCAAAACAATCCGTTTGCCGCCATTTTGAACGCTTTTTGTATGGATTGACACTTGTAAGTTTGGTTTCAATCTAAATACGCATAAATTACTTCATTAACCCAACCCAATATCCTATGTTGTGCATGTAAATAGTTGTTTCTTGTTGTAATTGTTAAAACAAAGTGTAATTTTCATCTTCTGTGCCTAAAAGTGCGGCGGTTAAGGAAATAACTACCCAGAAGCTTAGAGCAAACGATTAGCAATGCAAAGACCCACTAGATACTATTGAAACTTTTGTGCAGTATTACAAATTTTTAAATGTCTTAAAAAAGATTTTAAAATGATCAAAAATAGGCAAGAAAAATCTCGTATACAGCCTTTTAAATGCCTAATTAAAAGAAAACTGTCGATTCATGTAATCAAACACCAAAAAAATTGCCTGCGGCGAAAAGAATTAAGTAATAAATTACCTCTGCGCATTTTGTCAAATAAAAACTAGCTACAGATATACAATATTATTACGATAATTTTACAAGTAATTTGATACAAAGTGGGTTGATTTTTTACCTGCCATGTTTGTCGAAATGTGGACACAATGTAATAGAACGTATAATGAATAGTGAATTAATTTACAGAGCGCTAAATTCGGCCCAAATCAAAGTTCAAAATGGTAAGCGCTTGACAGTCGAACAGACGTCACTGGAAACTTCAGAAAGTTTGACGGTGCAGTGCTGCCATGTTAGGAGAAATTTTTTAGCGAATTGTTTATGTAATTTGTAGCGAGATTTCGCCAAATTATTTAAAACTATATATATGCAATCGTAAAAGATCAATAGTTTCGATGGATTCGTTGCTTGTGTGGCACGTAGCGCAGTATTGTTGAAAATAAACGTTGTCCAGATCAATACCATCCAATTCTGGCCATAAAAATCATTAATCATCTCTCGATAGCGATCCATTCACCGTAACTGTTGCTCCAGCCTCATTTTCGAAAAAGTAAGGTCCAATGACTCCGCCGGACCATAAACCGCACCAAACAGTCACATGTTAAGGATAGAGAGGCTTTTTAACAATAACTCTTGGGATTTCCGAGCCCCAGATGCGACAATTTTGCTTGTTGACGAAGCCACCGAGGTGGAAATGGGCCTCATCACTCAAAATGGTTTGCATTTGATTCACTCAAGTGAATTTTAATAATATCAATGCTTTGTTGAAGCGTGTATCGTTTTATTAATGGCGTAGTTTCTACTTGTCAAATATTAAAAAATGACAGCTTCAAAAGTAACATCTACCGAAATAGCGGGCTATTCAAAATAACACCTCTTATTTGAAAACCATGTATATAAATAAGAAAGTAAATGTTCGTTTGTTCAAAATCTTAAATCTCCGAAAGTTCTTCACCGATTGCTTTGAAAGTTTGACACAACGTTGCATTCGAATACGCGTGTGTTTTTATATACCTTTAATATATAAATGTCTTCTGCGATAGATAAGAATGGTATGCTTTTTTGTCACCTGTTATGGGTAAAAATATGTTTTTTTTTTTTAGGAATAAAGAGCCATCTGTTGAACGTAAAAGCAACATGCACTATTGTTTCTCTAACTGCACAGACATACTGAGCCACAGCAATGCGTGGCGGGGTACAGCTAGTAAATTATTTTATTGCGTACCTACATTAATTTATTTCATATATATCATTGGTGAATTTTAGGATTGCTGACCAAACTTAATACTTTTTTTTTTATAATAAAATAAAATTAATTACTGTGAAAGACAATTACTTAAATCCTGGGAAATGGAAAATACTTCATGAATTTGCATTTTTTATCAACCAAAGTTTCAAAATTTCATCTGAATTTGACAGTTCGGCCATGTTTTTTTCTTGTTTGACGTATTCGTATTCAGCGTCTCCAGCGATTCTAAAAGTTTACCATATCATTAAAACATTTAAAGTTTCAGGATGATTAATAAATATTGAAACAATTTTAATAAATTCACAACAATTTTTTTTATTTTTTTATTTGGTACAATATTTTTTACATTATAAGTTTTCCAGTAATGTAGGCCTCACTGGGTGGCTTGCCCGTGCTTTATTATCAAAACGTTAACCTATAACTTTTCTTTCATAGTATTATTATGAAAGTAATAATAATATAAAAGTCATAATAATAATAATACTAAAAAAAAACTCCAGACTTCCCCACTGAACGCGTATTCGAAGAATTCAAAGTTCCTACATTTAAACACTTATTTATGAAAAATTCAATTATTAAAATCATAAAAGAAAAAGATAAATACTCATTCATAGCCGAAAATCGAACCAGACTTAAATATATATTTGCATGCCTTAAACTACCCACTTCTTTGCCCAGCACCATTATACCCACCAAGGAAAACATTTCTTTAATAAATTACCAGAAGAAATTAGAAGCATTTATGATAAAAAAACAACTATTGAACCATATAAAAAAATATTTTAGGGAAATCGTTAACAAAAAAACTGATTCCCCTAGTTTTACTTGAAAATCTCACAAATTATCCCATTATACCTACTCTATTTATTTTTTCTTCCTTCCAAATACAATAATTTGTATGGATTTTAATTTTATAATTTTTTTACTTTGTAACCTAGTAATATAATTTTTTTGCAAATGTACACTCCTCTTCCATCCACAAGCAAATGCTTTTAATGGAAGTATAATATAAATTAAAACAGTATGACTTGTAAACATTGTATATTTATTGTAAAAAACACAAATAAAAATATTAGAAACTGTTTTTTTTTTGGCGGACAATCATGCCATATAGCTTTCAAATAGAGCTAAAAATTATCATGTACCACAATCAATATTATATATATATATATATATGTGTGTGTATTATAAAAGTAAGTGTAGAATGTGCGTGCGACTAAAAGTCAGAAACGAGTCCCGGGAAGATCAAAGGAGTTATATGGTGTGTTAGCCCTCTATCTCCCATCCATGAAGAAGGTTCCCGTTTTTACCTGAAGGGCGTTCTTTTGAAGATATAAGGGCTAGAAGTTTCGCCCATTACAAATTTCTAGAACATTCGAGAGTATTTGAGAGCATTCCACAACATTCGAGAACATCTCGGAACATTCTGGAATGTTGTGGAATGTTCGGGAATAGTACAAGACGTTGCATCCTGATGGAGGTAGCGCAATACGGCATAATACCCCATAAATAAACCTCAATCATAAATATAAACGTCATTTACTAACTATTTTCTGAAAAGTGTTGCCTCCTTCTAGTGAATATACAAACATGTGCTTTTTACGGTTCCATGAAAAATCAACACATGGACAATTCAACACACTTTTAAAAAATGATATTAAGTCATCTAACCTACTTAACACAGTTAATAAAGTTTTTGTTTCATCACTTTAAAAGAAGATATAACTTTTTAAAGATGTGATGATTTATCTGGTCACCGCTTTTTATTGTTGCAGAAAAACATCACTACAGTTTTAAAAGAAATTTAAAAAAACAGACCAGTAAAACAATTTTAATTTGAGCTAGCAACACTTAAAATAACGCATTCATTAAATTGTATATATTAGAAATAATACTATTACAAATTATGACCTTCGTATATACGGATTATGATAAATTCCCGGCAAGTTTCTAAAATTGTACGCATTGCAACATTAAAGGTAATTATCCTTCATTATTATTATAACAATATTCACGCCACTGTTGACATAGTTGACCTTTGCGTTAAATAAGTCGCATTGTCAATTATCTGTTTAAATTCATATGATTACAAGAAATAAAAAAGTTTGTCTTGTTTGGAGTAGGTGAGCACGTATTTGTATTGAGACGAAGCAAATATGCAGAAATAAATCTTTTATTCATGTGAAGGAGTCCTGGCAATGACATTGCAATACATCTAAGACTTGTTTTTAAGGCCTTAGATACATTACGCTACATTATGCGCGCATAAATTGGACGTGACATGTACGTATTATATGTTGGGCTGACACACTTCGCTATAATCTTCCTCAGAAGAGGGGGTTTGATCAGTTGGGGGGCTGCCGCGGAATATCATTTATTTGTATGAACGTTGTCACTTTGACAGATGCGAGCCGCGTAATTAGGGCGCTCCGTAAATTGTTCTTCCCCTTCTACTGCCGTAGGTAAGAGAGGTGGTCGCATCATTTTCTAATATAGCCTGGCTAGAAGATCACAGCGCATATCGTCGCCACCCTCACACTTATAGCACATCATCTTTTTAGGTGAGACAGGTCTGTATGGGATTATTTGTTTGCGCCCGTGCATACGCAATAAAATGTGTTTTTTTTTTGTTTTTCGTTTAAAACCTTCAAGAAATTACTTCAAGAAAGTCATACAAATACAATATTGTACCGGTTATTTATTCAGATATTGTATTTGCATGCCTCTTTTGAAAGAATAGAGTTTTTATACGGACAAAACTATTTATTCATATTCATATTGCGTATGTACGCGCGCAAACAAATAATTCGTCTTGTAGTGGTACGCCACTACTCGAGTCGGACGGTGTCAAGTACTACTTAGTACACAGTGCCAAGCGCTAAGGTACCTATGCCGTCATAGAACATACTGAAAATTTCAGCCATTGCTCAGCGTTACGGGTGGCAATGCCTGTAGTCATAATGTTCGGGAACGTTCTTAGGTGCAACTTGAATCGTATTGGCACCTTATATAAGCAACAGCGGGAAAGTACTCACTCAGTCTACTACGCGCTAATCAAAATAACTTACTCCTTTCACACCGAAGACATCTTCAACCAACGCAACATAAGTAATATTGTATAGCATAGCTTGAAAAATGTGTATTTTAATAAAAAATTTAAATTAACGCCGTTTGTATGGATGTCAGTGAGACGAGAAACTGGCAGAGGAAGGATAAAAGTGGACTGAAAGCTGTCAAATTCAAATCCCTGAGGCGTATGTGTGATAAAACCGAGTATAAACGTGTAAAAAATATAATGATTCGCAAAGAATGTAAGGCGGATGTAAGCGTTATGAGTAAAGGACGCTTATACCAGGTTCAGACCTTTCAATTTTAGTCGATTTCTAACAAAAAAAAACCTTCATAGTTAATGTGCTTTCAAGTGTCGAGTTGATCAACTAAAATCGAAACGTCTGAACTCGCTTTTAGATGATTTGGGAATGTAGAACGAATTAGCGTATTCTTCTTACACAGTAGTGTAAGAAGAATACTACTGTGTAAGAAGAATACATGACACGAATGTGACACGGCACGATCAAGTCGAGTTAAGTCAAGCCATGTCAAGAGTCAGTATAACCTATGCATGAGACGATGTATGAATGTGTGTCAAGACCAAGTTGTTTGGCAGTCTGTTCTCTCTGCCCACACCTGCGGAACTATGTGATGGTTAGTCACGTAGTTGATTTGTTTACTCCTTAAAAATATATGTCTACAAAACACACAACACGAAGTTAAGTAATTCACAGACTTTTGGGCGTTACTTCATGAGCAAAATGGTTAGATTTTAGATAATTGGACGCATCTTCTTTGAATTGGTCCCTGATTACTGAGAATCATGCCCTCCACTCCAACTTTTACGGTGGTCAAAGCGCTGATCAACTATCGGGGATCAAGGATTATGGACTCCTTAAATCAAGGATACCAAAGGGCCGGCACCGAGCCAAAGTGGCGCCAGGCGCAACTAAAATCTTGGCGCCCCTTGTCACAATCAGTAGAAGCCTGCCATTAGGAGTAGGAAGGAGCTCAGTTTAATCACCAATCAGTAGAAGCATGCCAGAATTAAAAGGAAGATCAGTGTAATCAACAATCAGTAGACGCATGCCAGTAGTAATAGGAAAGAGATCATTGTAATCAACAATCAGTAGACGCCTGTCAATGGGAGTAGGTAAGAGATCATTGTTATCAATAATCAGTAGACGCATGCCAGTAGTAATAGGAAAGAGATCATTGTAATCAACAATCAGTAGACGCCTGTCAATGGGAGTAGGTAAGAGATCATTGTTATCAATAATCAGTAGACACCTGCCAGTAGTATTAGGAATTAGATCATTGTAATCAACAATCAGTAGACGCCTGCCAGCAGGAGTATTGCTGCTGTGGCAATTCAGCCCGCATAGGGCCGGTCCTGATTCCATCACAATCTGATTCAGGTGGTCTAGAAAGGAGATCGATAAAACCCTATACCAGTACGACATTGAAAGAATTCGTCATCCATGGTCAGTTAGCGATATTTGCGAGCACAGTCATCAATTATTTAACTAAGGATTCAACCTCCCTTCCCAGTGCCTGGAATCAACCGCGCTCAAATCCCTATTAACTGTTTGTTTCAGTGATTCGCACTAAAATTTGACAGAATGCATTGTCATCGACAACGAGTCTATCTGTCGAGTTTGAGCTTGATTGGATGTCAAGAAGTGGGTAAATTTCAACTCATTCATTCCTGAATGCAAAGGTTCGAAAGAAATTAAAATCGATGCATTTAATAAAAATAAATAAATCAAAAATATGTTAACCCTTAAATGCATGATTTATTAATTTTTCTGGAAAAAAATATATTTTGTAGATATTTACATACATATGCAAGGAAATATAAAGAATTTATTTTTTTGTATTTTTTTAATGATATTTGATAAAAAAAAAATTGTTGCAGATTTACAACACCGTGTATTTAATAAAAAATAATATGAACAATTTACGTATGAAAAAAAAATAAAAAACCTAAAAAAATTTCTCAAAACTAATAAGTGTACCGGAAAAATACTAGTTATTACATATAAGTATTGTATTATTGTATCTACTTACCTAAGAAAATCAAAATAATAACAGCAAAACCAAACTGTAATTCTAACCTCCAACCAATTTTCGAGAATCTTCACTTTGTTAAAGAAAAAGTGACATTTGACATTCGCGAAAGAAAAAAAAGGTGATGCCACTCGATAAAATATATTATCGTGAACTTAATAATTCTAAAACGGCATGCATTAAGTATACACCAAAGAGTTAAAGGTGGTTTGAACGGTATGTTGCAGTTTTGCAACAGTATGCATTTAAGGGTTAATGAAAAATAAGAAAATACACAGATTTAGGAAATGAGATTAAAAGAATTTGACATTCTCAGACTATAAAAATATTACTATTCGTTATTTCGGCTACTGGCATTATACCTAGCTCTCTCATTCAAAATTGAGGCGTATTAGATCTATCAAAAAATGTATATATAAAAATGCAAAAATCAGTCATTTTAAATACATGTAGGATATTGAAAGATTTTTAAAATATTTATGTTGAGGGATCAGTAGGATTTATAGGCCCTGTTAGAAGTTCTACCGAGCCGAACCCTCTGGTATGAAAATATCTGGAGTCGGTGAATTATTTTCCTATTTGATCTCTGGTGAGTTGACGTGTTGTTCTTGTATTATTTTATATTTATTTTACTTATATAATGCACTTGCATAGTGTTGATTGACTAGATGATCATTTGTGGAAAAGTGTGTGGAAGGGTTTAGTTTTTCCTATGGGGAAGATTTAACCCGGACATAAAATCGGAAAAAAGAAAAATAAAATGGTTAAAAGCGTTGTCCCAGTAAGACAAAGATCACGGGTTCGATGCCTAGTTTTTTTTTCTGTTTTTATGTTTCGTTTAGTTTTATTAGCATTATCTTCTTCAAATTAAAAATAAAAGTCAAAATTTTGAAAATGCATTTTTTATTTTCACAATTATAAGACTGTCATCCCTTTTCCTTTTCTTAATATTATCCATTATACATTTTACATAATAATAAAAATAAGAACCCACAATATTTAACGCTTAAATCTAGTAAGTATATTTTCCAAAAATCAGTTATATTGTGGGGCATCAAAATAAACAAAATTTTTACCTCATACTTCTTTACCTATCCTAGCTCCGGTTGTATTAGAGTGCCAGCCTCTTGATGGTAGAAATATGAGGTGAAATAAAAGAAAAATATAATTGATAATTAAACATACATAATCAAAACAAAACACACCAACAATTTATATGTTTGACACAAGAGCAGAATTTTTTGGTTGTTAACAAATTGGTATTCACAGAATCCAAAGAAAGACAGATTGAAAAAAAATATCGCACGACCAAGAAATTGTCACCTAGAAAATTCTTAGTACAATCTCAGAATTCAAAATTAATAAAAATATGTCAGTAAAATAGATAAATATATAGGTTAGGTTAGGTTGGGTTAGCTTGGAAATTTAGTTTATTGAGACAAAATTAACCATCGTTACAATTAACAAAAGATTTCTTAGACAACTTAGATTATAATATTACATGTTATGTAATATGTAAATATGAAAAGAAAAAAAAAATGAAAGCCAACCTCCGATAGGACAGGGAACCAAAAGTAGAAGAGGAAATTACTCTATGGAACAAAAAGTATTCCAAAAAATATTTTTCATGTATTAATATTTACAATAAGAATAATTTACTTCATAATCAAGGATGACAATGGGCATGACGAACGACTAAATGAGAAAATATATTTTGATTCGGAAGTGGAGGAAATAAATAATCGGAAACGCCCCAGCAAGACTTCCCATCATCAAATTAATCACAATATTCTTTAGACGAAGTAACAGATGAGTGTTTGAGATGATGTATAAATATGGATAAAGCAAGGGGTCTATGCCGGGACAGATTTATTTGGCATTCGTCCCTCTCCCGATGAGCTATTCGACATTGTAAAATAAAAATGGTGCAAGATGAGAGCCCTGTGGAATTCCGGATATCACGGTAAAGAGCCTATCTATGAAAGTTGTGAAATTTCGTCACCGAAAAATGCAATATCTTGGTCATAAGAACGAACAATTGGTAATCCAGAAAAGATTGATGAAAAACTTGGTTATAAAGAGGCCATATATTTTCAAAATCAAAACTGCTACGACTGCAGTATATAATAATTCTACTAGGTGAATGAACAATGTGAAGTACCGGCAGAATGAAAAATGATATTAAATTAGTTTAAATTTAAGAATGCCCCACAATTTTAAAAGAATATTTTCATAGCTAAGTCGTTTTTAAGTTCCACGTGTTGCAACCATGTTTGTCTTTGTTCAGTTAGGACTTATTGTTGCTTTTGTCTTCATTGTTAAGCATGGCTTTTTTGGTCTTGGAGGACTGAACGCTTCTTGCCACTCTTGGTAGATTGCTGACATCTTTTAGGGAAGATAGTCCAAGAGCATCTGAAAACAAAAAATTATTAATTTATTTTTATTCGGTAAAATTGTATACATGTGCTCATTTATGCACCACTACCCACAACTGAGACAGGAAGAAATTGATGTTCATTGTTTACAAATCATCAATATTAAATCATCATCACAAGATATGAAAAGTGGCGCATTGTACATTCCACAGGAGGCTCTGAAGAAGATAATTTTCCAGTAGGAAAATGTCTATGTCACCTTTGAGGATGCAGTGTTGGTGTCTTATTGAGGAAAGGAAGATGCAAACTTAGGTCTTGAAGAGACCAGGAGGAAGGAAACATAGAGGTCAGAAAATCATTACACGACAGAGCTGTTGAACTCTAGAACGAGTCGTAGAAACCACCCGTTCTCATTTGACAAAGTCAACAGTCTACAAATGTTGTGTGTTTTGGCGTGTTTGCCTACTATGCACCAATGCCAAATGGATCAAAGACGCTAGTTACTCTGAGTATCTTCCATTGAAATACCTGTAGAACAAGTACAGCATTTATACCCGACGCCTGTGCTGTAAAGATTGCAATACGTTTATTAAAATAAGATGATATATCAAACGGACCGCTCCTTATGCATTATATGGTCATGGGTTTTCTTTAGGTATTTTGGGGATCCAGACCAGAGGTGGCTGCAATATTCAACAGTGGGCAGACTTGCGATATGTACGAGATCTGCAGTTGTGTACTATCTGTAGCATCTGCAGGTCCTGTACAGTACGCCCAGCTTCTGTTAGGCTAACTTGACTCTGGCTTGGATGGAGTCCCATCGCCAGAGTTGGTCACTTAGAGTTACACCAAGCATATCAATGGAAGCCATGTTACTTTAGTTTGTTTAAATAAAACTAACATTGTTATATTTTTGTAATTTTATAAAGTTCTAATATTTCCTGCAGTTTCATGTTTTTTTATAAAAAGCCTTAAATTTAACTTACTGTAGAAATCAGCGAGTTCCCGGCCTAGCCTGGGAGCGAATGGTGGTACCCCAGATTCAGCAAAAAATGGCAGCCTCTCTTCTGCTGCGTATCTGCCGTACAACAAAGGGACTGACGCTACGTCACTGGAAATAAAATATATTAACAAAATGTTAGAGGGCTAAAACATTACTTTCGTCTTCATGATGCCTTCATCCAATCAGTGCCAGTTTTCTCTAATGAGAGTATGTACAGTGAACTTCCAAGCAGTAGTAAAGAAAAAAATGACAAACATGAATTAAAATATTAGTAAATGGAATAATTCTGAACGCATCCAAAAACTAAAAAGTGTTTATGAAAGGCGATGTCAAATTGGGATGAAATATTAGAAGAAAACAAATCATTTTTGAAATCAATAATAAATAGTTTTTAAAATTGCTCACATTAGGTTTTATTATCTAAGCAATTAAATAAAATAACTGATAAGGAAAAAAACACACACGCACATTTTGTTAGACAAAAATATTACAAACATTATAGTCACCTCACGTTTTTGTTGTTAAAACATGTAAAAATAATTCATAAGTATTTAACCAATTTTCTTATTTTTTTGTTTAAACTGGGGTCAGAACTTTCAGTTTCATTTAGGTGTACATTTTAATTTTTCTGTTTCAATTTATAGATTTGAATATAAAGCGAGGTGTTTTCTTTTTCTAATACCGTTTAGGTCATTTTAACGACATCTATGGACTATTATCACCAACCAGCTTCCCAAAAGTGATTAATAACTCGTAAATCCGTTCGTAGGTGCGGAATCCAATACGTACCTATGGGCAGATTAATTCTTTGAAATATATAATACGAACATTATTATATCTCGTAGAGTGAGAGGTATAACGTATCTTCATAGCTGAATATGTCGAACAGTATTATTTTGACTTCTGCCTATCGTAACGCGCCAATCAATAGAGCGACTCAACTGACAACAAATCTGCATTGACCATCGACATTTTCAACGTCACTTGCATACAATTCTGCAACTATCTTTTGACACATGTCACAAAATAGTAAAACTGCCCCCTCAACCTTTTATACTTATATTTACCTCAAATTTGAAATCTTCTTCATAATATATTGGTGCAATAATCGTTTTATAGAGTAATATTTTGAAAATTACTTACTTATCAGAGGACAGTGATGAAGAAGGGAGCGAAAAGGACAACTCGCGGCCAAGTCTGGGCACAAACTCAATGTGCCTTGGATCAATTTCTCCAGACTCCCTTCCCAGTCTTGGGGTGAACCTTCTCTTGGCGCCTGTATTAAAAAACAAACAACTATCATCAGAAATTCTCGGTGGACTGGCATGAACGTCTTAAAATTATTTTAAAAAACTTTGAAAAAAATAAGAAAAGGGAAAAATAAAAAAAGGAGAAAAAAAAACATATAAGTACTAAGCTAGTCAATTTTTTTTTCGCAGAGGGCCTTTACATCATTATATAGTGCATCTATTTTTAGTGATAGATAAAAAAAAACGATTTGACTGGGGTTTGTATCTTCCTGACCCGGGACTGGAGTCAACACCTTAGCCAAATCCTTATTTAATAGTACCTTCATTTATTTCGTACATTAACTATGCAATTCAAAACAACAGATGTTTTAACCCTGCAGAGCAGAAATATTTTATGATTACACCGGATTAAATGAAGGGTGATATCAAAATAATGCTTTAAATCCGGGTTTCTTTATTTGTTTTACTTTTAAATAGTTTTAATTAGTTGGGTACTTTGATCTTTAGTAATAATTTATAAGAATTTGATCAAAAAAAATCAACTTCTGACTCGATTTACTCGAAAACAAAAGCTCAAATCAAAAAAAAATATACTACAAAATCGACTCCAAATGTGATGTAGATTCACCAGTTTCCCGCTTGTACTACGAGTTTCCGGACACCGTGTATATATATATATTAAATGTTGTATTTGGGAATATGTTATTCAATTTACCTGTCTTCTCGTAGGAGTTCCCCAAGAAGTCCGGCAGATCCTCGAACGCTCGAGGGTCCTGCAGGGCTTCCAGGAGCAGTCGGCGAAGCCCTGGGCCCCCTTGGCCCTGACTGAAACTGTAGGCGCGCTTCCCGAGGCGAGGCCCGAACCACATGCCCCCGTTGCCTTTCTTGGTGAGCTCCTTGCCGCCCTGTCTGTCACCATCGGCCGTCAGCTCGGGGGCAAAACGGGAGACCTTTTCATGGGCGATATCCTGCGCACAAAATACACAGTTTCACCAAAATTTGCTGTAAAAAGGAGAACTTCATTAAGGCGAAGCTTAATGCTAAATCATTATTTTGATTAATCTTTATAACGATTTGGTGTACATTACGAATACCAAAACGTATGCTTTTGATAAATAATTGAAGGTTTTCCTATCGTTTCGCTTGAGTAGAATACAAATAAAATATATTACTAAATAAAATATTTTTTCAATTGAAATTTATGAACGCGTAAAGAAAACAACTTTTAAAAAGTACAGTATTATAGCTGAGATTATTTGTGACAGTTTCACTTGATTAACTTTTTTGCTTTCTTATAAAATTATTTGCAAAATAAATAAAAACCAGTTTTGTGCTTGAAATCGAATGTTTCTAGACTCCGTTCATCAAGCGATTTTAATGCCTATTACCTATAATATAAGGTATGCCAAGAATATACACATTTTTCGCTTGTAGCTTCCTCTTAATGTTTGGTTCGCAGTTCTACCGCCACTTTGCAGTTGAGCGTTTATTTTATTTGGTTTTACACCCAGCTTGATTATAAGAAAAAAAAGTGGGTGTGTCAAGCCTACGCAAGACAGAAGTGAAACTTCTAGTTTCAGCTGATGCTTGGCGTGGCGCAGTTCGCTGGTGTCTGAGAGAGAGGAAAGAAGAGAAGAGAGAGAACGTTCGTGAGCGGCTCCCCCACCTCAACAAGGTTTCACTTCAAAAATGCCACAGCCGAGAATCGAACCTCGCTTAACTGATTGAAAGCCAACCACGCTGAGCACCAACTGTAAGCAAAGCCGCATAAATTGATTATATTATGTAGGTTCTGAAAATATGAGAGCTTGTTATGTTTTATAATGTTACCTACATCACACCCAAAATATAATATATTTTTAAAAATAATGTACAATGTACAGAAATAGAATCCCACACAAGATCGCGTAGTGCGCTCTAGCGAACGGATATTTTATCAGAGGGAGATAGTTTTAATTTTTTTTTCTGTAAATTATTACATATTATCAAAATAAATAAATTAATTAAATAAATGTAATACAATTATCATAATATACGGATTAGATAATAATTTTAATCCAACACAATAACGCAAAGCGCGCTCTAGCGGAGTAATGTTTTATCACAGTGAGATAAGTGTTTTTATTATTTTGCAATATTATTTTCTTTTAAAAAATGTTCTGACCTACTAAAAAATAAGATATTGAATGAAAAAGGCGTTAAAAACAAAAAAATAATGTGCGATGGCCGAGAATCGAACTCGGATCAACTGCTTGGAAGGCAACTATGCTGACCATTACACCACCAACGCCAGTTGTCGGGATGAGCTAAGAAGCATTTATATGTTACTTCAAAACTTTGACTAGATCAAATGAACTTTAATCGGTGGTCCCGCATTTTCGTTTCGGTCATGAGTCGGTTTTACTCCTCGAAATTGCATGACGCGCGTAAAGAAGTTTCACTTCAATAATATATCTAGATAACATAAAATAATATAAAAACTACAACAATACTACAAATAAGACAAATCACTAACACTGCATTACCAACGCTACTATAATTTGTAGGATTCAACAAAGTGCTGGTATAGATTACGCTTGATTCTATAAATGGAGTCAGTAAATATATCAATAGACCCCCGTAATTGTTGCCTAGATTATGCATCCTATTGGTTAGTGAGTGTGTCTGATTAGTTGGTTGTGTAGGTATTACAGAAGAATGTTACATTTTGTCTTGTGTTCCTATTCGGCACATGGAATTGATAATTATTATTATAAATCAACATGTTTTATGTATGAAGGTAATAAGCGTGTAGAATGTGTTGACTATTTCATTATAAAAAAATATTAATGATTTTAAAAACCTTCAGTACTTTTATCTCATTTGTTCAGTTTGCAATGTTTTCTATGTATTTCAAATGCGCTATATAAATATATTTTACATTACACATTACTATTTCTAAATAATAAAATTTTAATATCAAACTTGAAAAATGTTGCCAAAAACGCTAACCTCATTTTTAGTTAATTTTTTACTCCAATCTTAGTAAAATTGAGAGAACTCGATATTGCGAAAACATATTCATTTTGTTAGGAAAATTAGTAAGAAAACTGTAATTTCAATAGTAAATAAATAATAAATAATTTTTAAAGTTAAACCTGTTTTCTATTTTTAGGATTTTATTCAATCCAGTAAAAATATTTGAGGCAACTGGAATGAATTATTATTTCTCTTTCTAACGTCAAAAAATATGTATTTCCTGATGATATTTTATAAAATATGAATATGCCCGGTCATATATGACTGTCACGAAAAAATCCAACCAAACAAATATATAATTATGAGTTATTCATTTTGGATATTTTTAGGATTTTAATAAAGTATTCCAGTTTAAATATTTGAGACAAACTGGTAAGAATTATCATTTTTCTTTCTAACGCCAAAAAAATTACGTTTTTCTACATGATAGAAAAAAGATAAAAACACTTTTATAAAATTTGGACGCCCGGTCATACGTGACCATAAAACGCTGAAGAGGTCAATCCTCGAAGCTTATATCAGCGACAGTTCGATACCGACAAGAACTGTTTTGGACCCAGAAACATTTTAGAAAAAGTGCTGCACACTAGAAATGACTGCCAACTATAAAAACATAACATTAAAGCAATATTCAATAGACAATACTGACCTCTAAGCTGTAAGCATAGCTGCTGATGGCCACCGAGAGCAGGTACAGGATTGCGCAGGCTATGTGGAGTCTAGAAGAAAAAGTATTATCCGTTCCGGTCGTCATAGTCATTATATGTGTAGTTCACCAAGTTCTGCAGAAAAAGAACCACAGATCAACATTAAATTATACCTCCAACATTATGGTAATAATTCGTTCGACTCCGATAAAATATTAGCACAATCGACAACTCTGGTCGCTAGAGGCACCAGTTTAGCATTTTGACGTTGACATTCCTTTCAATGGCGGCAAATTGAATTTATTTAATTTTAGTTTTG
Source organism: Hesperophylax magnus (assembly GCA_026573805.1). Taxonomy (NCBI): domain Eukaryota; kingdom Metazoa; phylum Arthropoda; class Insecta; order Trichoptera; family Limnephilidae; genus Hesperophylax; species Hesperophylax magnus. The sequence goes on along the minus strand of JAIUSX010000193.1, from coordinate 2,593,699 downwards.
AGCTTTCTAATTTGTATTTTGTTCAATATTAGTAATAATGTACATATTAATGTCCCACAAAGTAGGTTCTGTCTGTGCAGTTTACTGATGTAATAATTACAAACAACAAAACACTCCGAAGTCGTTTTGAAGGATGCCAAAAAACTTTGACAAAGTATGTTAATGAAATATAATAAGATTTCTTTAAATCCTACCAAGTTAAATGTTCTTGATTACGTAAAAAGTGTATATAGTTTCACATTAAATCCATCAAAATGCATAAAAGAAAACCAAGGCGCACAACTCACGCCACTATGAGGCGCTAATGTAGCATGCTGCCATCAGAATGTATGGGAAATGTCAGAATATGGAGAAATTATTAATATTTTTGGGTATTTGTTGTATGTGAGGTTATTTGAAAGGCTTTGAAGAAATCAAACAGTCGATAGATGATGGCCAACATCCGATAAGACAGTAATAGAGGATGGTTCTACCTGTACGTTGATCTGCTGTAGGTTGTATTCGAAGCACACAGCACGACTGATTCTAGATCCTGAGAAAAAGACCTTATATACCCTTCAAATGGCGAAATGTAGAACATTAGCACTAAGCTAGTAAGGGTTGATAAATTATTAAGACAGAGGCGTCTCGTGGAAATGTCAGAAAAATAAAAAATATCTCGATTTATTTTCATTTTTATTTAATTTACTAACTGATGTGTACCCGGAATTGCTAGGGGTTATTTATTTATGAAGGCTTCTACATGTATACAGTGTTTAAGGCCCCGTAGTAAACGTTCAAAGATGGTTTGGAAGGGAGATATGTAAATATGAATGTTGAGGCAGCGCGTTAATATTAAAAAAAAACTATAATAATTAAGCGAAAATTGTGAAAATTTTTAATAAAACACGACTCGTTTGAAATAGAGATGCCACTAAAGCATTTTTAAAAATCTTTCTAAAAATGCTTTAGTGGCATTTAAAGATACACTGTGAATTTTTTCATGCCTATAACATATTAAATAACAGAATGAAACGTGTTTTTAATAATTTTTAGAGTTTTTTTTGCGATTTTTTTCTATCGAAAGAATTTTATATAATTAATATTTCGACATAACAAATGTATAGATATTATCTTCAAAAATAACAATTTTTTTTTTAAATTTAAAAACTTAAGAATCAACGATAAAATCAGTAGAGTACGGACAATATAAGCAGGTACAATACAATTACCGTTGAGAATTGTAGTACATTCAAGTAATAGTTGCTCAATAACTAATAATAAAGATACGAGATAGGTACATGAGGAAGCTACAAGACAAAAATGTGTATATTCTTGGTATACCTTATATTGTAGGTAATAGGCATTAAAATCGCTTGACAAACGGAGTCTAGAAACGTTCGATTTCAAGCAAAAAACTGTTTTTTATTTATTTTGTAAATAATTTTATAAGAAAGCAAAAAAGTTAATCAAGTGAAACTGTCACAGATAATCTTAGCTATAATACTGTATTTTTTTTAAGTTGTTTCCTTTACGTGTTCATACATTTCTATTGAAAAAAAAAATTAGTAGTTTGCATTTATATTTTTTATTGAGTAATTTATATTTTTTATTTGTATTCTACTCAAGCGAAGCGATAGGAAAACCTTTTGGTATTCATAATGTATACCAATTCATTATAACGATTAATCAAAATAGTAATTTAGCATTAAGCTTCGCCTTAAAGTACTATGAAAGCAGTAGCGGAACAATATTTAATAACATTGTTGACGTTAGTAAAATAAATACGAAATGTTTATTGTTAACTTGTTAGTATTTAGCAAAACTTTACAATGCAAGTTTGAGTATTATACAGAACAAAATTTAATATTATAGTAGGAATAAACAAGAATGGTTTGTTGTAAAACAAATTTGGAATCAACAAACATTTATTATGCCCGATTAGGTTTAATAATTTAACATAGAAAAAATTATATGTGCGTGTAAGAAAAAATACATTTTGTGGATCAGTAATTTACTTATTTATTTATTTAACGCCCGGAGGGCTTTTGCATGTAGGTGGTACAATTTTAATGACAGTTTTGAAACATGAGAAAGAAATAATAAAAATAAAATTACATTAAAAAATAATATTTGCAAGAAACAAAATTAAAAATAACAAGAACATAAATTAAAAAATACAGCGATTTGACTGGCTTACAAAAATATAACTTCTATTTAGGAATAGTGTTGAAATAAATCTTTTACTTGATCCACAAAATTCGCAAAGTTAATATTAAATATATCGACATCACTAAGAATTGGTTTCCCATGGTGTGAAACCGTTGTATTGGGGAGTTCGCAATGTAATTGCTCTTATGCGTGTTGCAGTGGAATAGTGTATTTTGTCGTGTTTTTATTGCAGGTATTACGTCATGTAATAATTTAAATAGAGCCGCTATCAATAACAGCACTTACGTAGATGGTGATAAGGTTTAAATTCCCGCTTAACACCATCCGCCTGTTTTGATTTATGCAAGCAAAAAACATGGCGAAAAAGTGCCTTTTATTTTATTTTGTGGATGTTCAGGCATAAATATTTAATTTTTTTTCAATCATTTTATAAATAACTTAATTTTTCACATTATACAATAAAATCATAACCGAAAATGGGTTCGTAAGTAGGAGATTTTGAACTTTAAAGCAGTTTTCATGGGTCTTATACATTATTTTTTTCTGGGCTTATAAAAAGACTTATCTAAAAAATACTCGATTATTTCAAAGGCCAAGATGTATTCTACTCGCAGTATTTAATTAAAGCATATGAAACATTTCTAGGCGACCAAATTTTCAAACCAAAAACACATGATTTTGCATTACTACGTGTGGCATCGCCTTAAGTCATTTATTTTACGCCTGTCTTTCAATGTGTGTATTTTAAGAGTATTTAATAAAAAATGATATTGTAAGTCTTCTAGTGAGATATTTAATTTAAAATTTATAAAACATAGACATTTTTTTTGTATTCGCTCAATGTTATTAATGTGAATTTTTATAAGAGGGAGACCAAAGTACTGAGTTGTATTCAATTATGCTTCAAACTAGAGATATGTATAACAGTTTAAGGGCCCACTATTCGAATTTCATCCAATTTCCGACATATTTTCCTTAAAAGTTTGAAGTTTTTAAGCTCTTAAAAAAATATATGTTATTCTTTAAGATAGTATCTATTTGTTCCAAAAGCCGAAACGGTAATTATTTGAAATTCCCTCGATAGAAATAAATCGCAAAGTATGCTCCGAAAAATATTATTAACACGTTTATTTCTGTTATTTTACAAGTTATGTGTATGAAAAAAATCACAATGCTTCTTTTAATGCTACTCAATAGACCCCAAAAGTGATTTTTGCTATTTTTGAAATACGCCGTGATTTATTAAACATTTTCACAACAGTCGCTTACGTCTTATGATTCTAAGCATGATTATTGCAGCCCCTCTCACTTCCTCACGCGCGTACGCTATCTGCCTTTCAGTCACTGCTTAGAGAGCTTCGCGGACGATCGTGTTGTTCTCCGTTTCGTGATTTCTACTAAATAATATTTATCGTAAATAATAATATTGTATTCCGAAAATGGGAAATAAACGAAAAAGTGCTCGTATTTCTAAGAAAAGACTATTTCGTTCGAAACAAAAACGCATGGTGGACATTGTAAGGTAAGAAGAAAAATATAAATTTTGATTTGATGAATATATTATTATTTACTATTACGTAGGTAATATTTATTATAAAAATAAATTATGTATATATTGTGTGACAAAGGTGACAGGTATTGTTTTATTTTTCAGAATGCGTACTTTGGGAGATAAATCTATTGCCAAGGCCTCTGAAACTGAAATTGCCGGGTAAGTTTTTTTTAAATTTACATTTTTTCTTCAAAAATGACCCTTGAATGTAAAACTATATATTTTAGTTAGTAGGTAGGGAATGTACCCATACTACGTGACCCACTCCTCCCCCCTCAGTGACCACGTGTAGTATATAAACCTAACCCATTGTGACCAAACGCGTGGTATGTTGAAGATCCCCTCCCCCTCTCTGAACGGGTCACGTAGTATGGCTACTGTATATATTGCGCGAAGAAATTCTAAAATCAAGCCGCACTTAATTTACAACGTTCTAACAGCATTACGTTTGTTTTTTTTTTGTCCTATTGTATTTGTCTGTTTCTGAGGCGTTTTGTAGTTGTTCATTTTGATTGGATATAGTTTTAACTTCGCTTTTCCATGTTCTGAGGAGAGAAAGTTTGCAAAGACAAGTTTTCGTAATCCATTTAACAATTTTTGAATTTGAGGTTCAATCTTGTGCAAATTATTTTAGTTCGTCATATTTTAATGGAAAATATTTATAAAGTACGTTGCCAGAGCACAGAATTGCATTCGTTAGAATCTTGTACAATGAATAATTATGCCCTAGCTAATTGCATAATATTCCATATGCATATTTAGGTATGTTCTAAAATGGTAATTATATGTCCTATTTAAATATTTTTCATTTTAAAAATATTAAACTTAAAAACTTTACAAAAAACTCAAATCAGAAATTGGTAAATATATAAATCGTCTTTGCAAACTTTGACATCTCATATCATAGAACTGTATATCTGATGTTAGAACGCGTTCCAACTAAGGCTTGATACAAATTCTAAGCTTTCTGGATCGAGGCAAGTAATATGTATAATAACACTGTAGGTACCTGGAATATGTAGAAAGCGACCCGGTCAGATTTGCATCTCTGCCAATGATTTCGTACAATAATAAGACACTTTTACGGTGGGGCAAACTACCGGCATTTTCGATAATGTATCCAAGAACATAAAGATCTTCATACTAGTTCTCAAACTTTAGGGAATTTAATTTGAGGAAGTTAATTATTGATTGGATATATAATAAATAATTATTTTGTTTTTCTTCCAATAAAAATTAGGTTTTCTATTATTTTATAGTTACGTACTTATTTATTCCAGAATTCGTCCATTTGAAAATAGTCTAATTTTTTAGGCGATCTGTTTTAAATAACTAACTAACTAACCATCAGGCCGTTTCCCCGCAGAGGTAGTCAGAGAGGACGGACCGCCAAACAACTCGGTCTTGGCACGCACTCTTTGCCTTACTCACATTCATACATCGTCTCATACAAAAACCACTTAACTTTAATTTATATTCGTCGATATATATAAATGTTTATTGTCCTGAAGAAGGTTGAGTTCAACCGAAACCGGTCGACGAATATAAATTAAAATAAAGTAGTTAAAACAAAATATTTATTTCATTTTGTTCTTTAATTATATTTCAGATGTGACTATACTCAACTGAAGAACGTTTTGTCCACATCTTGTAAAGATGTTGAAGCACTGAGGTAACAATAAAATCATTTACGCCCTTCACATTTATTTAGAAAGTTCTTGAAATGTAGTTATAATCAATGTTTTTATTTTGTTCCAGCTTCCACGAACAACGGGAAAGCATACCTGTTGAGAATACATATAACGACATACCTAAGGAGAATATAGATAATGGAGGAAGGTAAAATGGATTTCAGAATTTCGATTAAACTATCGTGTTGTGAAAAAAATATATACCGTTAACTTTTTTTTTTATTACAGTAAATCTGATGTACGTGTGTACTACAACAAAAAACGTAAAATTGTAAACAAGAAACCCATCGGCCGGAGAGGTCTTTCTCAAAGCATTGACAATTGGTATGTTATAGTGATTTACTTTACTAACATTTATGTATTTTATTTTACTAACGGTAAAACATAAGTTCTAAAGAGATGAATTATTAATATACAAACTATCTGCTTTATGTGAAAGAACATCCGCTTCATTCGAAAAAATTAATCTTCAGTAATACAAACATTCAAAAATTTATAATACTTTTATTGGTATCCAAATCATTATCAATATCCACTTTTATTTGTAGTTTTTCATAAATCAATTTTGCTTTTCTAGGTTGGATAAAAATGATGCAGTCGAAGGAGGAGAAGAAAGACGCATCGTCGACATTTTCTTTTTTATTAACCAGCTGCAATCCATATCGGACCATTCTCCTTTTGGATGCGGATTTCGAAATCTTATTCTTAAATCTGAGCAAAGAGTTGGTCTAATGTCCAAAATACTATTTGAATGTAACATGTGTTGCGCCAAATTTACAGTCAACACATGCGACCCAAAACCTAAACATACCATGGACGTCAATGTAGCAGCAGTATCGGGGATGACTCCTGCAGGAATTGGGCTTGCTCAACTGTCCGAGTTTTTGACGGCTGTCAACATACCCCCGATGTCCGTAAAATTTTTCCACAAGACAAATGTATTAGTGTCAAGAGAATGGGAGAAATGCGCGTTAGTCGCCATGGAAGTCGCAGCGAAACGAGAGCGTCAAGCAGCTATCGAAGAAGGTTGTCTACAGGACGGAGTGGCGGTGATTGACGTGATCGCGGATGGGTGTTGGTCGAAACGATCATATAGAACAAATTATACAGCCCTCTCTGGTGCGGCAGCAATTGTTGTTGATATACACTAAACAAGTACAAATGAATGGTCACATCAATAGTTTCATATATTATATAGGTAGGTATATGAAGTATTACAAACATATCATAATGATATTCCTTTTCCTAACAATGTCAATTCTAATTACAAATACAAGTGCTTCAATAGGGCATCAATATAAATATCTGTATCTTATAGTAATTTCCTTTTATTATATTTGACTTGCAATACAAATGGTATTATTTTTGATTGTTTTTAGTTTATTGTATTTTTTGGGTACAACATAGTTTAAGGTTCTTTCACCGTATTTATTGGTATATCTCAGAACCACCAATTCTTCATTGTATTATGTTTGTGATTAAATTACATTTGACAATTTAAACAAACAAGATTTAGAGTATTTAAAAGTATATCGTATGTTATAACCAATAAAGTTCAAAATTAAATTGTAAGTTCACATGAACTTAAACTATTAAAAATAGTAGTTACAAAAATTTCTTACCTTTGTGAATAAATAAAGCACCCTCCAAACAAAAATACAGAAGCTTTTTTGTGAGAGTAGGTACATCATTAAAAATATATGTTGGAATGTAATTTTATGATTCATACATGTTATATTACTCTCATAATTATTGAATTGTTTAAATGAATAAATAAATCATTACAAAACTGTCTTCTGATTTATATTTAAATCCTTGAGACACTAATGGCCCACACCCTGATAAAAAAGCTTAAAAATGTATAAATTATCTTCATAATACAAAATATGATAAGTATAAAAAACGTATACATCTATATAATTTATATAAATGTACAAAAGTAGATAATACATATATATTTTTTATACAATATGTCCGGGGGTTAAATGTGCAAGGAAGGTGATTCTACATGATAGTACAATTAAAAAAGACGATTTTTTGAAATTTTAACGTTTTAAGCTAGTTTTCGGATAAAAAAAATTAATTGATTGTACAGAAAAAAGTATATTGGTCTATGAAAAAATGTTTTTTTAAGGAAAAAAAAAATGAAATTTCTCCTCCTTGAAACCTCCTGAAGTTTTTGAACTTTACCCCCGGACACCCTGTATAGATAAACTTATATATATTGATTTTATAAAATCATATTTTTTTACAAATTACATATTATTATAAAATTAAAAAAATAAATAATTTATGGATTCTGAAATACCCCACAGTTTGACTTCCTTTGTATTGTGCCAGCACAGCTCTGCTGTTGGCAGCTGACACGTGTTGATATTATTTCACATTTGTAAAAGTAGATTTAGTTTGGAGTCGTGTTAATAGATGTCTCAAATTCAGGACATAATAATAATATAATTATTTTTCTTGAAGTGACGACAGAGACCCTATAGGCAATCTTACAAAGGTTTAAAAGTTGCCGTAGAGGCAATTCTCAAATTCTGATAGGGAAAGTGCACTCTTAATGGCTTGTATGTTGCAAATATTCTAATACTAGCTTTAACTCGCCATGCGTTGCTGTGGCTATGTCTGCCTGTGCATATAGATAAACAGTAGCGCGTTTTGCTTTTACATCAAACTGATTTATTTATTTATATTTATTATATACGCCTAGAAAGGCTTTTACATAAAAGTGATACCTACATGATGCAATGTACGGAGAATATCTGTATTATACAGGAGATATTGACAGTATATAGATGTAATCCATAGTAAAGTAGGTACAAAATACACAATTGTAAAATTGTGATTACAAGTATAATGAGAAAATATTAAGGAATGATTTAATACTAAATATGAAGCAATATTAGTAAAACGAAGAGTAACATAAATTAAAAAAAGAAATTACAACAACACTACATACAAGACAAAATATTAAAACTAATTTACCAGCGCTACTCTAATTTGTAGGAATCGACAAAGTGTTGGTATATATTATGCTTAATTCTATAAATGGAGTCAATAAATAAATCAATAGCACCCCCATACTTGTTGCCCAGATCATACATCCTATTGGTCAGTGAGTGTGTCTGATAGTTGGCTGTGTATGTATTGCAGAAGAATGTTATATTTTGTCTCGTATTCCTAGTCGGCACATGGAGTTTAATAGTGGCAACGATGGCAGGACTATCAATTAAGTTGTTAGTGACTCTGTGTAACACAACCAGGTCTGAATTAATTCTCCTGTCAGACAGTGTTATTACATGCAATTGATTCATCAAATTGACATAATTAATGTAATCAATAGGATGATGCTGTTTTTTTTAAAAAAAATCATGTTTTGTCTTCCCAAACCAGTCGCTACAGATCTGGCAAACCACGCAGCTGGTGGGCGGGCGCATCATGAACACACCTCACCCGTTGAACCCGGGCACCCCTGCTAGATCACCAAACGTAGCGAACAACTTGGGGTGACCTATGACAGAGGCGTTGGTTATTCAATAAATATTTTTTTCCGGGGCGGCGGTACCCACACCCGCCTCCCAAATTTAAAAAATAATAAATAAATAAGTACGTTATTAATTTATTTTCTGTTAGGCGACACATTACGCTATGCTGAAATAGACCAAGCCACGCAAATATAGTCACAGGGTTAATGGCCTTATTTGACGGTCTCCGTGGTCGAGAGTTAAGGCTATCGACTAGCAATCTTTAGGTCACGGGTTCAAATCCCGACGTGCGCAAGTAAATTTTATTTGATTTATTTATTTATTTATTAACGGACATCGTCCAAATTACAAAATAATAACACGAATACAGTAAAATGAAAATACAGGAGTAGACAAAGGTACATGAAAGCAAAGACATAAAAGGCAGATATAATATAAGAAAATAAAGTGACAAGTCGAATCAAGTCAAGACTACGCCGTGGGTCAGGACCACAGGACACTTATAATATTCCGTCACTTGTTTAGCGACTGGTAAAAATCATTCAGACTTATCTCAAAAAAGTTAAGGTTTTGACTTGAGTTGACCAGTCTACACATTCTGGACAATGGTGAATAATATCCATAATTTGTCGAATGATGGTTGAGGAAGAGCACTTCATTATTTCTGAGTCTGTGCGAGGGGATATTGAAGGGAATGAGTTGCAGTAGATTAGGTGGATCAATAATACCATTTATAATTTTGAAGAAGCAAATGAGGTCATTTCTTTCCCGACGGACTTCCAAAGGAGAGAGGTTTAGAGTTAGTTCAATTTCATCATATGAGTATTTGCCTTTTTCTAATCCTAGCCTCCTAGCAATCCCTTATTATGTATCCCTTCAATTTATTCATTTAAAATAATATATAGTATATTTGCTGCACGTTCCAGACTGGAAGATACTTTCAGTATCGCCCTGGTGTTCCCTGGTATTATTATGAATTGAAATGGCTTTGGCCGTGTTTAGTGACCATTTCTTAATAGCCTGGTACTTACCCACCTTCCTCTTACCATCTCCTTCCCCTCCCTATTACCTCCAGCCTCACAATATACCCTGATTCGGGATGCCATAGTCTCACTGGCTCCAGACGATTGAGAGCAGTTGAGACTCTTGTGCGATTTCTCATTTAAAAAAATAATGGGTAGATATCTACGCCTCTGACTGTTAAATGTAAAACAGGGTGACTTGATGTGTTGATCCTTAGATTGATGAGCCGCCCCACGGCGCCGAACGTCACTCGCAATGCCACTGTGTGTTGTGTAGTCTAAGCGATACGCCACTGGATTGTCAATAAGGCAGAAGCTTTAAAACTGTGGGCCATACCATGCGCAACCTTTTGTTTGCAACTTGCATGATGATATTTCAAATTTATGCCGAATGTTTTTTTTTACGTTAATTACGTATTTTTAAGAGCTGATAAGGGGCGAGATGATGCAAGGAGAACCAAGGCGAGTCGAGAAGACCAAAAATGAACCAATAGGGGGCAAGACGATCTAAGAAGGGCAAGAAGGGGCAAATAGAACCAAGACGAGCCAAGAAGAGTCAAAAGAGTCAAGAAGGGGCAAGAAGAGCTATGAAAGGGCAAGAAGAGGCAAAGGGAGCCAAAACGGGCTAAGAAGATTCAAGAAGAGTAAGTAGAGCAAGGCCAACCAAGACGAGCCAAGAAGAGTCAAGAAGAGTCAAGCAGAGCCGAGAAGAGCCAAGAAGAATTAAGGAGAGCCACGAACTGATCGGAAGAGCCCAGAAGAATCAAAAAGACACAAAAACTAGAAGAACTAGCAAGAACAACGAAGAGCTAAGAAGAGCTTTAAGTTACAAGAATAGTCAAGACGAGTAAAGACAATCCAAGAAGAGTCAAGTAGAGCCAAAAAGAATGAGAAGTTAGAAGAATAGTCAAGCAGAGCAAAGACAATCCAAGATGAGTAAATTGGAGCCAATAAGAGTGAACAGTTACAAGAATAGTCAAGACGAGCAAAGACAATCCAAGAATCAAGTAGTGCCAAGAACAGACAAGAAGAGCCAAAAGAGACAAGAAGGATCAGGAAGAATCATAAAAAACCAAGAAGAAGCCTTGTTTCCTATAAATAAGGAAAAAACAACGCTCAATCAAATCGCGTATTCCTGTCCATCCTAAATTCTAATATTGGCTTATTCGATTGCTAGGTATACCGGTCAACCCATCCAACCTCCTTCCATCCTCAGTGCTCCCTGGTGTACCAGTAGCACCGGGACAGGAGTGCTCCTGGCGATTAAACATAATATATACTGTTTTTAATTTGTTTTTCACACACGGGTAGCGCCATTGTGGATTCGTATTTTTTTTTTTTTTTTTTTTTTTTTTTTATTGTATTGATTTATTAATTATATTATTTTTGTATTGATTTATTAATTATATTATTACTGTCTAATAATACACATATAATTATTACGATACAAAAATAGAACATATTCAAGATTTCACAATTCCAGGCTTGACAGATTGAGAACCACTTCACAAGGGATTTTAGATATGTCAATATCAATTATTCGCGCTGTACAAATAAACGTAGGTAGGAACCTAGTATTTAAAATAATACGTTTAAATTACGTTGCAGTCATAATTACGTCACGATTAGTAGCTAAGTGCTCTTAAGCTATGGTTTCTTTCTACATTCTACATTGTTGCGAGTTTAATCCCAATTAATGAAAAAATCACCATTTATTTTATTGTAAAGGAATTTGGCCAAAAATATAAAAATATTTTTTATCTTGGAGTCGCAACGACACGGTGAAATTTTATGGAGTTTTGTGATGTTTCCGAGGTTTTTTAAATATGCTTTATATATCTTATTTTTGAAGTTGTCGTAAAATTAAATACAATTTTAGAAACAATATTAAATTATCTTTGAGGTGTTTGTATTTGAAATAAACTTTGTTCCTTTTTGTGTACTTTTTATGCCGTTTACACACACATTTGTTCATTTTGCAATGTTTTCTGTATATTTCAAATGCGCTGTATGTCCGGGTTAAATCTTCCCCACAGGAAAAACTAAACCCTTCCACACACTTTTTCCACAAATGATCATCTAGTCAATCCACATTATGCAAGTGTATTATATAAGCATAATAAATGCAAAACAATACAAGAACAACACGTTAACTCACCAGAGATCAAATGGGAAAATAATTCACCGACTCTGATATTTTCATATCAGAGGGTTCGGCTCGGTAGAACTCCTAACAGGACCTATAAATCCTACTGATCCCTCAACATAAATATTTAAAAAATCTTTCGTTATCCTACATGTATTTACATATAAATTCTTTGACAGATCTAATACGCCTAAATTTTGAATGAGAGAGCTAAGTATAATGCCAGTAGCCCAAATAACAAATGGTAATATTTTTACAGTCTGAGAATGCCAAATTGTTTTAATATCATTTCCTAAATCTGTGTATTTTTTCATTAACAGATTTTTGAATATTACAGGAATTTGGAATAGCGACATCAATGATATAAGTTATTTTTTTTAATTTTGACATGTAAAACTATATCGGGTCTATTATGACTAATCGTTCGATCTGTTAGTATAGTTTTATCATAATATATTTTATAAAATTCGTTTTCTAAAAATGAATTTGGTTCGTATTCATAATATGGTACTATATTACGGCAGTCAATCAAGTTATGTTTAATTACCAAATTTTGGTGAATTATTTTTAAAACTTGATTGTGCCTTAATGTATACTCGGACGGTGCTAATATAGAACATCCCGATATAATATGTTCTATAGTTTCCGGAAAAGCATAACATTTTCTACACAAATCATCAATTTGATTATATGCTTCCTATAATTTTTAGTATTAATGACTCTATCCTGAATGGCAAGCATAAATCCTTCTATTTTTGCGCTCAAACTCTCCAATACTCAACCATTTGTCTGACGAAAATTTGTCGAAGTTATAAAAATTGGAACCTGTGTACAATATAAGTGGGCGGTTTTCGTTATTTAACCAATGATTTTTCTAAAATTAGTAGCGTTTTTTTTAAAACAGAATTATGAAATGGGCAATCTTATAAACAAACACAGTATATGGGAGTAAACAAATGTGATTATAAAACATAAAGATTAACATAACACAAACATACCATGAACATAACATAAACATATCATAACATAACATACACATAACATGAACATAAACCTACCATAAACATAACATAGGGTATAACATAAACATAACTTAACAAAAACAATACAGAGCTGGCAATAATAGGTAATTAAAATATTATAAAAATAGGAACCTGTGCACAATAGTAGTGGGCATTTTTTGTTATTTAAAAGAACAGATTTGTCCAAAATTAGAATCATTATTTCTTTAAAAAACAGTACTATGAAATAGATATAAACAAATACAATAAAAGAATCAAGAAAAATGTACAAATGCATAAAGAATAGTGTTTTAACTCAGTCAAAATATGCAGAGTTGCGATTAGTAAAAAAATGAATACAAATGAAAGTGAAAGAAATTTGGTTTATATTTATTATTATGGTCAGATAAATATAGAATAAATTTTGCCAACAAATGGTAAATTTCAGGAGTGTTTAGACTAAGAAGGCAGGGTATACTGGTAGGCAATTTAATATCAAGTTTTAACAATTCATGCATGAAGTTTGGAAATTGGTCATTGATAGGACACTCAAAAAAATTATGGTCCAGAGTATCCTCTGACCCACAATCACAGTACGGCGAACTGACTATGTGGAACCTGGCAAGATGGCTAAGACAACAAGTGTGACCCAGCCGCATTCGGGTTAAGGAAGAAATATATTTTTGAGCATGGTAGTGTATTTGTGAAAACAGGGCTTTACAGGAATAGAAGGTTGAATTAATGAGTACTGTCAATTTTATTTGTATCTTTGATTATATGCTTCCTATAATTTTTAGTATTAATGACTCTATCCTGAATGGCAAGCATAAATCCTTCTATTTCTGCGCTCAACTCTCCAATACTCAGCCATTTGTTTGACGAAAATTTGTCAACATACGTTTGGTTGAGATAATTGAAGTGTTTTGCGAGTAAAATTTTATTTGACCAGGAATCTAAGAATTCCTGGTTGGGATTTAAAAAAATGTTGGCATTCTCGTATAGTTTTATCATTTTAATTTTCTGTAAAAACAAAGACTGTTTTAGAGACTAGATACCTAAATTTATCTTTCCGGTGTATGCATTTAAAATAAACATTACTATTTCTAAATCATAAAATGTTAATATCAAACGTGAAAAATGTTGTCCAAAATGTTAACAACATGTTTACTTCATTTTTTACTTCAATCATAGAAAAATTGAGAGAACTACAGGGTTTTCCAATAAGAGGTGTTATTTTGAATAGCCTGCTATTTCGGTAGATGTTACTTAGATGTCATTTTTTAACATTTGACAAGTAGAAACTACGTCATTAATAAGAATGGAACGATACACGCTTTAACAACGCATTGAAATTATTAAAAATCACTTGAGTGAATCAAAGAGAACGGGTCGCTTCTACGATTCGTTCTTAAGTTCAACAGCTCGGCTGTGGAACGAACTTCCGGCCTCTGTGTTTCCTCCCTCCTACAACATGGGACTCTTCAAGACCCATGTTCACTCCTTCCTCTCCACAAAAAGACCCTCCACACAGCATCCCCAAAGATGACGTAGGCCCTGAGGGATATTATTTTCTTCAGGGCCTCCTGTGTGGAGTTTTTATTAAAAAAAAAAAAAAATGCAAGTCATCTTTTTCCACTATCCACTTCGGTGGCTTCGTCAACAAGCAAAATTGTCGCATCTGGGTCTCGGATGACTGTTTGGTGCGGTTTATGGTCCGGCGGAGTCATTGGACCTTACTATTTCGAAAATGAGGCTGGAGCAACAGTTACGGTGAATGGATTGCGCTATCGAGAGATGATTAACGATTTTTTATGGCCGGAATTGGATGGTATTGATCTGGACAACGTTAACTTTTAACAAGACGGCGCTACGTGCCACACAAGCAACGAAACCATTGATCTTTTATGGGAAAAGTTTCTTTGAATATCAAAATAACACCTCTTATCGGAAAACCCTGTACATACATATTCGTTTTGTTTGGGGAATTTGTACGAAAACTGTACCTTCTCTTTTATCTCGTGCATATAAAATAAAAAATAAGAAATAATTCCTTAAGTTTAATAGAATGTTACGATGGCGGCGCGAAATGTGAATTATTAATTTTGGCTATTTTTAGGATTATATTAATGGAATCTAGTAAAAAAATTTAATGCAACTGGAAAGAAGTGTTATTTCTCTTTCTAACATCAAAAAAATTATGTATTTCCTCATGATAGAAAAAAAAACTTTTATCAAATACGGACGCCCGGTCATATTTATATGACCCTCAAAGCTGGAGAGCTGTCAATGAAAAAATCCAGCCAATTTTTAACAATATACTTTTTTGGATTTTATCCATAAAATCAAGTTTAATATTTGGGTTGCATGATTAATTTAAACCATACAACTGAGTCCCAACTGCTTCCAGTAAAATTATGTCATGCTCAATTGGGATATGGTGTGATGCTGTGAGGGAAAGGAGATGGTAAGAGGAAAGTGGGTCAGTATCTGGGTATTCAAATCTGGTTACCAAACATGACCAAAGCCTTAATGTTACCAGGGAAAACCATATTTTCCTTGATAGAGTATCTTCGACTGTGGAATCAGGGAAAGTAAATGGGGAAGAGAAAGGTACTTGGAATACTTGGTCATTCAGTTTTGGTCACAAAACACGGTTAAATCGATTTATAGCAACGTTTCACTTTCAGAATGGTGGTCTCACACCAATCAAGCCATCTGAGTGTGTCTTTCACTCTGGAACGTGCCGCAAATATATTCTATATTATATAATATATAATTTAAACATCATGTCACTGAACTTTTACTACACATTGCTTCTAATAACTTTAATAACTCTATACCTAAATATAATAAATTCTGGGTTCAGATTTAAGGTTTTCCTCCGTTATACATTTATACACTGAATTAAAAAATAATATTTTATATAGTTTTCAAATTCAATTAAAAATCAGATATCAGATAATCAGATTTTTGTTAAAAATCGGGAACAAATACACCAATACAATCAACCGTGTCACACTGCTACGCGAAGAGTGTGCGAGGAAATGACACGCTATTGATGTCCCGCTTTAGTTCGCTACGCGGGAACATGAGAAATTCACACGTCCGCAGTTGTATTTTGATTTAGACCATCGATACCTACGACTGCATAGCTGTGTGTGTGCGTCCAGCTGTTGTGCCAGTCGGTCGCGGGCCGTCTTTAGATAAGGACTCCTCGCACGTTTTTTTTAACATCTGCCGATGGATTTTTCATGTTTTCAGCAATTAAATTACAATTATTATCACTTTTGATATAAAATATAATAAACATAAGCGATTAGCTATGAATATTCATATTTTTCCGATTTTAAATCGCTTATTTTGAGATGTGTATTGTATATCACAGCACCGGAACGCGTGGGTTTTTTTTAGGTAAGGGAAAGGTTCTTCTTATATATTTTCATTTGATCAACTAACGAACATACCTAACAAAATCACTAGTTCCTTCAATCAAACATACATCCAACAAGTAAAACCGGAGATAACTTTTGGACACTGAAATTTGATTTACTATTGCAATTTATGATGCAATTTATCATGATGTTAATTTTTGCTGATGAACTCAACATTTATAGAACTATTAAAAATATTTACAATTGCAACATTCTTCAAGACAAAACAACAAATTATTGATTTGGTGTAGTGAAAATAGACTTTACTTAAATATCTCAAAACGTCAAATAGTTGAATTCTCTCGAATAAAAAATACAGTGATTTTTGTTTACAACATTGAAAACAATGCTCTTGCGACATTAAGAGGAAGCTACAAGCCAAAAATGTGTATATTCTTGGTATACCTTATATCGTAGGTAATAGGCATTAAAATTGCTTGACAAACGGAGTCTAGAAACGTTCGATTTCAAGCACAAAACTGGTTTTTATTTATTTTGTAAATAATTTTATAAGAAAGCAAAAAAGTTAATCAAGTGAAACTCTCACAGATAATCTTAGCTATAATACTGTATTTTTTTAATTTGTTTCATTTATGCGTTAATTTTTGTAGTTTGCATTTATATTTTTTATTGAGTAATTTAATTTTGTATTTGTATTTTACTCAAGCGGAGCGATAGGAAAACTTTCAATTTATCTAAAGCATATTTTTTTGGTTTTCATAATGTGCACCAATTCGTTATAAAGATTAATCAAAATAGTGATTTGGCATTAAACTTCGCCGAATTCAAAGAATTCTTCACGAATCAGAGACTTCGGCATCACTTTTCAATCAAATCGTTCAATTGTTAACCACATAACAGAGATCTCTAATAAGGGCTTAAAAATGTTGGGAGTTATAACTAGGCTAACCAGAAATTTTAACAATATAAAGTGTATTAAATTGTTATATTTTGCCTATGTAAGAAGTCAACTTGAGTACAATTCTCCTGTCTGAAACCCACATTATAATATACATGTACAAGCTGTTGAAAGAATACAAAACAAATTCTTACGTTTTATAAATTTTTTTTTTTTTTTTTTTTTTTTTTATTTCCTTTATTTTTTCCCAATTTACATATTTCACAATACAAGTTTTTTAATAATATGAAAGGGAACCCACTAAGGCGCAGCCTGTGCGTGGGTAATATAATTTAATACATTAGATTTTTGTACCTAAAAATACATAACAGTAAAAATAAAATAAAAAACAGTAAGCATAATAAAGAAAAACGGTAGGCTTATAATAAAAGTTATTCTAAAAGATTGTGCAAGAGGAGCATATTAAAAATAAATCAAAGTAAAAATAAAGATTGTAAGATAATATATATGAATTAAAAGAACACAAAATAAAATAATAATAACTATACAGAAACAAAATAGAAAAAAGTAAAAATTAAATGAATAATGCTTCAACATTTGCATTGTACAGCCACAACTTTAATTCTTTTTGGTATTGCGCTAGTTTAGTTGTTACTTGAATTTTTTTTGGTAGTAGATTAAAAGTGCGAGGTCCAATAAAGCTACTGTGAGTTTGCATTAGTTTGGTATTGGTTTGTGGGGTATAAAATACATGATTTCTTCTAAAGTTTATTTTGGGTTCATATTTTTGAAATTTATTTTGGTTTTTCATGACGTATTTCAGGCTTTGAAGTAGAAATAGTTTACGGAGATTGAATAGTTGAGATTCCTTGTACAATTGATCAGTCGAAAATGTCCTCTTTTTATTATATATAACCTTGATAATATGATTTTGTACTATTTGTAGTGGTTTTATAAATGTATCTAGTGCGCCACCCCATCCTAATATACCGTACATAATTGAGGATTGCACTAGAGAAAAATAAATCATTTTCAATTTGTCAACATTGAGTACTTCCTTAAGTCTATAAAATATGTACGTCAGATATCTTAATTTAGAAACGGTGTTATTAATTTGTGGTTGCCAGTTTAAATTTGTGTCAATATATATACCCAAATATTTGATCTTTTCAATTTTTCCAATTTCAAAGCAAGAGGTGCATGTTACTTTATTACAGTTAGCATTATGTAGTCTAATTTTAAGGTTATTGGGAGGTTTGTTTTTACTGTTTTTATAAAAAGTTAGGTAAAATGTTTTACTATAGTTTAAGAAAAGTCTATTACAAGTAAGCCATGATAAGACATATGAAATACATTTTGTTGCATTTAAAAAAGTTTCAGGCCAGGATTTTCCATTTACTATTATTGCTGTATCATCAGCGTAAGATACAATTTTACCAGGGATTACAACATTGCATAAATCATTAATATATATTAGAAACAGAATTGGGCCAAGCACAGTCCCCTGTGGTACTCCATTTTTTATCACTGTTTCTTTGCTATAAAAGTTCCCAATTTTTGTTTTTTGTAATCTGTCTTTGAGATAGTGAGTGAGAATTTTTAGTGCATCTTTTTTGAAACCTATTTGATTAATTTTCTTTATGAGTAGATTGTGATTTACAGTATCAAACGCTTTTCTTAAGTCTAAAAATATAGCTAGACTTTTTTTATTTTGATCAACAGATGTGTATAAATTTTTTGTCAGATCGAATATTGCATCTTCAGTGCTTAATTTACTTCTGAAGCCATATTGATTTTCGGACAGAATATTGTTTTGTTCTAGGTATTTCATAACTCTATTTTTGATACATTTTTCAAATATTTTTGAAAGGTTTGAAACTAAGGAGATAGGTCTGTAATTGTCTAATATGTGCGTGTCACCCGATTTGTGAACTGGTAATATAGTGGAGATTTTAAATTGTTCTGGGAAATACCCTTCTTTTAGGGATATATTATAAATATGTTGCAAAGGAGTTAAAATATATTGTTTTATTTTTTTTAGTGTATTACCTGATAAATTATCAATTCCTGAAGAATTTGTTGGTTTTAGGCTGTCAATGTGTTTTTCAATTTCATTAGTTGTGATAGGTGTAAAATAATCTAATGAGTTAATTGAATTGTTTGTTGGTACCAAAAGCAGAGATGAGTCAACGGGCGCTGTATTAGCAATCTTACTGGATGATTCAAGTACTTGGTCTACGACATTTGTGAAGAAGTTGTTAAAGTTATTTGCAATGTCAGATTTGTCAGTTATAATATTGTTATTTATTTTAATCTCCTTAACCTCAGTTGATGCTATTCTTTTTTTATTCGTTATTTCGTTAATAATATTCCACGTTTTTTTGGTATCATTATTTGCATTATCAATTTGTTCACCATAGTATTTTTTTTTACAACTTCTTATTAACCTATTTAGTAAATTTCTATACAGTAAATATTTTGTTTTCATGAAGGACATTGTTCTGACATTGTTTTTTTGACAGGCTCTTTGATAATTTAGCATCTCTCTATATAGTTTATCTCTTTGTTTAATGGAGACTATTATTCCTACAGTTATCCAAGGTTTAATTTTTTTATATTTTCTCTTAGATATAACAATTTTATTTGTACTTTTTGAAATATATTCTTGGAGAGTTTTATAAAACGATTCTAATGCTGAATATGGGTTTGAAATTGATAGAATTTGATCCCAATTTTCCAAAAAAAGTAGATTATTTAATGTGAGGTAATTAATATTATTTTTTTCAACTGTTTCAGAATTTTCTTTTGAATTTGCAGTTAAGATGTTGTGTCCGTAAAATGTTGGGTAATGATCAGTAATGTTTGTTATTAGAGTTGAAGATGTTGTTTTAAAGTGTTTGTGTGATTTAACAAATATGTGATCTAGAGTCGTGGAGTTATTCAAATTTTCTCTAGTTGGTGAGTTTATGTAAGACTGATATCCAGCACACGACAAACAATCTAAGTACTCATTTATACAATTTGTTCTTTTGTTATTTTCATTTATATTTATATTGATATCACCGGTTAATATTGCGAAGTTGAAGTTATTTCTGTTAGTCATTTTTAAAAGCGAATTAAGTTCGTTATTGAAGAGAGTTTCATTTAGTGAAGGTGATCTATAGATAGCTATTAGCAAATAATTATAATTGTTATGGTTAAATGTTAATTTAATAGCATTTGCTGTTTTAAAATCTAAAATCTCGAAAGCAGTTTTCATGAGACAATTATTCATAAATACCGTGACTCCATCGTGTCCAGTATGTTTGCATTTAGATGAAATGGTTATATATCCTGGCAGGTTAAAGGGTATTACCTCTTTCATCTGTGTCTCTGTTAATATAATAATACTAGGAGAAAAATCTAGACTTTCGATTAGGACACAGAGTTCATCAAAGTGCTTTCTTAAACTCCGTATGTTCATATTTAGAACTGAAAAATTAACATTTTTAAAATGATTATTTAGTTCACTTGTGTTTTTACATATAAAGTTTTCATGCAAAAAATTTTCATCAGACATTTTGAACAATGATGAAGTATTTATACATGTATTATGGTCACTTGTTTGTTTATTCGGAGGGAATGTCTTCCGGCTGCCTTATGTGGATGATTGGGGCTAATTCATCTTTTCTCATCATTATGTTACCATTTTTTGCCCAGATAAACTTGTAGCCTAGTCTTGATGATTTCGCCAGAAATAGGAGGTGTTTATTATTTTGTGACAATTGTTCATTAATGTAAACAATGTTTTTATAATCTTCAGAAAAATTTATATTTTTTGGGTACAAAGTACCATATTTTCTTTTCTGGGTTATAATATTGTCCTTACTTTCTTTGTTTTGAAAAGAAACTACTATCCCTGGATTTTTACTTAATGGGTTTCTGTTTTTAATTCTATATGTGTTTGTTATTTTAGGTAATTCAGTTTCGCATTTTATTGTTTCCAATATATTGTGAACTATTTTAGGTAAGTTTTCATTCTCTTTGAAAGGAACACCTTGTATTTCAATATTATTTTGTTTTTGAAATTGTTCCATTTTGTTCAATTGCATTTTGATTTCCTTATTATCTGATTGTAATTGTTTAATTAAATTATCTTTGATTTTATTTTTTTCTTCGTATTCGTCAATTTTATTACAACAGAATTCCACAGACTTTTTAAGTTCTCTGAGTTCATTTTTCAGTTGTTCGTTAAAAGATTTCATTAACTGTTCTGATAAGTCCTCAAATTTTTTTTCCATAAATTTCATCATTTTGTTAGTGTGATAGTCTTCTTCCGAATCGCTAGATGGCGCCTTTTTTGTGGTTTTCTTTTGCCTGTTCATCTTAATGTGTTTTTTGGCGTATTGCACCTAGATGGCGTTGTAATTTATGTAGAAGGTTGGTGTACTAAAATCGACTTATTTTAAAATAAAAAAAGCCGTTAGGTTAGGGCAGGGAGCGAACTCTGTTCCCTTGGGACTGCGCTTGAAGCAAGTGACGTTTGCCGCTCTAAACCGCTTAGCCACCACCGATATAGCGGGACCTGCGATTATACTGTTATATTAGTGCTGTGAGTCTTAGAAATGTTAGGTATTCTGATTTTGAGTGGTTATTACAGGCAACAACACTGTACAAGCTCACTTCACAGATTTTAAAATCACTTAAAAATGTATATAACGATGCCGTTATTATTTAAATAAAGTAAAGAAGTTCACTACTGTTACACAGTTATGCGATTATCAATGTCTTTTTTATTAAATTCGATGTATAAACTATTAATTTTGAATATTATTTGCGGAGCGATTTTTGGCGTGCACACTGTGGGTATTAGGTACGTTTTTTTTTGAAATGGGTATTGAAATGGGTAATGGGTATTTTAAAATGGGTATTCCTGCAATTATGTTGAACTACACCAGTCTGTTAAATTATATGAATATACTCAAATTGTCAGACAGAAGAATTTTCACTGACTTGGTATTTCTATATAAAATTATAAATGATTTAATTGAAAGTCTGGTATGGGCAGAATTGAAAAGCTTCCGGATTCCACAACGTAATACTAGAAGTCAGGATTTATTTCAGTGCAGAAATTCTTGGACTAACTACTATATGTATTCTTCCTTTGCCAGAATACTAATGGAGGGAAACAATTATACCAAGTCAGTGGACATCTTTAATTTATCTTTAAACAAATATAAAATGTTGTTATTGAATCAATTCAGTTATGTACAATAAATAAAGTAGGTATATTTTTTAATGCGAAGCTTAATGCCA
The DNA here is from genome assembly GCA_026573805.1 of Hesperophylax magnus. Classification (NCBI taxonomy): domain Eukaryota; kingdom Metazoa; phylum Arthropoda; class Insecta; order Trichoptera; family Limnephilidae; genus Hesperophylax; species Hesperophylax magnus. Next base: position 2,571,063 of record JAIUSX010000193.1, on the reverse strand, counting down.
AATCACTATTTTGATTATTCTTTATAACTAATTGGTGTACATTATGAATACCAAAAATATGATTTTGATAAATTGAAGGTTTTACTATCGCTTCGCTTGAGTAGAATACAAATAAAAAATTAAATTACTCAATAAAAAATATAAATGCAAACTACTAAAAAAATATATGTTTTCAATAGAAATGTATGAACGCGTAAAGGAAACAACTATTAAAAAATACAGTATTATAACTAAGATTATCTGTGACAGTTTCACTTGATTACTTTTTTTGCTTTCTTATAAAATTATTTACAAAATAAATAAAAATCACTTTTTTGCTAGAAATCGAACGTGTCTAGACTTCGTTCAAGCGATTTTAATGCCTATTACCTACAATATAAGGTATACCAAGAATATACACATTTTTAGCTTGTAGCTTCCTCTTAATAAACATATATGTAAAAGCCCCGAAAAAGGGCGTTAATTAATAAATAAAATTTTAAAACTTAAATTACCACTCTCCTACAAAAAACAAACAAAAGTCAATATTTTCAGATCGTTAATAAAAAATGAATCTGGGACACAGGGAGACACGATATTGAAAAAACTGTATAACTAAACACAGACTGATTGCATTGAGATAGATGAAACTTATATTTGATATCAAATAAAAACATATGTAAAATAAAACAATTGAAAACAATATATTTTGCACTCTGCCAATCAATAATAGAATATGGAATTATTGCTTGGGGAGGAGCAACAAACTCGGCTATCAATTACATAGAAACCGCACAGAAAACGATCTTAAAGGTAATACTAAAAAAACATAGACTGACTGATACAGACCAAATATTCAACAGCTGTGACGTACTAGATATACGCCAATTATACGTTAAAACACTACTAAACTACATTTTTAACAAAAAAATAAATTTCAACATACACAAAATAACACTAACAGACCAGTTAGACAAGCGCACAAAGAAAACATTAAAACTCCAACAGTAAATTCAACCTTTGGACAAAGACACTACCAATACCATGCTATAAAAGCTTTCAACAGTCTAAAAATTGAAATTAAAATTGAGGAAAATAAAAATAAATTCACACACAAAATTACAAAATGGATTAAACAACAAAAAAGACAATATTACCAAAATGTCATAGCATAAAATAAAAATAAAACCTACACGTAACACACAAAACCAACATAAACACACATCACTCACAAACACACAAGATTATTTTCATTGTATTATTTTTTAATTTTAAATGTATTATTATGTATTTTTATTTTTAATTTTAAATTTATTATTTTCTTTTCAAATTTACTATCATCTCTTTAAATGTAATATGTAGATTAGATTTTCAAATTATAAAATGAAGGCCTCAGCACGGGCAAGCCACCCAGTGAGGCCTACATTACTGGAAAACATAAATTGTAACAAAATAATGTACCAAATAAAATAAAATAAATAAAAATATCAAAATACCGTTGTAAAATTGTACCTACTACCTCCTACATATGAATTGTAAGTTCCTCCTGTCCTAAAAGGAGTTCTGTAACTCATCGGGATTGCTGTAGCAAGAAATAAACACAATAAAAAATTTAAAAAAGATTACATTGGATCAGATTATATTAAAATAAAAATTTAATAAAATAAAATAAAAAAAAATACTAAAACTTTCTTAGCACAGGAAATCTCAGTGGGGAAAACATTATGAAATACAATTATGTTAAAAAAAAAATTATATTTACCAATTAATGTAATAAAATTTACTTGCGCACGCCGGGATTTTGAAACTGAGACTTTCGGATTGCTAGTCGAGTGCTTCACCCTTCGACCAAGGAGGCCGTCAATTAGTCAAACGTATTAAAAATGTTGTCAGTTAAGTTTTTGTTTTCTTTTATACAAAAATTATAATTTTAAAAATTGGCAGAATTATTTAAAACTACCCGGAAGCGTTAATGGTCAACTTTTAAATGCAAAGATAAAGCTTGTTGTTCTCTCTTTCTAAATCTGTTAATATTTTATGTCTAACCGTAATAGAAAATGAGATAGAGAGAGTTTTATGAGTGTTGTATCTTCGGGGTTTTCACAATCTCTCGTAATGAATTAATCTTCGGCTTGAGATTCTCACCTTATTTATTATCATATTATTCTCGACAGCGCCATCTATGGGTAGGCTGATAGACTCATATTGTGCCATCTACGAGAAAGCTAATACACTAATAGCAAGGATATTACAATGAAGCTTTGTTACGGTGACACTATAGTATTACACTAATCAAGCGGTTCTAAGTTACGCATTTTTTCTTTGTTGTCGCTGAAATTCGAACCCGCGAACTCTGGGTAACGAGCCAAGAAGCTAGCCACTCTGACACGGAGGTAGTGGAACAATATTGAATGATAATAATTCATACATTTTTTTGTTTAACCACTTGTAAAAACTACATAATTTTGAACTAATAAAATTCATTTTAAAAGCAGGGTTAATTTTTTTTACCTAAAAGCGTAGTACGCAAGTCAAATAAGAAAGAAACTGAATGCAACCAAAATAGTATATTATATTACTAACTGATGTGTTCTCGGCGTTGCTTGAGGTTAAGCAATGTAAGCGCACGAAAATATATTTTTTACGACTTGATTACAAAACATCAACTTTTCTTTACTTTCTATAAATATAAAATGCATGTTTTTTATATGTGAACCTTCCAAAAGAAATTTTCTAAATGATAGTGAAAATTCTATCAAAATCCGTAGCGTAGTTTAGAAGAACTAAGCGCACAAACAGACAGTCGCGCATAGCGAATTTGTTTAATGCTATTTTATATTTGGGCACATTGCTAGTCAATCCAAGAAAGCTACTTTCTCACCTTCAAACCTAAAATTCAAGTGCTTGGCTACCTAGCACAGTGAAATGAGGTCGGTAGGCGTAACCACCGTTGATTTTATACCGATTCCCCGAGCAGAAATATCCAGACCAATGTTTATAACGTAAGAATTCGATGTACGCTGGCAACACAAGCGCATCTCTCTATAAATTGACATTTGTAAACGTTAGACGGCTAATATTAATAATTTGACAATTTCGAATGTATATATATATATAACATAACTTGATTGACTGCCGTATTATAATACCATATTATGAATACGAACCAAATTCATTTTTAGAAAACGAATTTTATAAAATATATTATGATAAAACTATACTAACAGACCGAACGATTAGTCATAATAGACCCGATATAGTTTTACATGACAAAATTTAAAAAAAATAACTTATATCATTGATGTCGCTATTCCAAATTCCTATAATATTCAAAAATCTGTTAATGAAAAATAAGAAAATACACAGATTTAGGAAATGAGATTAAAAGAATGTGCCATTCTCAGACTATAAAAATATTACCATTTGTTATTTCGGCTACTGGCATTATACCTAGCTCTCTCATTCAAAATTTAGGCGTATTAGATCTATCAAAAAATGTATATATAAAGATGCAAAAGTCGGTCATTTTTAATACATGTAGGATAATGAAAGATTTTTTAAATATTTATGTTGAGGGATCAGTAGGATTTATAGGCCCTGTTAGAAGTTCTACCGAGCCGAACCCTCTGAAATGAAAATATCTGGAGTCGGTGAATTATTTTCCCATTTGATCTCTGGTGAGTTGACGTGTTGTTCTTGTATTGTTTTGTATTTATTTTGCTTATATAATGCACTTGCATAATATTGATTGACTAGATGATCATTTGTGGAAAAGTGTGTGGAAGGGTTTAGTTTTTCCTATGGGGAAGATTTAACCCGGACATAAAATCGAAAAATACATTTACTTTTTGACACTAAAAAGGGAATCAATTAGTTCATGAAGTCTTTATTCATAATACCTCGTAACTTACAACTTTTGTTCCTCCATGTTGGAACAGAATCAATTGATCGCGTCTTCGATTTCTTTCAGTTCTAAGAGCTTAGTTAGTTCACCCCCATTCATAAATCAGCCAGTTATTTTGTACAAAGAAACGACTTTATTCAAAAAGCAATAGAGTAGCTTCATTTGTCTACCGACCGTCGGAATCATATTCAGGCCGTGCTCGCAAATATCGCTGATAACTAACCATAGACAACAGATATATGGTTTTATCGATCTACCGTGCTAGATACCAAGGTTCACCTATCCTCCAACTACAATATCCCGTGATTTTTTCACGGGTCTGCACTAGTCTATACTAATAGTTTGTTTATACCTAAATTTAAAAAAAACACACATTTATTTTTGAAACGTAGAGAAATTACTCTAAATATAATCATACATACTAATGTCTGGTGTCTGTGATGTTCGTTAGTTATTCCTGTACGAACTTTTTACTTCGTGAAATCTGGTTCAATGAACTCAAATTTGCTTTGAATTAAAGGGTGAAAGCTAGAAAATAAAAAAAAGTGTTATTTTTAAATTTGTACCTGATTATGATTGCTTTAGTAATTCAAAGACGGCCTCGGTGGTCTATGGTAAGGCTCTCGACAAGAAATCCGGAGGTCGCCGGTTGAAAAACGGCGTTCGCCTTATTCTAAAACCACCATTCAGAATTGAAACGTCGCTTGAAATATCTTTAGTCGTGTTTGGTGACCAGATCTGAGAATCCAGGTACTTCCTCACCTACCTCTTACTTCTCTCCTTCCCATCCCCATTACCTTCAGCCTCACTACATACCCCAATTGGGGATGCCATAGTCTCACTGGTGGTTGGTGGCAGTTGGGACTCCTGTGCAGTAAAAACATTTTAAAAAATCAATCATTTTAATTACCATTTTCATAATTGGAACTGATTTGTCGTGAATTTGTAATTATTCAAACAAACTATTCCGTGATTTTTCTTGGGTCTGTTTCATATATTTTTTTAGATTTATTAGTATTATATTTCATTGTGAGGTATAAACTCTAAAAGTTTTTAAAAAAGGTTGTACCAATAAAAAAAAATATCTTTTAAAAGATTTAAAATAAATTCCGCTTACATAGAATGTATTGCAAACGTCAGTTTTCAAGTGGTTTTGGTATAATGCCGCCTTCTCAAAGAGATGTATTTAGTTAACATTTCAGGGGTCGCAAACGTTTTCAAAATAATAATGTATTAATTTTAATTTTAATACTCATTTATGCTAACGCAATTAGTGAAGGTTTGTGCAGATGACTCCCATAAATAAAATTAAAAAAAAACAGTCTGGACAAGCAAGTAAAGCAAGTAGACTTAAAATTAGTTTGAAATAAAATTTAAAATTAAAAAAAAAATTAAAAATAGTGATAATATAGACCTCTCTGGGAATTCTCGCATAGATTTTGCTCTGCAGGTAAAGTGATAATGATTTACAGTCATCTATGCATTAATCAGCTGGATTCATCCGAATTATATTATTTGAGAAAGGAGGGCACCACTATTCCTGTTTGGTCGATTTAAGACTAAAGGATTAAAATATTTTTGTCACAAAAAAGTGTTTTCTTCTTCTTTTTTTATTCAAAATTCTACTCTCTTGAGAGCTGGTGGTGACAGATTATAATTTCATGGTGCGAATGCAAGTATTATTGTGCCGACTGCCGTCCGCTGCCGAATTTAGAGATTAAGGAATCGCTGCAAACTCAATGCGAGTGATATAATCGGTAAGTTCACTGTTTTTATGTATTTGGTGGCTGGATTATAATTTGTTACTTTTCCTGCGGAGTGAATTTTGTAATCAACCCATTTTTTCATATGGAATTAATTATTCCCTGATGGTCTGTGTAACTTACAAGCCAGATCATCACCACAGTCTGACAGTGAGTCAGTGAGTTTGCCCACATAACCGGAGCAAACGTACGAAGCTACCTTGCGAAACATTCTTGTTGATTTGTTCCTTTCCCGTAATTCATGGCTTGTTCATAGCACGGTCATGGTATGCTCCGGTTATGAGTTCAAACTCCTGAAGGCCCCGTATTATGCGTTCAAATATGGTTTGAAAGGGAGATATGTAAATACGAATGTTAGAGAGAGCGCGCTAATATAAAAAAAAAAAAACGATAAAAATTAAAAGAAAATTGTGAAATAGAACAAAAATCTCTCGACAAATGCTTTAGTTTCATTTAATAATTTTTTTTCATACCTATAACACATTAAATAACGGAAAAAACGTGTTTTTTTTAATTACTTGAAATATAAATATATCCTGGGTGGGAATCCGAAACAATGTTCTCTCGGCTACTAATATGTTTTAAAGTATTCACTTTTAAATAATTCTAAAAGATGTCCATTTAAGAAAATACTGAAATAATTCCGTTTAAATATTGTTGGGATTGTGGCACAGCGCCCTCGAGGTGATTTTGTACAAAAACGGCGCTATACAAATCATCAAAATTTTATTTATTATCATTATTATGACTTTCCGAAAAATTAAAGGTATTATTGGTTTGCTCTTTGACCTGCAAAAAAATTCACCTGTTGCGCCTTTCTGGGAATTTGTGAACGTAATATTTCGTATTCTACCACATTCTTCTGAGGATACCATGTAAAAAGTTTCGCCTACGGCGCTTTTTCGTGTATCTGTGAAAGTTATAACAAACTTTCCACTTTCTTCGCTCTCGTCACTCACCTACACCAGTTGGGGATGCTACAGTTCCAGTCTCCGAGATTCGTGAGGTGATTGATTCTACGTGATTATTGTAGAATATTTTTCCTTTTTTTCTAATCCAAAATTATTTTTCCATACAACAATTTAACTTTTTTACCTGAAAACTACCTTAAAACGTTCTTAAATCTTTTTTCTTGTATTATCATCTAAAATCACCTCCATAAGTTAGCGCATTTTACCCCTGGACACCTTTCTAAATATACATAAAATAATAATAATCTTTGGCTGATTAGTAAAACGCCGTTATTGTGAAAAATTACCTCAAAGTAATTACCTGTACAAATAAACACATTATAATAAAATTGATATAAATGGATTGCAACTACGATTTCAAATTAAGACTAGTGACTTAAATTCAAGACTTATAGTTAGTGACTTATATGTAGGTTTATGGCAATCAGTGGTTTGGTATGGTTAGGTTAGATTAGGCCAGGTTAAGTTAGGTTAAGTTAGGTAATAAAATTGGCTTACAAATAAGATTTCAAATTAAAACTAGTCACTTAAATCGAATACTTTTATAGTTAGTGACTTATATGTAGGTTTATGGCAATCAGTGGTTTGGTATGGTTAGGTTAGATTAGGCCAGGTTAAGTTAGGTTAAGTTAGGTAATAAAATTGGCTTACAAATAAGATTTCAAATTAAAACTAGTCACTTAAATCGAATACTTTTATAGTTAGTGACTTATATGTAGGTTTATGGCAATCAGTGGTTTGGTATGGTTAGGTTAGATTAGGCCAGGTTAAGTTAGGTAATAAAATTGGCTTACAAATAAGATTTCAAATTAAAACTAGTCACTTAAATCGAATACTTTTATAGTTAGTGACTTATATGTAGGTTTATGGCAATCAGTGGTTTGGTATGGTTAGGTTAGATTAGGCCAGGTTAAGTTAGGTTAAGTTAGGTAATAAAATTGGCTTACAAATAAGATTTCAAATTAAAACTAGTCACTTAAATCGAATACTTTTATAGTTAGTGACTTATATGTAGGTTTATGGCAATCAGTGGTTTGGTATGGTTAGGTTAGATTAGGCCAGGTTAAGTTAGGTTAAGTTAGGTAATAAAATTGGCTTACAAATAAGATTTCAAATTAAAACTAGTCACTTAAATCGAATACTTTTATAGTTAGTGACTTATATGTAGGTTTATGGCAATCAGTGGTTTGGTATGGTTAGGTTAGATTAGGCCAGGTTAAGTTAGGTTAAGTTAGGTAATAAAATTGGCTTACAAATAAGATTTCAAATTAAAACTAGTCACTTAAATCGAATACTTTTATAGTTAGTGACTTATATGTAGGTTTATGGCAATCAGTGGTTTGGTATGGTTAGGTTAGATTAGGCCAGGTTAAGTTAGGTTAAGTTAGGTAATAAAATTGGCTTACAAATAAGATTTCAAATTAAAACTAGTCACTTAAATCGAATACTTTTATAGTTAGTGACTTATATGTAGGTTTATGGCAATCAGTGGTTTGGTATGGTTAGGTTAGATTAGGCCAGGTTAAGTTAGGTTAAGTTAGGTAATAAAATTGGCTTACAAATAAGATTTCAAATTAAAACTAGTCACTTAAATCGAATACTTTTATAGTTAGTGACTTATATGTAGGTTTATGGCAATCAGTGGTTTGGTATGGTTAGGTTAGATTAGGCCAGGTTAAGTTAGGTTAAGTTAGGTAATAAAATTGGCTTACAAATAAGATTTCAAATTAAAACTAGTCACTTAAATCGAATACTTTTATAGTTAGTGACTTATATGTAGGTTTATGGCAATCAGTGGTTTGGTATGGTTAGGTTAGATTAGGCCAGGTTAAGTTAGGTTAAGTTAGGTAATAAAATTGGCTTACAAATAAGATTTCAAATTAAAACTAGTCACTTAAATCGAATACTTTTATAGTTAGTGACTTATATGTAGGTTTATGGCAATCAGTGGTTTGGTATGGTTAGGTTAGATTAGGCCAGGTTAAGTTAGGTTAAGTTAGGTAATAAAATTGGCTTACAAATAAGATTTCAAATTAAAACTAGTCACTTAAATCGAATACTTTTATAGTTAGTGACTTATATGTAGGTTTATGGCAATCAGTGGTTTGGTATGGTTAGGTTAGATTAGGCCAGGTTAAGTTAGGTTAAGTTAGGTAATAAAATTGGCTTACAAATAAGATTTCAAATTAAAACTAGTCACTTAAATCGAATACTTTTATAGTTAGTGACTTATATGTAGGTTTATGGCAATCAGTGGTTTGGTATGGTTAGGTTAGATTAGGCCAGGTTAAGTTAGGTTAAGTTAGGTAATAAAATTGGCTTACAAATAAGATTTCAAATTAAAACTAGTCACTTAAATCGAATACTTTTATAGTTAGTGACTTATATGTAGGTTTATGGCAATCAGTGGTTTGGTATGGTTAGGTTAGATTAGGCCAGGTTAAGTTAGGTTAAGTTAGGTAATAAAATTGGCTTACAAATAAGATTTCAAATTAAAACTAGTCACTTAAATCGAATACTTTTATAGTTAGTGACTTATATGTAGGTTTATGGCAATCAGTGGTTTGGTATGGTTAGGTTAGGTTAGATTAGGTTAAGTTAGGTAATAAAATTGATATAATTGGCTTACAACTAAGATTTCAAATTAAAACTAGTCACTTAAATCGAAGACTTATAACTAGTGACTTATATGTAGGTTTATGGCAATCAGTGGTTTGGTATGGTTAGGTAAGGTTAAGTTAGGTTAAGTTAGGTAATAAAATTGATATAATTGGCTTACAACTAAGATTTCAAATTAAAACTAGTCACTTAAATCGAAGACTTATAACTAGTGACTTATTTGTAGGTTTATGGCAATCAGTGGTTTGGTATGGTTAGGTTAGGTTAGATTAGGTTAAGTTAGGTAATAAAATTGATATAATTGGCTTACAACTAAGATTTCAAATTAAAACTAGTCACTTAAATCGAAGACTTATAACTAGTGACTTATTTGTAGGTTTATGGCAATCAGTGGTTTGGTATGGTTAGGTAAGGTTAAGTTAGGTTAAGTTAGGTAATAAAATTGATATAATTGGCTTACAACTAAGATTTCAAATTAAAACTAGTCACTTAAATCGAAGACTTATAACTAGTGACTTATTTGTAGGTTTATGGCAATCAGTGGTTTGGTATGGTTAGGTAAGGTTAAGTTAGGTTAAGTTAGGTAATAAAATTGATATAATTGGCTTACAACTAAGATTTCAAATTAAAACTAGTCACTTAAATCGAAGACTTATAACTAGTGACTTATTTGTAGGTTTATGGCAATCAGTGGTTTGGTATGGTTAGGTAAGGTTAAGTTAGGTTAAGTTAGGTAATAAAATTGATATAATTGGCTTACAACTAAGATTTCAAATTAAAACTAGTCACTTAAATCGAAGACTTATAACTAGTGACTTATTTGTAGGTTTATGGCAATCAGTGGTTTGGTATGGTTAGGTAAGGTTAAGTTAGGTTAAGTTAGGTAATAAAATTGATATAATTGGCTTACAACTAAGATTTCAAATTAAAACTAGTCACTTAAATCGAAGACTTATAACTAGTGACTTATATGTAGGTTTATGGCAATCAGTGGTTTGGTATGGTTAGGTAAGGTTAAGTTAGGTTAAGTTAGGTAATAAAATTGATATAATTGGCTTACAACTAAGATTTCAAATTAAAACTAGTCACTTAAATCGAAGACTTATAACTAGTGACTTATTTGTAGGTTTATGGCCATCAGTGGTTTGGTATGGTTAGGTAAGGTTAAGTTAGGTTAAGTTAGGTAATAAAATTGATATAATTGGCTTACAACTAAGATTTCAAATTAAAACTAGTCACTTAAATCGAAGACTTATAACTAGTGACTTATTTGTAGGTTTATGGCAATCAGTGGTTTGGTATGGTTAGGTAAGGTTAAGTTAGGTTAAGTTAGGTAATAAAATTGATATAATTGGCTTACAACTAAGATTTCAAATTAAAACTAGTCACTTAAATCGAAGACTTATAACTAGTGACTTATTTGTAGGTTTATGGCAATCAGTGGTTTGGTATGGTTAGGTAAGGTTAAGTTAGGTTAAGTTAGGTAATAAAATTGATATAATTGGCTTACAACTAAGATTTCAAATTAAAACTAGTCACTTAAATCGAAGACTTATAACTAGTGACTTATTTGTAGGTTTATGGCAATCAGTGGTTTGGTATGGTTAGGTAAGGTTAAGTTAGGTTAAGTTAGGTAATAAAATTGATATAATTGGCTTACAACTAAGATTTCAAATTAAAACTAGTCACTTAAATCGAAGACTTATAACTAGTGACTTATATGTAGGTTTATGGCAATCAGTGATTTGGTATGGTTAGGTAAGGTTAAGTAAGGTTAAGTTAGGTAATAAAATTGATATAATTGGCTTACAACTAAGATTTCAAATTGAAACTAGTCACTTAAATCGAAGACTTATAACTAGTTACTTACCTAAATGTAGGTTTCTTTTTATCTATGTCTGGTATCTATGTGAGGATATTGTGTCAGCGCTTTATTAGCAACAGCCACATACCTGGACGGATGACGAACCTCGTGCTGGCACTGTTGATGGACTCTTTCTCTGCAGCAGCTGGACCAGTTTCTTCACCACCTAGGATTATTGCTGCAGAGTCTCCATCTTCTATCTTCGTGTCACCTGTTCCTGTACTTCATTTTACTTCCTAACTTCACTTTATTTTTGTAATATTTAATTTGTTTGTAATTTATGCTACTCAATGGCTTGGTATGGTTATATATTTATTTGCTATCGGTAATTTGAGTTACAAAAAATGTAAATTCAAGTGATTATTTTCCCAAAAACTTTTTTTTAAATAAAATTTGTTCTGTACCCCTGTCCGTCCCAAACGGAGGGAGTTAAGTTATTGTAATATGTATTTCGGTAGGAGCAGACTAGCAGCAACACAAGTGTGGGGTATATTCACTATCGGCTAGATGAATGTGGCTAGTAGATAGCTAGCTAGTGGATAGACAATGACTCCAGTTAGTCTAACCACTTGGTGCATATCAGATAACTGATTTTTTTTAACTGGAACTAAAAAATTTCAATAAATCATATTGTACAGGGTTTTCCAATAAGAGGTGTTATTTTGATATTCAATTGTAAAAGATCAATGGTTTCGTTGCTTGTGTGGCAAGTAGCGCCGTCTTGTTGAAAGTAAACGTTGTTCAGATCAATACCATCCAATTCCGGCCATAAAAAAACCATTAATCATCTCTCGATAGCGCAATCCATTCACCGTAACTGTTGCTACAGCCTCATTTTCGAAAAAGTAAGGTCCAATGACTCCGCCGGACCATAAACCGTACCAAACAGTCACACGTTGAGGATAGAGAGGCTTTTCAACAATAACTCTTCGGTTTTTGCGACCACCAGATGCGACAATTTTAAAAGACAATATTAGCGATTCCTAAACGAAAATTTCAAACAGAAAATCTAAAAAAGATAGGACACATCTAGGACACAAACCCAGGACCTTTGCCTTGCCGGGGCACCTCTCTACCAACTGAGCTAATGGGACCCTATCTCCTTACCTCATATTTAACTGTTTCATACTTCGAATAAGAACTATCAACATTATCTTCATTTTCTCATCGCACATGTTTATTGGCTGCTGTCTGCATGAATGATCGCAAGATTCAACTCGAACTAAATGCAATCTAGAAAGTGTCTTAGATAAATATATCATATTTTTATTTTTTAATGTGTGACATCTATTGAATACAGTGAAAAGTGAAGTTACTATCTTTTTCTGATTTTTCGTAATATTGTCTTCAATAATTAAATATTACAATTTGAGGTTGATTAATCTTTATAACGAATTGGTGTACATTATGAATACAAAAAAATATGCTTTAGATAAATTGGAGGTTTTCCTATCGTTTCGTTTGAGTAGAATACAAATAAAAAATAAATTACTCAATAAAAAATATAAATGTAAACTACTAAAAAAAAAACATTTTTTCAATATAAATGTATGAACGCGTAAAGAAAACAACTTTTAAAAAATACAGTATTATAGCTAAAATTATTTGTGACAGTTTCACTTGATTAACTTTTTTGCTTTCTTGTAAAATTATTTACAAAATAAATAAAAACCAGTTTTGTGCTTGAAATCGAACGTTTCTAGACTCCGTTGGTCAAGCGATTTTAATGCCTATTAAATACAATATAAGGTATACCAAGAATATACACATTTTTGGCTTGTAGCTTCCTCTTAAGTTACTCCAAAAATATGAAATGTAAATCTTAACCTATATTATAGATATATGTCACCTTGGACAGGTAAAAACATGTGTTTTTTTTAAGACAGCGCCATCTGTTGCACACAAAAGCAACATGTTTATCTATCTGCACAGACAGACTGATCCACAGCAACGCGTGGCGGGGTACAACTACTAATTCCCAGAGGTGCGATTTGAGATTTTGAAGGCCAAAACTTTTGTTGTGGTTAATTTTTGGGTTTGTCATGTTTAGCCAACGTTTTGCACAGCGTTATGCTACATATGGTGACCGGACTAATCATCACAGTGATAATTCATCACATCTTTAAAAAGGTATGTAAAGTCATGGAAAGTGATGAAACAAAAACTTTATTAACTGAGTCAAGTAGGTTAGGTTAAATTTGTTTTTTTCATCGTTTCTAATGACTTTATATCACTTTAAGTGTGTTGAATTGTCACTGAGAGCCGAATTGCCGAACTGAACCTCAACTTGTGGGAAAGAAACGAAGCAACTGCAAATGGGGCGAAACACGGTTTGCAGTTGATTCGTTCCTTTCCTGTAATTCGTGGTTCGGTTCGCATTTCGGTTCGCAAATGTATACGTAGGTACCCTTACAGTGTCCACCATCCTGTGATTTAAATTTGGGAGACATTATGGGTACAATTAATTGGATAAGCAACTCCTCAGTCGTAGGTCACCTCAAGTAGTTACGCTACGTTTGGTGAATCAGCAGGGGTGTCCGGGTTTATTGGGCAAGGTTTTGCCTGGACTTGGCTGCCTACGAGCTGCGTGGCGGGCCGGATACACTGACCACAAGCTTCCTAGCCACCACTCATACCTTTTTTCCTTTCCAGAGCTTCCTCTTCTTCCTTTCCATAAAAAAAACCATCCAAACACTATTGAGGTATATTATTATAACCTTCTTGTATCTAAATATATTTCATGCAGTTGAACACATCTACAATTTCTGCAAAATTTGCCAAACGCATGCAATTTAAATGTTTTGTCGAATGTTACATACCTATACTTACTACGAGTTCCCGGACACCATGTAATGTACTTAGATTTACCTCATCTTCTCGACTTGCTCTTTCGTTCCGTCTTGTCTTGGTTGGAATAACAGAAAAAGTATTTTTAAACTATGTATGAATGTGATTTAAGCAAGGAATTCACGCTAAAACGTAATTGTGAGAAAATTAGGTACAAGAAACGAAGCATCAATTATTTTATTTTTTTACCTACGAATTTCCAAACACCCTATACATCTGCTGCATTATAAATTGTCATAAATTCCACACAAATTAAATTAATTCAATTATATATCAATAAAAACGAAGTTATCCAGAAAATTTTCTTCCTAAATGTCAAAAGTTATTTCAAATTTGGAACTTTTCTATAGGACCAATGGGAGGACAGGAATTCAGAATGGGAGGAGCTAAAAACACACAGAAGAATAAAGGAAACGACAAACGTCTTGCATTTGTCTCTTTCTGTTTAAATAAATATATTTGTCAAAGTTGCTTGAAAAATAATGACGAAAATAATTCCCTTCTCGACCAATGTCATATTTGGGAGTGCTGTGAGGAGGGTCTTTTTGAGGATAGAAGAAGTGAACACTGGTCATGAACAGATCCATGTTATAGGAGGGAGAAATTACAGAAGTCGGCCAATCGTTTCACAGCCCAGCTGTTGAACTAAAGAGAAACGATCCGTTCTCGTTTGGCACACCTCTGAATGACGCACCTCGGAGCATCCTCCATTAAAATACCGGTAAAACACGGACAGCATTCCAACTGATGACGCCTGTGCTATAAAGATTGCGATCCGTTTATTAAGATGGGGGAACTCTCAAACGGACCAGTGAATTCTGCAGTGAAGGATTTTTCTGGTATTTCGGGGCTCCAGACCAGAGGTGGCTGCTTTACAGGTTATTACAGTTATGTACTATCTTTCATTCTGCTTTGATTATGTTGCTCGTACCAGATTTGTATAGCGCCGTTTTTTTGTGAAAAATCACCAAGGTTTGGAAGGACGTTTAAGAGAGATGCTGAAAGCTAGCAGTCCACAATTGTGTGCTGGTACCTACCCTGATGTATGGTATTGAGACATGGAACTGGATGAAAGTAGACTGAATGATGTAGAAATAAGATTCCTTAGGTGAATGTGTGGTAAACCATGTGTGAGAAATGTGAAGATCCGCAAAAAATTAAGGTTGAATGAAGCTCAGATGATTTAGGCATGTAGAGCGAATGCACGATGAAAGGAGTGTTAGGAGAATGTATGACGCATATGTGGATGGTAGCAGAAGTCAATGACACCCGAGGAAGACATGGCAAGATCAATTGAATCAGATACTCGAGTCGGACCATGTCAAGAGTCAGAATAACAGATGAGTATGTATGAGAAGATGTATGAATGTGAATGAGGCAAGAAGTGTGTGCCAAGTCCGAGTAGTTTGGCAAATCCACCCTCTCTGCCTACCCTGGCGTGATTAGGTTAGTTAGTTACAAATGCGATGCATAAAATAAAACAACTTCAGATTTTACATAATATTCATGAAACGTCTGTCCAACAAAATATGTCGTTCACCCTGTTTCACTCTAACATAATTCATTTCATATGCGCTGGAAAGGGATCGAAATCATTTTACTAAACAAATGAACATCAATGCGAGAGAAAGAGATAGATAGCATAAGAAATATAATCCCCCCTCTAGAACTAAAACGATGAAAAAAATATGGAAGATTTGTTACTTGTAGATCTATCATAAAAAGTTGATCAATTTTAGTTTTTTTTTGGTATAACTTGTGTTGAATAATAATAATATTTGGGTGATTTGTATAGCACAGTTTTTGTGCAAAATCACCTAAAGGGCGCTGTAAAAATATATAATACATTTCTACAATGATCTATGGTATTACTATCTATATATGGAGATAATATACAGTACAATACTTTTCGGTAGTTCACTTGAGATTAACACTTAATTAACATTGTGGTGATCTACCGTGTCGATCACTCAGATAAGATGTAAATAATAATCGTTTGGATACTCCATACTATTTGGTTTATTTAGTGTTATTACTAATGTACAGTATTCGAGATGTTGTTGCAAAGAGAGGACGAGTTACAACAGACACGCCTTTTTATACGTCTCGGTCATGCTGTCTCACTCAGATATGCCTGTCTCTTTCATACCGACAGACATACGTTCACCACATCCCTCCACACTTAAATCAGCAGACAGTAACACAACATGATTATCATAATAATAATTATAAAACATACATACACATATTTAATTATTATTTTACAACATTTTCTTTTTTATTTATAACCATGTTGATTCGGAGAGTTGACTGCTGCTTATTTTGATTTCTCTGTCCTTGGTCGAAGGCGCTCCTTCCAGTTCCCCGACGTTGACGCCACGGGTTCACTGGAGCTGGAAGGAAAAAGAGGGTCACCCGTTAGATTGTCATCCGAAACAAAGTCGGAGACATCGTACTCATCGAACGATAGCCTCCTCGTCTCAGACTCAGGGATTAAAATACTAGGGTTCTTTTCCCATGATACACACAGTTTGGATAATTGATCAAAATGTCTTTTCCAGTACATGATTTTATCATTCAATTTAACCTCAATTAAATATAGTTTATTTCCCAAACGTTTATGTACTTTCCCTGGTACCCACTTATCATTGTTTTGGTCTCTAAAATCCCTAACCATAACTTTCTGATTAATCTTAAAATTCGTAGATACTTTGTTATTCCTTTTATAATAGAATTTCTGATTTTCCTGACATTTTGACATTTTCATTTTGGTATCTTTATCAATCACATTTTCCTTTACCTTCCCCCCTCTAGGTATAAAATTATTCAAATTTGACCTTAACCTTCTACCAAACATTACAACTGCTGGCTCTAACCCTGTTGTACAGTGTGGTGCATTCCTATAATCTATGAGAAAACATTCTAACTTCTCATTATAACCTGACTGAAATTTTTTTTCTAACAATATTTTCTTTAAAAAATTTTTACACGTTTTGACTGCATTCTCTGCCAATCCATTTGATTGAGGATGATTTATAGGTGTTGTTAAATGTTTAATGCCATTTCTCTCGCAAAACTGTTTAAAGTCTGCTGACATGAATGCTGCTCCATTATCAGAAACTAAGGTTTGTACACTACCGAAATAACTGAATAATCTCTTTAAGATTTTAATGGTATTATCTGAGTTAGGTGAATTTACTTCCACGCAATCCAACCATTTTGAGGTTGAATCTATGATTACCAAAAAATATTTATTTCCGATAGGCCCTACGTAATCTATATGAACCCTACTCCAAATTTCTTCCGTTATCGGCCATGGAGTTAACTCACTCTTGGGTTGTGATGGTTGAATTTCCGCACAAATTCCGCACTCTCTAACTAAAAATTCAATTTGACTGTCAATCCCTGGCCACCAAAAATAGCCTCTAGCTAGCCCTTTCATCTTGGCAATCCCTAGATGAGATCTATGCAATAAGCTTAATATCTTATCCCTTAAACTTATTGGAATTACTAACCTATGGTTCCAGAAAATACAATCATCAATTATTGATAAATCGTTCCTTTTTATCCAATAAATCCATTTGCAATCATCCTTATTGACTTTATTTGGCCACCCTGTTCTAAGATAATTTTTTATCTCTAATAATAATTTATCCGTATTAGATTCTGCTTTAACTTCCTCAACATCTATTGGCATCTCGCTATTATTTTTGAATAAACACAAAATTCTTGAATCAAAGTTATTATTTTCCTCAACAGGATCTCCTACAGGTACGCGAGATAAGTAATCCGAACAATTTAATGTTGATTTTACGTATTGAACTTTATAATTGAAAGATGAGAGAATTACACCATAACGTTGTAATCTATTACAAGTTAAAACAGGAATTCCTTTTTTTTTCACCAAAAATTCTACATAAAGGTTCATTATCTATTTCTAGAATGAATTCCCTTCCGTAAATGTACTCGAAAAACTTCTTAAAAGCAAACACAATTGCACAAGCCTCGAGGTCTAAAATTGAATATTTCTTTTCCGCTTCTGTCAGTTTACGAGAAACAAAAGAAATAGGTCTTTGTAAATTATTTTCATACACATGTAACAATGTTGCACCCAAACCTTTCGTTGAGGCGTCCGTAACTACCTTCAAAGTAACATTTGGATCGTAATGTGCTAACACTCGATTATCACATAAAATTAATTTTATTTTATTAAAAACTTTTACGCAATCTTGATTAAAATCAAAATTCGTATTTTTTTTCAATAATTTGTGCAAAGGATCTAATAACATAGACATATTTGGCACAAAAGATCGGTAAAAATTTACCATTCCTAAAAAACTGCGTAGCTCTGATAAATCTTTTGGTTGCGCGACTTTACTAATTGCGTTCGTTTTATCTTCCATAGGTTTAATCCCTTCCTTCGAGATTTCAAACCCTAAGAAACATACCGATGAAGCGTTAAAATTGCACTTTTGAATATTTACGCACAAACCGCAATCTTTTAACCTATTAAGAACTGCATTTAAATTAGCATTATGTTCCTCTATCGTTTCTCCTGTAACCATAATATCATCCAGGAAAACCGCTGTTTTCTTCAAACCTTGTAGACATGAAGCTATAGTTCTACAAAATATTGCCGGTGCACTGTTAATCCCAAACACTAGCCTAGTGAATTTAAATAATCCTAAATGTGTAGAAATCGTAGTATATTCCATACTTTCTTCGTCTAGTTCCAACTGTAAATAAGCTTGACGTAAATCAATTTTTAAAAATATTATTCCGCCCGAAATTTGTGATAATAAAACTTCTATCTTCGGCATGGGATATTTGTCAACAATCAATTGTGGGTTCACAGTACATTTATAATCCCCGCAAATTCTAATGCTTCCATCGCTTTTAACTACGGGCACGATAGGAGATGCAAACTTGCTATAACTAATCGGAACTAAAATCCCCTCTTCCTGTAAACGGTTCAATTCCGTTTCAACTTTCGCTTTTAAAGCGAAAGGAATACTTCTCGGATTGCAGAATTTCGGTTCTGCATTTTCTTTCAATTTTAAATGAACTTTAAATTTATTGAATCTACCTAGTTTACTTGAAAATACCTCCGGATATTTACGCACTAACGTATCGACACTATTATTGTTTACGTCGAGAATATTATGCGTGAGTATTTCACTTTTCAACTGTGAAGAAACCGTCTCGAAACCCGTAAAACCAATGTTAAATTCTTTTACGAAGTCTCTACCTAGCACAGTGGTTGAACCATCCTTTACAACACAAAATTCCATTATTTTAGTAATACCATTGAAATTAATTGACAAAATTAAACATCCAAGTAACTGTAACTTACAATTATTGTAACCCTTCAGGGTTAAATTCTTCGGCTTCAATTGTACATCTTTAAAATGTTCCCAATAATCTTTATCCGATAGGATCGATATTCCTGCACCCGTGTCAAATAATCCTTTTATGATGATACCGTTATTAACTTTTAACGATAAATAAATGGGATCGGTATTTCTTGTTAACCTTGAATTTATTTCACTTGAATTCACAAACACAGATGAAACTTCCTCCCGTTTTTTTTTCGCGACAATTTTTACTAAAATGTCCCTTGTTTTTGCAATTAAAACACGTCACGTTTTTTAATCTACAATTACTGAAATCATGATTATTTAAATTACAATATTTGCACTTCAACTGTTGTATACGTTCTACTGATTTCTTTCTGGGAATTGTAACATTTTTGTCTTTCGCCCGCGCCGGTGAAGTAGAATAATTCCTACCTGCACTACTATTAAAATTTTTCTTACTTCTAGAAATGAGCCCGACACTCTCGGATTTAATACACGTAATATTTTTATGAAATGAATCCATTCCCGATGCGCACTCTAATGTACTTTTTAAAGTCAGCTTCTCTGCATCTAAAAACATTTTTTCTTTAATACGACCTTCTAATAAACCAGTCACAAAAATATCTTTTAAGTTTTCTTCCAGTCTGCTTTCAAATTTGCAGAATCTTGTTAGACAACGTAACCTAGCTATATAATCATTTATAGATTCCCCAACTTTTTGTTTCGCCGCAAAAAAATTTCCACGTTCCTTAAACACATTCTTTGAAACACCAATGTGGTTTCCTAATAACAAAAATATATTTTCAACCGATAATTCTGTTATTTTTTTTGGAAAACATAAATCTATCAGTAGATTAATCGTGTCTGTGTGTAGGTGGGATATTAAAACCGCCCTCTTTTTATCCTCGGATTTAAATTTGTCATCATTGACGAGGATCAACTGCTCAAACTGTAGCACGAACGTCTCCAGCCCGTCCCTAAGGTGACAAAACCTGGGTAAACCCACTCCCTCCATTTCCACACAGATTACCAATAATCAGAAAAAACAACAACAAACAGCACTCAACTCACGAATCTGATGATTGATGCTGCCGCCGATCGCCGCCCTTCCGCGTCTGACCGTCTTCTGGCTCCGTCCGGATTCCTGGTCGTCCTTCTCGTCCGGTCACCACCGCCACGCCTTCCCGTGTCGGGTCCCCGTACAAGCTGCCTGGATCCGTTTTTCATCCGGTTTCTCGGCTGCTGATTCCTTGAGCTCAGCGCCTTGAATCTCCTCACCAGTTCCTTGCCTTGATGCTCCTTCAATGTCCGATACTGTCCGTGAAGCTGCCCCCAAATTATTTTATTTTTTTATGCGACAATAATCCCTTCCGCGGTGCTCGGTGGGATTATAACCAAACTATGGTTCTTTCAGCTGCGCCTACTGTGGTTCTTCCTCCAGGAAGAATTTAATGGCTGATCAGCTTCCTTTTTCGGCTGCTCCAACTGTAGTTCTTCCTCCAGGAAGAATTTAATAGCTGTTCAGATTCCTTTTTCGGCTGCTCCAACTGTAGTTCTTTCAGCTGCGGCTACGGTTCTTCCTCCAGGAAGAATTTTGCGGCCGTTCAGCTTCCTTTTTCGGCTGCGCCAACTGTGGTTCTTTCAGCTGCGGCTACGGTTCTTCCTCCAGGAAGAATTTTGCGGCCGTTCAGCTTCCTTTTTCGGCTGCGCCAACTGTGGTGATCTACCGTGTCGATCACTCAGATAAGATGTAAATAATAATCGTTTGGATACTCCATACTATTTGGTTTATTTAGTGTTATTACTAATGTACAGTATTCGAGATGTTGTTGCAAAGAGAGGACGAGTTACAACAGACACGCCTTTTTATACGTCTCGGTCATGCTGTCTCACTCAGATATGCCTGTCTCTTTCATACCGACAGACATACGTTCACCACAAACATTAACTAATTGTTTATTAGCGAAATTTAAATACAGGATTTAGGACATAATTGGATATAATTGGACTTTCTCTCGGGAATGATATATTTAATTTAAGGGTATGACAGCTTAAAAAGGTAAGTTTTTGGGGTTAAGTTTGACGGCATCCGTGGTCGAGTTCTTACGATCTTTTGCTACGAATCACATTGTGCGCAAGTAAACTTGAAATCTACTCCTAATTTTTTTAAATACAATTATTTGATTTTTTTTATTTTGTTTTCATGAATAAATGATTTCAAATCTTGGAAGTGGAAATTAATCTTCTTAACATTCATAGCTAAAGAAAGAAATATTAATACAATATTGTATCGGTGATTCAATATATTGTATTTGTTAAAAATGTGCGAACCATTAGCAAAGTTCACCACCAGTTACTTTACAGGCTCCTGCCTAGCACCTAGCGGTCAGAGGTAAAACTAGGGCTAACAGATAAAACAGATGTTTTGCCTTATCAATTGGCTTTCTTTGACAGTGTTTGTTTACAATTAGCTTGTCAATGTGTTTTACTTGGTTAGATTATAAAAAGCCTCGCCGACTGGATTCCTTCTTCTTCTCGCCTATAAAATAGTAACAAGCAGTCATTACGGTCTACAGAGCATTAGTAAAAGTGTTTTGTCCGGGTCGGGAATAATTTAACTCTTTGTAACATTAAATAAAGTGAAATGCAGTTTTGTGCAGTAAAAACAAAAAAATACATGCGTCTGTTATTGAAGACTTCATCAAGCCCAAACAAATATCAACAGTATTTGTATGCCTTGCTTGAAAGAATTGAGTTTTGTACGAACAAAACTATTGATTCGTATTGCATATGTACGGGCGGAAACAAATAATTTATCTTAAGGCGATGCACTACGTCGTGTAATATTTTGAATCTAGCCGTTATCAATAACACACCTTACGTAGATGGCGATAAGACTTAAATTAAAATCTAAACCATCCACCTGTTTTGATTTATGCAAGAAAAAAACATGGCCAAAAAGTGCCTTTTATTTTATTTTGTCGATGTTCAGGCACAAATATTTAAATGTTTTTCGATCATTTTATAAATAACTTAATTTTCCACATTATACAATAAAACCATAACCGAAAATGGGTTCGTAAGTAGGAGATTTTGAACTTTAAAGAAGTTTTAATAGGCCTTATACATAATTTTTTTCTGGGCTTATAAAAAGACTTTCAAAGGCCAGGATGTATTCTACTCACAGTATTTAATTAAAGCATCTGAAACATTTCTAGGCGACCAAATTTTCAAACCAAAAACACATGATTTTAAATTACTACGTAGTGCATCGCCTTAACTTAAAAAATTATATACTATTTTTTATTATATGAACGAGATAAAAGTGAAGCTACAGTTTTCGTTCAAATTCCCCAAACTAAACGAACGTGTTTTTGAAATATCTAATTATCACAATTTTTCAACGATTGGTGTAAAAAATTAAGTAAAAATTTGGTTAGCGTTTTTGACAACATTTTTCACGTTTGATATTAATATTTTATTATTTAGAAATAGTAATGTTTATTTCAAATGCATACATCGGAAAGATAAATTTATCTAGTTTCTAAAACAGTATTTTTTTTACGGAAAATGATAAAATAGGATGTATATAGCGCATTTGAAATATACAGAAATATTGTAGAAAACAATAGACAAATGTTCAAAGCATAACTTGGAAAAAGTGTTTTTGTAGAACGTCACAGCGGTGCTGTCAAGGTCTGGTATCTATGTGAGGATATTGTGTCAGCGCTTTATTAGCAGCAGACACATACCTGGACGGATGACGAACCTCGTGCTGGCACTGTTGGTGGACGCGGTGGACTCTTTCGCTGCAGCAACTGGACCAGTTTCCTCACCACCTAGTATTCTCGCTGCAGAGTCTCCATCTTCACCTGTTCCTGTACTTCATTTTACTTAACATAACTTTATTTTTGTAATATTTATATTTTTTGTAATACCTGCATCAACTGTAAAGCGCCCCTGAGGTGATATCTCATAAAAGCGGCGCTATACAAATTATCCAATAAATAAATTAAAAAATTATCGCCATCTATGAAGGCATAACATACGCTACGTTTAAACTTAATTGTATAATTTTGTCTTTCCCCAAATTAGTTTTATTAAACTCATTGAGAATAATGTATTATAAATACTAAATAACGATTGCCCGGCCTTTTTCATAAAAAACTTAAATTTGATTTGAGGCCAAAATACTTAACCAAACTGAGAAATTATTTTTTTGTGCTACTTTATTTATTTGTATTTTAAATCATAAAATATGGGCCTCTGGAAATGAGATCTCTAAGGCGTATGTGTGGTAAAATCAAGAATGATCGTGTGAGAAATGCGGAGAGAAGAGTGCAAGGCTGATGTAAGCTTAAGAAATGGACTCTTAGATGGATTGGGCATAAGGAGAATATATGATGCAAATGTGAAGAAGACATGGCAAGATCAAGTGATCAAATACTTGAGTCGGACCATGTCAAGAGTCAGAATAATAGAAGAGTATGTATGAATGTGATTGAGGCAAGAAGTGTGTGCCAAGTCCAAGTTGTTTGGCGGTCCGTCCTCTCTGCCTACCCCTTCGGGGAAACGGCGTGATGGTTAGTTAGTTAGTCAACTACAGAACGTTAAATGATACCATTTCTGCATCCTTAACTGTTCCATAATCTACAAACAAATTACTGACCGAATTATCATGAAATTTTCTATGAAACTTTACCAAAAAACCAATGTTAATCAATTATTTCATATGAAAATGTTCCAACAATTTTAAAAATTCCATTTATTTTCCTCTCCAAACAAAAATTACACCACAATATTTTTCTACGCTACAACCAAAAGTTGCTGTCTCTTTTCAATTTAATAAAAACCAACGTAAGAGAGGGAGAAAGATATCAAAAATGGGCGTAAACCTTTAATGTTTTGGTGCTGTCAAAATAATTTATTGACTTCTGACATTTTGTGGGTTGGGTTCAATTGGACTTGTCAAAAGATTTGGTTATATTCAATGTATCGGGGGTTTTGGAGACGCTAGGATCAAGTGCTCCTTTCTTACTCTCATTCGATATCAATTTAGCTTATTACGAGTTGAAAAAACGTGTGTTTTTATTTTTATTCAAATTACATTTTTAAAACAGATCTGAATTAAAATAATCAAAAATTAATTGTGATAAAAAAATGTTTTTGTGAGTTTTAAAGTAAGTTGCATAAAATTTGTAGTTTTTTGAAGGAGAAGGGAAATATGAAGGTTAGGAAATTATTCTGATATTCTGACGGCCTCTCGACTAGCAAGCCGGATGTCGTGGTTTAAAATCGCAGTAAATTTAATTTGCGATTTTTCTTAATTTACGCAATAAGTTCCAGAGTGAAATATACTCTTGATATGGCTTTGGCCGTGTTTGGTGACCAGATCGGAATAGCCAGGTACCTCACCTTCCTCTTTTTCATCTTCTTCCCCTCCCCTATACCTTATAGCCTCATAGCATGCCTCAATTGGGGCTGCCACAGTCTCTCTGGCTCCAGATGGTTAGAAGCAGTTGGGACAGTAGATACATTAAAAAAATGTTTAGTCACTCAACATAGCTAAATCCATTTCAAGCAGCGTTTCGACTCTAAAAATATACGGTGTTTTTATTACTAGATTCATTTATTGGATTTTGTGTTTTATTTTTGGGGTATTATGCCGTGTTGCCCTTCCTCCTTCTTTAGCCAACGTTTCGGACAGCGTTGTAGTGTTCATCATCATGGCCAATGATGATGAACAAAAGTAGAGCAACACGGCATAATGCCCCGAAAATATATCAAATCTGTTGTTAAATAAATTTCATACTAGCGCCCTTGAGGTGATTTTTCACGAAAGCGGCGCTATATAAATTAGCAAAATAATATTGAAAAATAATTTAAAGTTAGGTTATGTTAAATTTTTTGACGAATATAACTCTCGACTAGCAATCCTGAAGTCCCAAAGTTGAAAATATTCTCAGTATCGCCCTGGTGTAAGACAACCAATTCAGAATTTAAACATTGCTTGAAATGGCTTTAGCTGCATGTGGTGATAAGTTCTGAGTAGTCAGGTACTCTCCCACCTTCCTCTTTCCCTCCCCACTACGTTCAGCATCACAACAAACCCCGATTGAGGATGCCATTGTCTCACTGACTCCAAACGGTTGACAGCTTGGGACTTTTGCTTCTCTGCCTTCCTCTGCGGAGAAACAGCGTGATATTTAAAAAAGTAACTTTAATCTGTTTTGGTTTTCTGAATAAATCCTTTGTAAATGTAGTTTGTACATCCTGTCACAGAATTAATAGCTTATTTGTAAGAATTTACCTAAAATATGTCAAACACGTGATGCACTGTTTACGACAAGTCATTTTTTACGACCGACTTTGTTGACATTACTTCATAGCTGTAATTTTGAATTTTACTGGTGCGACGATCATGCAATAATTTAAATAAAATCGCTCTCCACTTCTGTCTGTTTGTGCGCTTAGTTCTTCTAAACTACGCCACAGATTTTAATAAGATTTTTACTAACATTTAGAAAATTTATTCGGGAAGGCTTACATATATAATACAAGCATATTGTATTTATAGAAAGTAGAGAAAAATCGATGTTTTATAATCAAGTCGTAAAAATATATTTTCTTGCACTACATTGCTAACGCTAGCTAAACCTTACGAGATACATCAAAATAATGTAGTACTGAATTGTATATCTTAAAAAGGTCTACAGAAAAGTCTAAGACTGTAAATGTCTATCTCTAAAGAATAACCCCCAGCAACGCCGGGTACACGGCAATTAGTAAAATAATAGTGAAAAATTTATTTGATTTAAGACTAATAAATTTAAATCAAACGCCAAATAGAAACAAACAATGAAAATAAATAGAAAACAATTATAAATAAAATTAAAATAATACCTAACTCAACTAGGAATCGAAAGCAGGATCTCTGTCTTACCGGGACAACGTCTTTAACCACTCAACTCTATGGGAACTAAATATTAAACGTCATATTTGTCGATCTCATATTTAAAATTCAGAATTAAAAACAGATGTAATTGCTAATTTTACAAATTTTTCCCATATTTTTGAATGATACGGAAAAAGATATAAGATTTTTATTAATATGGGATACCTTTTCTTTTTCTATGATATATTACATTGATGGGAACCTGCTAAAATTTTTACGTTAGCGATCTGCAGCCGTGCTCGGGAACGATGACAAGTTATCGATAAAGCACTATGTCAATACGATATTGACGAAATCCCTCATCTATGGTCAGTTAGCGATATTTGCGAGCACGTTCAGAATATGTCAGTTGAGAAAAGTCGCTGCTTTTAGCGTGGCCTCCAAGCTGTTCGGATTGTCACGACTTTTTCGATAATGTCGTTCGTTATTCAAAATAACTGGCTTATTAATGAATTTGAGTGAACTAAGTAAGCTATTAGAACTGAAAGAAATCATCACCTTCCTCTTTCCATCTCTTTTATCTGTCCACAACCTTCAGCCTCATATTAACATACCCCAATAATTGAGATGTCATAGTCTCTCTGTCTCCTATTGTCGTTTGGACTCCTATACGATATCACACAAAAAAATGTTATTAATAAGTTTAAAATTGTTTTTATTATTTTTAATAAGTTTTAATAAATAACCTATGCTTTATTTTTTTCAGTTTTTTTTATCATATTCGACAACATGAAAGGAACGAAGCCGAAAATATCGAAGAATCCCAATAATTCTGCGCAGTGATTTATTAGTACCTAAGTTCAGTTTAGTTGCATTATTTGATACAGTTAGGTCTGTTTTTTCGTATGGCCTATATTTGTATCTATGAGCAAAGTGATATAATTCAACAAATTCAGTGAATAACATATTTAACACAGTGTAATCTTGTTTAAAATTCAATTCAGAATCTATCATTCAACAGTTCAATTCATACGCCGTAATCAAGTGTCAAACTAATAGAAAATTACGTAGTTTCGTAAAACAAAGTTATCGATTTGCAAAATTGACCCAATACGGAACAATTTAGTGTAAGATTCGACGTGATAAATCACAGTGTAAATCAGTGTCAAAATCACTGCAAAAGAGGTGACAGTTCGCTCGCTTAGTTTTTGTGGTTGTTAAACTGACAGTTAAAGTGACATAAATATGTCCGGTTACGAATCATGTTCACCAGAAGAAGGTGCAGCTGAAATGGATTGCTATGGACAACAGTACTTCTGCAATACCCGGCCACATTTCCGAGAGATACACTGTCAAAGTAAGTTGTTGTTATGATGTTCTTGGTGATGTACCCGGAGTTGCTTGAGGTTATAAATAGTTTGAAGTCTTCCTCAGGCGTCACTGACTTCTTCTACCACTATCGTACACCTCATTTGATCCAGGGCTGGCCCTACGCAGGCGCGATTGGAGCAGTCCGTTTCGGCGCCGACTTGTCAAGGCGCCAATGAGCAAAGGTGTCGAAGCCATAATAATGGGTTATCCAATAAGAGGTGTTATTTTGAATAGCCCGCTATTTCGGTTGATGTTACTTTTGAAGCTGTTATTTTTTGACATTTGACAAGTAGAAACTACGCCATTAATAAAACTGGAACGATACACGCTCCAACAAAGCATTGAAATTATTAAAATTCACTTGAGTGAATCAAATGCAAATCATCTTGAGTGATGAGGCCCATTTCCACCTCAAAATTCAAAATTTTCGCATCTGGGGCTCGGAAAACCCAAGAGTTATTGTTAAAAAGCCTCTTTATCCTCAACGTGTGACTGTTTGGTGCGGTTTATGGTCTGGCGGAGTCATTGGACCTTACTTTTTCGAAAATGAGGCTGGAGCATCAGTTACGGTGAATGGATTGAGCTATCGAGAGATGATTAATAATTTTTTATGGCCGGAATTGGATGGACAGCGTTTACTTTCAACAAGACGGCGCTACGTGCCACACGAGCAACGAAACCATTGATCTTTTACGATTGAATATCAAAATAACACCTCTTATTGGAAAACCCTGCACTTAGGCCCAATACAGCGCCCTTGAGATTTTCCTGATCATCGGTTCGCAATATTATTTATCCCTGCATTATTTGTTACCAGTGCCATCTATGAGTAACCTCTTAAACTATTATCTAGGATATCACAGATATCTTCATAAATGTTGTCAACAGAAAACCTCGTGTGTTTGTTCGTTTCTCTTCATGTCAGCTCACAGCAGTCTTTTGAAATTTAAGTATTGCAGATGTTGGTTATGTCTTGATGTTTATATGTAAATTGGTGGTTTAACTGATGTATGCATTACTTGCCTGCGTGCAGATGGATTGGCCAGTCCAGCGGAGCACCTCGGGCTGTCTGAGGAGGATATTTCTCCGCATCAGTACTGGCCGCACAGCCGGGTGGGCAGCCCGCAGCCCTATGGAAATCACGGCTTCATGCACCACCAGCACGGGGGCTATAATGGATATGGTGAGTGTATTTTTCGGGACATGCTCAACACTTTCAGTTGCATCTATTGCATCTTGTTTGTTTTCTATCTTCTATCTTATCTCGTTTATCTTCTATCTTCTATCTTCTATCTTTTATATTTTATCTTATGTCTTCTATCATATATCTTCTATCTTATATCTACTATAATAATAATAATTGGATGACTTGTATAGCGCCGTTTTTGTGCAAAATCACCTCAAGGGTGCTGTACAAATTTATAATACATTTCTACAGTGATCTATGTTATTAATAACTATTTATGGAGATAATATACAGTACAATACTTACCTGGTAGGTCACTTGAGATAAACACTTAATTAACATTATCTAATTGTTTATTAGCGAAATTTAGGACATAATTGGAAAATTGAATATAACTGGACTTTCTCTCAGGAATGGTATATTTAATTTAAGGGTATGACAGCTTAAAAAGGTAAGTTTTTAGTTTAGACCTGAATTCTGTTGGACTTGTTATAGATCTTAGTTTCGGAGGGAGTTTATTCCAAGCCTTCGGCCCAGATACTCCGAAAGCGCGATCACCAAACTTAGTATTTGGCTTGCGCTTAGGTTCTATCAGTCTGCCTACAGCTGATGATGTTGCTGATCTAAGAGTTGACTGCCTCAGACCAGTGTTTTCCGGGACGCATAGTTCAGAGATGTAGGGTGGGGCCATTTCATTGATGGATTTAAACACCATCCAGCACAGTTTGTACTGGATTCTTTCAGGGCACTTGGTGTTCTGAAATGTGCGAATATTTTGAAACCCCGGTTATGAGCCGTGCTGCTGCATTAAACACTGATTGAAGTTTGTCAATTTGATATTTTGGAAGGCTGGCATAAATGCCGTTGCAGTAATCGAGACGTGAGACTACGTAAGAGTTGATAAGTAGTTTTTTCTTCGGACAGACTTGAGTTGTCTTAGGTGAAAAAAACCAGTGCTTACAGTCCTATTTATTTGACTTTTAAACGAAAAGTCTGAATCTAAATTGACACCGAGAAGTTTGACTGTTTTTTTTGGGATGATATCGCTGCCGGAAATAGTAACCTAACTAATGAATCGTCTATCTCATATCTTACAGTTTATATCTTATATATTTCATCATCTTACATCTTCTAACTTATAACTTCTATCTCCTATGTCCTATCTCCACTCCTATATTGTCTCGTTTATCTTTTATCTTGTACCAGCGCCCTGGAGGTGATTTTTCACGAAAACAGCGCTATATAAATTAGCAAAAAATAATTTTCCGACTTTATGTTTAAATTCCACACACTTTTCCACAAATGATCATCTAGTCAATCAACATTATGCAAGTGCATTATATAAGCATAATAAATACAAAACAATACAAGAACAACACGTCAACTCACCAGAGATCAAATGGGAAAATAATTCACCGACTCCAGATATTTTCATATCAGAGGGTTCGGCTCGGTAGAACTCCTAACAGGGCCTATAAATCCTTCTGATCCCTCAACATAAATATTTTAAAAATCTTTCGTAATCCTACATGTATTTAAAATGACTGGTTTTTGCAATTTTATACATAAATTCTTTGACAGATCTAATACGCCTAAATTTTGAATGAGAGAGCTAGGTATAATGCCAGTAGCCGAAATAACAAATGGTAATATTTTTATAGTCTGAGAATGTCAACTTCTTTTTATCTAATTTTCTAAATCTGTGTAAGATGATGTAACAAATTTTTGAATAATTCTTTTTAATTATTACTATTATAATTCTGGCTAGAAACAGCATTTTTCTATTTTCTTTAATCTAGGTGAGTGTTTTGTTTCTTACTTTGTTTATTCTTATATTTCTCAGGCTATGAAGAAAGTCATCACATGTCCGATGGACAATACTTCCAATACACCAACGCTTCACTCTCCCACTCCGCCCCGGCCTTATCCATGGACTGTGAGACGCAACAACACACAACCCTTCACCAAAACGGCAGCGGCAAGATGTCCTCAGTCTGTGCACCAATAGTCCGCGTAGTCAAACGACGAAACACCGCCAATAAAAAGGAACGGAGAAGAACCCAGTCCATAAACACGGCTTTCGCTGACTTGAGAGATTGTATTCCTAATGTCCCGTGCGATACTAAACTAAGCAAGGTTAGTGCTGGGAAGAGAGATACAAGAAGGACTGACACCATAAACTGCGCGTTCTCCCTGCTAAGAAATAGGATCCCAAACGTGCCAACGGACACCAAGCTCTCTAAGGTACTAGGAATAGTGGTTTTGGGAACGGATTCTCTTATATTTCTTCTTTAATGGAGTCTAACATCTCTTAGATGTTACTGAAAATTGATGTTATATCAAATTTCGATCAAAACTTACAGTTTGGAATCAATTCCATTAGCAATGTACTGATGGGCCGCATAACGCTGCTTCTAACTGGCAAATAAATTAATGATTAAGTAGTCAAAATGACAATATTCCAATAATGATATAATTAGTATTATTTGCATTTGAAAACTCGAGCTGCGTTACTAATAAAACAAGCCCCGCCCCAAGAAAATTGCATGTGAATTTGTAAAAAGGCAAAATGAATATACTCTCAGTCAAAAATTACCTCGCACATTCCATTGGCCCTTTGCCGCAAACGTATTCAGTTATCATTACAGTATCGGAAAGGGACAAAGTATATTTGTATCTTAGTAGCCACAAACGTTTGTAGCCAATGACTTTTTTGTAAATGCACAAGCGGTTGCTTGGTGCACGGAATAATCTCTACCATCAACGCAGCTGGGGTATTTCAAACGGAAATAATAATAAAAAAACTGAATGATGCCGTCAAAGGGGCCAAATGCATCACTTTAGTCACAAAAATAAATAGATTGCATACATTTCACTTTGCCATTTTGACTGCTTAATCTTTTATTTGCTAGTTGGGAACGGATCGGTGCGTTGTGCGACTCAGTCAGTACGTAGCTTCCGTTTATGTTTTTGGTTTTGAGTCTGCCAATAGAGTCTAGGTCTGGTGTCTAAATCTTCCCGTATGTAAGCAATTAGAAATATTGTAGTTTTTACTATCTCAATTGTGGAAATAATAGTTATCCACTGGAGCTGTTATGGTCATATTTTGGCCAATTTGCAAACACCACGAGGATCCGCTGGGCAAAATGTGACCAAACCAAACGCTTATAAATTTCCTAGCGCTCAAAGCTGAAATTGATTATATGGCTCCAGTGGTCAAGACTAAATCCCGTGTCCATATAGTATTTTTTTAGGTTACCTAACTTTGGTTTGCGTTTTGCAAATTCTTTGAGGAACTTTGGTTTGAAAAATGCCAATATTATTGTTTCTCTTAAATTTACTTCTTGTGGGAAGTTAACGTCTTAAAAGCTAATTGTAGATGTTAGATATAGACTCCAGACCTTCACAGCAGATTGTAGACATCCCACCCTCCCGAGACACTATACCTAGACTCTAGAAAGCGCTGGTGTTCTGAAATTTGGGTCCGATCCCCACATTCATTTTCTTGTCTTTTGCAATTCTATGTATTGAATTTTTCAGCAACCAATTTTTTATTGAACCAATATCATAGTTGACTAACATGTTCTCTGTTCTTTTTTCATTTACCCAACATAATATAATATGCAATGAACATTTACCCAACATACTAATATAATATACAATGAACATTTACCCTACATAATATAATATAAAACGAACATTTACCCAACATAATATAATATACAATGAACATTTACCCTACACAATAAAATATACAATGAACATTTACCCAACATAATATAATATATAATGAAAATTTACCCGACATAATATAATATACAATGAACATTTAACCTACATTACAAAATATAAAATTAACATTTACCCCTTGTTTTAAATTGAAAAAAAAATGTCATCGGACAAAAAATGACATCTACATTTCTACTGGTACGTGCTGATACAACATGTATATTTTGTTCTTCTAATCATTTTCTTTTTCACATGACATTATTCCGATTAAAAAATCTCATTAATAATTGCATAATGTTGTAACACCTAAAAATGGGTATCGGATATACTCATAAGAGAGCAAAGTTACAAAACAGAACGTAATAAAATAATTTGTTAGGTTAGCGTTAATTTTTTTTTTACTTTTCTTAAACTTTCTAGTTTGTCAATGTTCTGTTTTGTAATTGAACCAAAAAAAATACAAAATCTTCCCTGATTAGTAAAAGTGTTTTTAAATGTGGTACCAGATCAAAACCCTGAGGCTTGCCACGTCCTACATCTCCTACTTGATGGGCGTCTTGGAGTCAGACTTGTTGGAGCCAGCTGAAGGGTTCAGAGCTGAGCTGGCGGGACAGGGGAGAAGATCGAGCAGAGGACAAGGGGGAGCGGGGAAGAAGGGGAACAATAATAATAACGGAGAGACCATCAATTGTCAGGTGAAATATTTAAAAAACTTTTTTTCTTTATAGGTACATTATTTTTTTGTAGTTTTGGATTTCGCACATTTTGTGTTAAGTAAAAAAATATGTTCAGGAGACACAGACATTAGTTTTTAGTTTGATTCCTGAGGGTGAAGAAAACTAGATTAATGTGCGACTTTGTATCTGGAATTCCACAAGGGTCCCATCTTGGAACCTTTATATTTTTCATTACTACCGTACATTACACAGAATTAGTTTTTTGAAATTTTTTCACTTTGATTCCTGAGAATGAATTGAAAACTGTTCTGGACATATTAATAAAAATAGCAGAACTAGTTATAATTAGATTGTGAAGATTTCTATCCGGAATTCCACAAGGTTCTCATCTTGGACCCTTTATATTTTTCATTAATACCATCTATCACACAGAATTAGTTTTGGAAATGTTTTTACTCTGATTCCTGAAAATTAACAAAAATTGTGCTGAACACATAACTAAAATTATCTTAATTATTTCTAAATAGGTTAATATAATTTTTTATCTGAAATTCCACAAGGGTCCCATCATGGGCCCTTTTTATTTTTATAGTCAAAATGTCTGAGCAAAGAATTTACGGGTTTGAGGCCATCCGTGGTTGAGTTGTTACATTCCTAATGGATCCGAAGGTTGCAGATTCAATGTCGGCGTGAGAAAGTGAATTTTATTTGATTAATTTGTGTAAAAAATAACACTAGATGCATATTTTACAGTGTAATTAAATAAGAAAAAATACAT
Source organism: Hesperophylax magnus (assembly GCA_026573805.1). Classification (NCBI taxonomy): domain Eukaryota; kingdom Metazoa; phylum Arthropoda; class Insecta; order Trichoptera; family Limnephilidae; genus Hesperophylax; species Hesperophylax magnus. The sequence continues at coordinate 2,537,123 of JAIUSX010000193.1, read as the reverse complement.
TTAAAAAAGTTATGAAAATTCGGAGTCGTAATCACTACAATAAGAAGGGGCGTATAATTGAAGCTAACCACTAAGCCGCCCAGTCAATAACAAGAACATCATTAGATAAAGTGTGAGAATGCATTAGGGTGGAAGTGTCACAACATGCATTGACATAATTGCATTAGGGTGTCCCCTTTTATTGCCAAATAATTTGATTATTAAGTCACTACCATCATCGTCATCATGAAAAATACTATTTTCGGCTGTGTGTGTTTTTCTGCAACTCGGATTTGCTCTAAATTTAAGTATCATTTTCAAAATTAGAACTGATTGTGTGAAGAATTCAGACAAGCAATAAAGTACTTACTTACCTACTGCCTATAATATCACTTTTTAACAGAAAATTATTTTAACTGTCACTTTCAAAATTTTAACTGATATAATTTCAAGAATTCAGACAATAACTACACGCAGAATAATGGATATTGCTGATTTATTAAAAACCTGTTAAAAACGGGATTGCAAGCCGTTTCCTTTTAAACTTTTAGTGCATTGCTAATATATTGAAACACGTGTTAATGCCCCTGCGTTTGTCCTGATAATATTTAATGACGAAATGCGAACATATTAGAATTTTTACGAACACGTGTTCCGACATTGCGATAACATATTCGTGTTTTACGGAAAGTTTATTAGGAAACCTACTAATTCATTCGTTAAAGGCTCGCAGTCCCGTTTTAAACCGGATAAAAAATAATTTGAAGAGATTTTAAATAAATTAGCAATATATTTTCTCTGTTTGTTTATTATTTATTAATTATAATAACTTCTTTTAAGGCGATGCACTACGTCGTGTAATATTTTAAATTGAGCCGCTATCAATAACAACCCTTACGTAGATGGCGATAAGGTTTAAATTCCCGCTTAACACCATCCGCCTGTTTTGATATATGCAAGAAAAAACATGGCCAAAAAGTGCCTTTTATTTTATTTTGTGGATGTTCAGGCATAAATATTAAATTTTTTTTTGATCATTTTATAAATAATTTAATTTGCCACATTATACAATAAAATCAAAACCGAAAATGTGTTCGTAAATAGGAGATTTTGAACTTTAAAGCAGTTTTCATAGGCCTTTACATTATTTTTTTCTGGGCTTATAAAAAGACTTATCTAAAAAATACTCGATTATTTCAAAGGCCAAGATGTATTCTACTCGCAGTATTTAATTAAAGCATCTGAAACATTTCTAGGCGACCAAATTTTCAAACCAAAAACACATGATTTTGCATTACTACGTATGGCATCGCCTTAACTGTTATTTTATTTTGGGTTGCGATAATGACATTAGCACGACATGGTTCTACCATCCCCAATAACAACAATCCCCTAAGCGATTATAATTTGATGAATGTAATGAAGGGTGGTTTTATTTGAGATTTCAATATTCGCTTTTGAATTAAGCTACAAGCCAAAAATGTGTATATTCTTGGTATACCTTATATTGTAGGTAATTGGCATTAAAATCACTTGACAAACGGAGGCTAGAAACGCTCGATTTCAAGCACAAAACTGTTTTTTATTTATTTTGTAAATAATTTTATAAGATAGCAAAAATGTTATTCAAGTGAAACTGTCACAGATAATCTTAGCTATAATACTGTATTTTTTAAAGTTGTTTCCTTTACGCGTTCATACATTTCTATTAAAAAAATATTATTTTTAGTAGTTTACATTTATATTTTTTATTAATTTATTTATTTTTTTATTTGTATTCTACTCAAGCAAAACGATAGGAAAACCTTCAATTTATCTAATGCATATTTTTTGGTGTTCATAATGTACACCAATTCGTTGTAAAGATTAATCAAAATATTGATTTAGCATTAAACTTCGCCTTAACTATTTAATTTTACAAGCGCCAGAAAAAGAAGGAAGTTCTACTATATTACGGTGTTTTTATTGTTAGCTGGATAAATGTCTTAAATGAATGAAGTGAATGAATGAAATTAATAAATGAAAAAATAAATATTACGCATGGATTGGCAAACACCGTGTAATAAACAGACAATAATAATAATTTATAAATGAGGTATAACGCCCCCTAAATAATTAAATAACCAATATTAGATTTCGCCCACATTCTAATCTGTGATCTATTATTCTATTTGCGGTCAATTATGGACTCATCTGATACTTATTTAACGCCCAGAGGGCTTTTACATGTAGGTGGTACAATTTTGATGACAGACAATTTTTAAACATAAAAAAGAAATAGTAAAAATTAAATTACATTAAAAAATACATGCAAGAAACAAATTTAAAAAAAAAACAAGAAAAACGTACAAGATCATAAATTAAAAAATACAGCGAATTGACTGGTTTACACAAATACAACTTCTATTTAGGAATAGTGTTGAAATAAATCTTTTACTTGATCCACAAAATTCGCAAAGTTAATATTAAATATATCGACATCACTTAAGTATTGGTTTCCCATAGTGTGAAACCGTTGTATTGGGGAGTTTGCAATGTAATTGCGCTTATGTGTGCTGCAGTGGAATAGTGTATTTTGTCGTGTTGTTATTGTAGGTATTCGTAATAACAAAAAATACTATTATTTGATATAGAAGAACTACGAATTAATTGCTTTTTCAGAAAAATAAACATTGCAGGGTCATTACGAATGAATAATTTGGCACTGTCTAAACCTCGTGAGATAGATACATCAACATAATGTACTACGGAATTGTATATCTTAAAAAGGCCTACAGAAAAGTCTAAGACGGTATATGTCTATCTCCTAAGAATAATCCCCAGTAACGCCGGGTACATTTAAACTAGTTTTTATAATAATCGTCAAAAAATGGCAAAAATAACCCACACCGGAAAAATTAGTACGGCTGATTGATTGTAATCCTCTTAAAAATGCGATGGTAATCCATTTCCTGATAAAATATCAGTTCATTCAGAATATATTGGAACACGTGTTCATGCAGGTATCCTTTTCCTATAAATGTAATGACGAATAGTATTAATATTTGAATGTTTATGAACACGTGCTGAGCCATCCTCATAACACATTTGCGTTTTACTGATAATTTGTTAGAAAATCTGTCAATTCATTCGTTAAAGGCCTGCAGTCCCGTTTTAACAGGAAAACGAATAATTTCACCAGATTTTTAATAAATTATTAATATTTTCTATTACTGTTCAGCATTTTGAATAATTTTATTATTTTTTTCTTTAAAATGCATTACAAAATAATAACAATTATATTTATAATACATTATTCCCAGTGAGTTTAAAATTAAAACTAATTTCGTAAAAGACAACAGTCATAAAATAAAAGAAACTAATTTTTTCACAAGAAAACGAATTTAAAAGGGAGTTTAATGGACAGTGTACATAGATTTTAAGACAGACTTAACACAGTAAAATGGAAAATATTTCATAAATACATTTAAAGAAATAAACGCAGAAGTTTTTTTGGAGTTCCAAATAATGAATGTGTCACTCATTAAGGAAGCTACAAGCCAAAAATGTGTATATTCTTGGTATACCTTATATTGTACGTAAAAGGCATTAAAATCACTTGACAAACGGAGTCTAGAAACGTTCGATTTCAAGCAAAAAACTGATTTTTATTTATTTTGTAAATAATTTTATAAGAAAGCAACAAGTTAATCAAGTGAAACTGTCACAGATAATCTTAGCCATAATATTGTATTTTTCAAAAGTTGTTTCATTAATGCGTTCATACATTTCTATTGAAAAAATATTTTTTGTAGTAGTTTGCATTTATATTTTTTACTGAGTAATTTATTTTTTATTTGTATTCTACTGAAGCGAAACGATAGGAAAACCTTCAATTTATCTAAAGCATATTTTTTGGTATTCATAATTTACACCAATTCGTTATAAAGATTAATCAAAATAGTGATTTAACATTAAGCTTCGCCTCAAGGAGAAGTTGAGTGAATTGCCAAAGAAAAGTAAAATGATTTGATTACAAGCTGTACTGTACCCCGCCACGCATTGCTGTGGTCAGTCTCTCTGTGCAGATTGAGATAGAAAAACAATATTAAAAAAAAACATGTTTGTCCAATAGATGGCGCTATTTTTCAAAAAAAGCATGTATTACCTCTCACAGGTGTCATCCATATAATATAGATACATAAAAACACACCCATATTCGAATGCAACGTTGTGTGAAAATTTCAAAGCAATCAGTGAAGAACTTTCACCGATTTTTCAACTCTAAGTTTTTAAGTTAAAACCAAATAATGTTATTTTAATGATATTATCTATACACTTGTAATGCCGAAAATGAAAACAAAAAAAACATGAAATTCCCTCGATAGAAAAAAATTGCAAAAGTAAGCTCCGAAAATTATTAAAAACACGTTTTGTTCTGTTATTTAATATGTTATAGGCATGAAAAAATTCACAGTGTATCTTTAAATGCAACTAAAGCATTTGACGAGAGATTTTTGCTCTATTTCAAACGAGTCGTGTTTTATTAAATATTTTAACAATTTTCCTTTGATTATTATCGTTTTTAATATTAGCGCGCTCCTTCTAACATTCATATCTAAGTGAATCCGATACTGACCATGTCAAGAGTCAGAACAATAGAAGAGTATGTATGAGACGATGTATGAATGTGAATGAGGCAAGAAGTGTGTGCCAAGACCGAGTTGTTTGGCGGTCCGTCCTCTCTGCCTACCCCTGCGGGAAAGTGCGTCATGTTTAGTTAGTTAGCATTATCTAAGGTGGAAACTGGAAACCAATCGGTATAAAAATAATACATCCGTTTTCACCTGTTCACGAAACGGAAACATTTAATATCTAATTTTGTTTCTGTTTATTTTCGTTTCGGTAAATTATTAGTCAAGTATATAATAGCGTAAAGAATTCGGGTAAAGACTGGGCCATGTGGTGCAAGTCTCGCGCGATAAACTCCTCGAGAATAGAAGCTAATGTAATTATTCTCGGGCCATGTGGAACATTGTAAAACTACGCTGTACACAGTGTGCGGAAACTCGCAGTACCAACATACCTACCTTAACCCTCCAGGCCTCGAGAGGAGATTACTAGCCACAAACATCATATTCCATTATAGCCTCTTGAATAGGGTTGCCACAAGATGATTTGATAAAGGAGAGCAGATGGGTCTAAAAAGGAGAATTTTCTGTAAAAAAGGAGGACATTCAGAAATTAAACGATTTTTTTAAAATTATTTTACTTTATTTTAATCATATTCAGCTGAGCTGCGAAGTTCTTAGTTTTTTAACAAAAAATTATAAAAATCTTCACATGTTTTTGAGTTGTATTGAGTAAGAATTAAAGATTTAACTGACTGCACACTTAGGACGGGTTGTTTCGGAGTATTTGAAAAATTCATCAAATTTCACCTTTCATTTCTGGGATCTGTGAAAGTCCAATTCAAGTTCTGTTATTATATCATTATAGGCTAGTTGCTTGACAAAACTGAAATTTAAACAGAACTTGAAAAAGTCTTTCACAGAGCTTGAAAGTGGATGTTGAAATTTGATGAATTGTTCAAATACTCCGAAACAACCCGTCCTTAGTCTATTAATCTCTTTGCTCCACTGAGTATCAGTTAAAAAATCTTATTACCACATTTGCGTGATGTGCGCTTATACAAAAATAAAACTCGCAAATCTTGAGCAGTTCTGAGAAACATTCAATGTTTTTAACACTTTTAAAGTAGATTTTCCACTGCTCGTGCAACGTCAAATCATAATGATCTTTATCTTCATATGATTTTGATTTAAGAAATGAAATCATGTTACAAAATTGATCGTGTAGCTTAACATCGTCAATCTCTACACCTCTGATGCTCAAGAACTCAATCCATGAAACTAAATCATCATATTTTAGGTTTTCGTTGTCTTTCAGCAATGTCATCCACTCAAAACATTTGAAATCTTTCAAGGGTTTTATTCATTCCATCAAGTAATCTTCACTAGCCTTGTAAACACGGAAAAATTCGTTGGAAATGGACTCGGCTTCGTCATTATTACGAAGCTGTTCTCTTACGCTTAGTGGCAAAAAATTGTTGTTTCTTCGATTACCAAGCATAATATGAAGTACGGATTGAAGTATGTTTGAAATTATGTTCCTCTTCGACTTTTGCCAAATTTGCTTGGTAAATAGACCAAACACGATGTTTAGCAAAAAGGAGGACTTACAGTAGGTAAGGGAGGACGGGAGGACAAAACATGGAAAAGGTGTCCTCCTTTTGGATACCATCTGGCAACCCTACTCTTGAAGGACAGATCTAACAGGAGCGCCGATACAATATAAAAGTAATTTTAGATTTTTTTCTATAATGCGTAGATATGTGATTTGTTCGTCATTTGAAAGATAAATAATTATTATTCACAGTTTGTGCCAAATATTTATAAATTATTGCATAGATAAAATTTAAAAAAAATTTCAAAGAGCATGATTACGAATTGGCGGAATTTTTTCATTGACAGTTGTAAGTTAAAAAAATGTTTATATTTTTTTATTGTATGAAAGGCATAAAAATTGAAGTGACAGTTTTATTACTTGTTACCTACACAAAATAAATATTTTTTATTAATATCGAATTCTTTCAAAATTATGGACGTTCCGAGTCAAAATGTCGTGGTAAGTTTTTTTGAAAACATTTTCATGTTTGATATTAAAAATGTATTGTTTAGAAATGTCAATGTTTTTTCAAATGCATAAATTTCAAAGAAAATTTAATCTAGTTTATAAAATACTATTTCTTTTAGTGACAACTTTAAAAATAAGTAATTTGTGGCACATTTTAGATACCTCGGGAACATTCCGAAATTTCAAGAAAATTCCCCATGTGCATAGTTTGGATTTGTTGGTAAAAAACTAAAGATTTAAAAAGATCTGTGTACACTGTACAGTCTGAGAAATAATAAATTATACAGGGTTTACCAATAAGAGGTGTTATTTTGATATTCAATCGTAAAAGATAAATGGTTTCGTTGCTTGTGTGGCACGTAGCGCCATCTTGTTGAAAGTAAACGTTGTCCAGATCAATACTATCCAATTCCGGCCATAAAAAATAACTAATCATCTCTCGATAGCGCGATCCAATCTCCGTAACTGTTGCTTCAGCCTCATTTTCGAAAAACTAAGGTCCAATGACTCCGCTGGACCATAAACCGCACCAAACAGTCACACGTTGAGGATAGAGAGGCTTTTCAATAATAATTCTTGGGTTTTCCGAGCCCCAGATGCGACAATTTTGCTTGTTGATGAAGCAACCGAGGTGGAAATGGGCCTCATCACTCAAGATGATTTGCTTTTGATTCACTCAAGTGAATTTTAATAATTTTAATGCGTTTTTGAGGCGTGTATCGTTCCATTTTTATTAATAGCGTAGTTTTTACTTGTCAAATGTCAAAAAATGACAGCTTCAAAAGTAACATCTACCGAAATAACGGGCTATTCAAAATAACACCTCTTATTGGAAAACCCTGTATTTGTATTTGAACTCCTCAGACCTCTGACATATTTTGACAGGAGGTCGGTGTAATTCCGCTTTGCAATAAAATCTTAATAAATGGAATATTTCTGAACGTATCCGAATACAGGTGATAAAATACGCATTAAAATTTTATTATTAAAAATAAACATCACATTTTTGAAATATTTAAATTTTGAAATCAAAAATAATAAAGTTTTAAAAATGGCTCACCTAACGTTTGAAGTAAAACTGATAAATATTTTATTAGACAAATGTATTATAAACATTATACTGCCACCTCAATTTTTTGGGGGTTTCAATAATAAATTAAAAATTCACACAACTGCTCTGATTTTATAGATGGGTAAATTTTAATTATTCTGTTGTTAATTTGAATATAAAGCTTTATGTTTTTTTCTGTGGGAATTGAGCCAGCGACTTCCGGATTTGCTGTCGAGAAACGTAGCTACTCAACCACGGAAGCTGTCACACTTCTTGCTTAATTCACATTCATTCGTCTTTTTATATATACTCTTCTGTTATTCTCAATCTTGACATGGCCCTATTCGAATGTTTGGTTCACTTGATCGTTCCATGTCTTCCTCTGGCGTCATGCCCATTACGCTTACATCATCAATGCATTATTTGCAAATCCGTACATTTATCACACGATCGTGCATGGTTTCATCACACATACGTCTCAGGGATTTCATTTTGGTATAGTAGAAATACTCGGGGTCAACAAGCAAATACAAACACAACATTTGAGCAAAAAAGCTTCCTATACAATGCTACAACAAAATCTCACTCTCATTCAAAACTCAATAATAATATTACAACATTTAAATCTTAAATAAAAAAAGTTGGATACACAATATAGGGAGATCAGAAAGACTAAAAACGAAACAATTCAACTGAACGAACATGAGTATGGCTGATTTATTAAAAGCCTGTGAAAAACGTAATAGCAAGCCAATCCATTTATCGGAACACGTGTTCGTACAACTGCGCTATTCCTTACAATATATTGACCAAATGCCACAATATTGAAATTTTTAAGAACACGCGCTCCGACATACTGAAAACACATTCTTGTTTTACTGACAGTTTGTTAGGAAATCTGTCAATTCATTCGTTAAAGTACTGCAGTCCCGTTTTTAACAGGAATACGAATAATTTAATAAAAATTTAATTTAAGTTAAATTAATATTTATAATTATTTCTGAAAACACTACATAAATATATTTATAATAACTTTATATTATCCATATTACTAAATTTAATCAAATGTAAATGAAATCCTCAGCACGGGAGATCCCAGTGAGGATATCATTATCTCTAGTTTATACAAAAAGAACGATAATAAAAAAACTTATTTTTATTATTTACTAGCTGGAGTGTACCCGGCTTTGCTAGACTTTTCTCTACTTTCTATAAATATAATATGCATGTATTATATATATAAACCTTCGGGAAGAAATTCTCTAAATTATAGTGAAAATCCTATTAAAATCGGTTGCGTAGTTTAGAAGAACTAAGCGCATAAAGACGTAGACTTTGTTTTTTAAGATTATAGATATAAAAAATTTACATAAAATTTGACAAATGTTTCGCGGTAACAAGGAACTTGCTTGCGTAAATTAGCAAGGATTAAGCAGCCGAATTAGCACGATTACATGTTAGCAAGGATTCACGTAAGTACCTACTTAGCGAGCATAAAGATCCACTGATATACCGGCGCTCGTCGTAATAATTCCCACAGATACTTGTATAATGAATGTTACCACGAGAAAGTGATCGATAATGCATCTCGAGTGTTCTCATATGCAACAGTATAACAAGGTTCAAGCATTGTAATCTATCTTAATATATATGTACTAGCTTACCTGTACCCGGCGTTGCTAGAGCTTATCCTTAAGAGATAGACATATACCGTCTTAGACTTTTCTGTAGGCCTTTTTAAGATATACAATTCCGTAGTACATTACTTTGATGTGTTTCATGAGGTTTAGCCAGCGTTAGCAATGTAAGCGCATAAAAATATATTTTTTTTACGCCTTGATTACAAAACATCAAATTTTTTCTACTTTTTACATATGTAATATGCATGTATTGTATACATAAATCTTTCGGAAGAACTTCTCTAAATGATAGTGAAAATCATATCAAAATCCGTTGCGTAGTTTAGAAGAACTAAGCGCACAAACAGAGAGACGCGGATAGCGACTATATTTTATATTTTTTAGAGATACCCAGCGTTGGTCAACTTTTGTCTACTTTCTATAAATGTAATATGCATGTTTTATATATGTAAACCTTCAGGAAGAAATTTTCTAAATGATAGTGAAAACCGTATCGAAATCCGTTGCGTAGTTTAGAAGAACTAAGCGCACAAACATATAGACTTTGTTTAGAGGTTAAAGATATAGAAAATAATGACTCTTAGAAGATTTGTATGTTTGTTTGTTTGTCTCCTATAGACTCAAAAACTACTGGACGGATTTAGTTGAAAAATTCAAAGTTTGTTGTTATTAGTGCCACGAGTGATTAGAGAGTGGTTTGAATGGTGGCAGAAGTCGGGGATGCCCAACGAAGACTTATTGCATTAACTCTGTATATACTGGAATTAGATTATGCTGTCAAATTAAAGTCAATTTAACGTTTTTTTAACATTAACAATCTGGGTTTTATATCACGGAAGACATGGCAAGATCAAGTGAAATAAATGCTTTCAAAATATATTTTTTACATATCAGCCAGTATTATAAAAAATACTGGCTGTGGATGGCTTTGTTTTCATTAAAAAATCTACAGTTTTATTGTTAGAGATTGATGAAATTTAGCACACTTGACCATAAAAACAAGAGAAGGTCATTGCTTACATGAGATTTTGAAAACTACACCTATCCCCTATTCCCGCCCCATAAAGCAGAATGCTTGGTTCTTCTGATTGACAATCCGCGGATTGCTGAGTCTGTTCTACAGGTATTTTAATGGAGCCCGCTCTAAGGAGCTAGCAGTGGCAGTAGTACACGAGTAGAAAACCCGCTTCTTCGACTCGTCTTTGTCTAAGACTTATCGTATATGGAACGAGCTGCCGTGCATCTGTATTTCCTCCTTCAGGACTCTTCAAGACACGCATTAAAAAATCCCATCAATCCTCCACCTTAATCCGCCTCAAAATACTGCCCAACTGCACAGACATTGGTGATTTGTTAGGTGTATATTATGGTTACCGGATAACTCATCAAAAAGACAATTAAACACACCTATAAAATGTTATATAAAGTCATGAAAAGTGATGAAACAAAAACTAGATTAAATAGGTTACATATGTAACTATATAAGCTAGTTTTTGTTTTGATTAAAGGTGATATAAAGTCATTACAAGTGATGAAACAAAAACTGTGTTAAATAGTTACAATTGTAACCTATTTAATCTAGTTTTTGTTGTGATTATAGGTGATATTAAGTCATTAAAAGTGATGAAACAAAAACTAGGTTAAATAGTTAAAATTGTAACCTATTTAATCTAGATTTTGTTGTGATTAAAGGTGATATTAAGTAATTAAAAGTGATGAAACAAAAACTAGGTTAAATAGTTACAATTGTAACCTTATATCAACGTTTAAATGTGTGTTGAATTGTCATTTTGAGGAGTTATCATGGAAGCGTATATTATAATGCAATTTGGCGGGAAAAACGAATAATTTGACATCATCTGTCAAACGGGAGTTGGCGCCAAAATGTCTTGTAAACCACTTGACTCTGAAATTTAATGTCCCATTTTTTATATATTGTTATTTGTCAAAGATTAGTTCGTTGCATTAATTTACAAGTGGAGATGCATGTGCGTTCAAGATGTTAAAACGATGGGAGAATTTCACTTGTGGGTAGATAGGTACCTTTAGAGTGGTACCTAGATTGTTCAATATCGCCCTTGTAGTATATTACTGGCTACTGGCATTATACCTAGCTCTCTCATTCAAAATTTAGGCGTATTAGATCTATCAAAAAAATTATATATAAAGATGCAAAAGTCGGTCATTTTGAATACATGTAGGATAACAAAAGATTTTTTAAATATTTTTGCTGAGGGATCAGTAGGATTTATAGGCCCTGTTAGAAGTTCTACCGAGCCGAACCCTCTGATATGAAAATATCTGGAGTCGGTGAATTATTTTCCCATTTGATCTCTGGTGAGTTGACGTGTTGTTCGTGTATTGTTTTGTATTTATTTTGCTTATATAATGCACTTGCATAATGTTGATAGACTAGATGATCATTTGTGGAAAAGTGTGTGGAAGGGTTTAATTTTTCCTATGGGAAAATTTAACCCGGACATAAAATCGGAAATAAAATAATATTTGGATGATTTGTATAGAGCCGTTTTTGTGCAAAATCGCCTCAAGGGCGACATGATACATATCTACAATGATCTATGTTATTACTAACTATATATGGAGATAATATACAGTACAATACTTACCTGGTAGGTCACTTGAGATTAACACTTAATCAACATTAACTCATTGTTTATTAGAGACATGTAGATACAGGATTTAGGACATAATTGGACAATTGGATATAATTGGACTTTCTCTCAGGAATGGTATATTTAATAAAAGGGTATGACTATATATAGCTTAAAATTCTAAGTTTTTAGTAACTGGCAACAATAATACAAAACGATGTAATAATAAAAACGTTAAACGTTATAATGAAATAATTGCTTTAGCCAGGTAAGTTTTTAGATTTTCACGGCCAAAAGCATTTTTGTTGTTTGTTTTTGGGAATCCAAATCTACCGGATCTACTGGATCTGCCCTGATGATGAACACTGCAACGATGTCCGAAACGTCGGCTAAAGAAGGAGTTAGCGCAACACGGCATAACACCCCAAAAACAAACAACAAAAATTGCTTTAGCCGTTTTCGATGACCAGATCTGAATAGCAAGATAATTCCCAACCTTTAGCTACCCCATCTCCTTTCCAAATCATGTTACTTTAACTCCTCATGAGTCTGCCATGTTTCGCTTTGCAATAAAATCCGAATAAATGGAATATTTCTGAACGTATCCGAAAAGTTAATACTGCTTTTGAAAGGTGACAAATTACGCTTGGTAAAAACATAATTTCTGATTAATTCAAATTTTCAATGCGTTTTATTAAATAAATGTTTTACAAACGTAACTGTCAACTCACTTTTTTGTAGAAAAATGTATTTAAATAAAATTGTTGATGTTCGTTTGTCCAAAATCTTAAATCTCTGAAAGTTCTTCACCGATTGCTTTGAAATTTTGACACAACGTTGCATTCGAATACGCGTGTGTTTTTATATACCTTTATTATATAGATGTCACCTGTGACAGGTAAAAACATACTTTTTGAAAAATAGTGCAATCTGTTGGAGACAAATGTTTATGTCTTATGTACAGATAATTTTTTTAAAGTCTCAATAAAGTCACCACTTTCTCTTCTATACATTAATGTAACGGTGGTTTTACGGGGTGGTTTGATATCACAAAAGGTGTTAGTGCGTAATGTCACCGTGGTTATTCAATCTATACATGGATAATTGTAAGCAAGAATTTAAAGAGGTGGGATTGGGTGCGAATTTGAGTAATTTGATAGTATGTTGCTTGTTGTATGCTGATGATGCGGTGCTGATTGCTAATAGTATAGATGATCTACAGTCTCTCGTGTCTAGGATGAACGAAGTATGTATGAAGAATGAGTTAATGATGAATGTAAGTAAGTCTCAAGTAATGGTGTTTGAAAGAGAGAGTACGAGAACACTGTGCAATATAGTTGTGAATGGGGAATACTTGGAGCAGGTGGATGAGTTTGTGTATTAAGGAAGTATGTTCTAGAGAGATGGGAAGGCTGACAGACATATTGAAACAAGGGGAAATGCAGGTAACTCCATTCATGGAGGACTGAACGCGGTTGGTGTCAGCATTATATGCAGCAGTCCACAATGGAGTACTGGTACCTACACTGATGTATGGAAGTGAGGCATGGACTTTTGACTTTTGATTTATTTATTTTACAGAGTTCCTAAACACTGAGTTTACTGACTCTAACATAATTATAATTGATTATCTTTAGATGCTTTACTGTTATTTTTATTATTAAGGTGGTGTTGAAAAAGAGCTTAAAAACTATACTGCAGCTGAAGGCAGGTTATTATTCCTTCCGGAGGACTATCTTTGGTTTTTTAAATTTGAATTTATCGTTTTCGCTATATTTGCAAAGTGAATTTATTGTTGGATTAGTGTGGCTGGAAAGGCCGGCATAAAATTTTGTTGCTTGGGAAACAATCAAGTCCTTTATCAACGGAATGTTGGTGTCATTATGGATAGAAGAAATTCTAATCCATTTAGGTGCATTTAAAGCAAGTCTAATGGCTTTATTTTGAAATAGTTGAATCTTTTGTATTAGACTTGGAGCGGCGTGCCCCCAAATGGGGCATCCGTAAGTGAAACCTGGTCTTATTGTTGTTTTGTAAAGAAGTAATTTATTATCCGTTGATAAACGACTTTTCTTTCCCATCATTGGATAAAGTGATGCTAGACATTTATTTGCTGCTGTTATTTTTCCAGTTATATGTTTCTTCCAGGTGAGCTTGGAGTCAAGCGTTACACCTAGGAATTTAATTGACTTTTCCCATGGAACCTTTTCCCCAAACAGTTTTATGAATGGGGGCCGTTTCGGCCGTGTCTTTGAGAAAACGGTCGCGGCGCTTTTAGTAGGGTTTATTGAAATTCTCCACTTTTTGCACCACTCTTCAGTTAGAGTGGCCTGTCTCTGAACGGGTTGTGGAGAAGACGTTTTCTGACTTGACTTTAAAGCATCTATCTCTCAGGTAGCTAGCTATTAATTGCGTAAGTCTCAAAGGATACCCGAGAGCGTTCATTTTATATAAAAGGCCGTTGTGCCAGACTTTATCGAAGGCTTTACTTACGTCGAGTGAGAGGATTACTGTTTTTTTCCTAGTATTAAATCCCTCCGTGATGTGTTCCACAACACGCAGGAGTTGGTGAGAGGTGGAATGACCTGCTCTGAAACCATGTTGAAAGTCTGGCAAGAATTTACTGTCCTGAGTGAATGAGTTTAATCTTGATAGTATAACTTTTTCCAGGATTTTACCTAGGCAAGGAAGGAGGCTAATAGGCCGATGATTCTCCGTTAATAGTGGGTCCTTGCCTGGTTTGGGAATTAAAATTACGTCAGCTTCTTTAAAATCCTTTGGAAAGCAACGTAATCTCAGCGACGCGTTGCAGATGGCTGTAATAGCGCAGATGCCTTTCTTTGGCAGATATTTTAAGATTTTATTTGAGATGCCGTCAGGACCGGCTGCTTTTTTTTTCTTCAATTTTTTAATTATGTTGTTTATTTCCTTAGGAGTTGCGAACCTGATTGGAGGGTCTTCAGGATCTAGACTTAAGATTGATTCTACTTTTGAATCCACCTTTGCTACGAAGGCTGGGTCGTCGAAGTCTGTATTGGGAGAGAATTGACTTTGAAGGCTATCTGCGAAGGCTTCAGCCTTGTCTGCAGCGGAGTATACTAATCCGTTGGGGCCTTTAATCGGAGGGATTTTAGTTTTTGGGCGTCTGAGTGCTTTAGAGAGCTTCCAGTAAGCTCCTCTATCGTCTTCGAGAGTTGAAATGAAGTCGTGCCATCGCTCGTTGCGGAATTTGCTGAGGGCCTCACGTACTTCTCTATTGAGTCTATTAAAATGATGCTTTACTATTGGATTGCAAGATCTCTGCCACTCTTTCCTAACAAGATTTTTTTCCCTAATAAGATCTTTGATCTCTTCGGGTATTCCATGACGTGTGGTGACGGTAGGAATCTCAACGGACGCCTCGTTGATGCACGATTTTAATGTTTGAATTAAGACGGAGGTAGCAGCGTTAAGAGTGGCTTCGTCGGGAATTGATGTGGGAATTGTTATGTTTTTATTCATTATTTCGTTAAGTTTATTCCATTTAATTTTAGTGCGTAGAGGATTATCGGGGACCAGAGGGTTAGAGCCTCCTGTTAGAGAGAGGAGAACTGGATCGTGGTCAGATGAAAGTTCGTTAAGTACTCGGAGGGAGTGTAGGTGGCTGGTATTTTTAAGAATGACGATGTCAATCACGTCCGGATTACCGGCATGGTGATGAATCGTCGGTCTATCTGGAGCATCGACTACGATAGGATGGGTACTCGCGTAATTTGCGAGTATGTTACCTTTGGTGTTATTTTTTAGGCTGTGCCACGATCCGTGCTTTGCGTTCATGTCCCCAGCTATTATAGTGGGGACATTTTCAGACAAGAGATTGTCTAATTCTGCTGGAATTAATTTGCGGGTAGGGGGTGCGTAGACAGAAATAAATTTAAGTGGTCCGGAAGAGGTATTGATTATTACCGAGGTGGATTCAATGTTACTACTAGAGAATGAATGTGCTAGACGGTGGTCAATATTATTCTTAACCAAGATGGCGGTTCCGCCTCCTCTGTTGGCTAGTCTGTCGTCACGGTAAGTTATGTAATTTGGTATTCTGAAGTTCCTGGAAGGCTTGAGCCAGGTCTCGTTAATGAGGAATACTTCAATACTATAATCGTGAAGGAATTCAATTATTTCCTCCTTGTGAGCTAGGACTGAGCCATTGGCGTTCCAAAAGGCCGTCTGTAGGTTGTTTAATTTAACATTTTGTCTAGACATTGTGATTTCTTATCAGGGCTTGAATTTTTGCCAGCTCTTTGGTGGCATGTTGAATGGTAAATTGAAGCGCCGTGGCTTGTTCGATGAGTGCCTGGACATGAGCGGGGTCCAGGAGTCGTGGAGGAGAGTCGGGAGGAGAGTCGGGAGAGGAGTCTTGGGGAGTTGGTTTCGGATCGGGCTGGCGCTCTAACCTGTATTGTTGGCTACTGCCCTGTGTGATGGGCGCCCTTTGTTCCCTCTGGGAATTTCGGGGCTTGAAATAGTGTGGCTCGGGCCACCTGCGGTGAGAGGGAGGTAGGGGAGGGAATGCAGCTTGCGAGGCTGCGGGAACAATGGGAGTTTGAGTTTGATTTATCTGAGTTTGATTTATCTGAGTTTGATTTATCTGACTTTGATGGCCCTGTCTCTCTTGGCGGTTAATATTTGATTTATTTGCATTGTAATTGCGATTATAGTTGTTGTTTTTATTCCTATTGAAGTTATGATTTTTTTGGGGCCTCGCGGGGCACCCACCGTAGTTCGCCGTGTGCGCTCCTTCGCACAGGGCACATTTAGCCGGGGTATCCCTCGGCTTCTTACAGTCTGAGGACCTGTGAGGTCCTCCACATTTAACGCATCTTTCGCTGCCATGGCAGCAAGTAGCCGAATGGCCGTGAGCCTGGCAGCGGAAGCACTGCCCAATCCTTCCCTTATTGCGAAGGGACTCTACCTGAATTTTTAGCCTGAAAAGGGACGTTAAATTGTTAAAAATATTTTTTTTTTTTTTTTGGTAAACTAATGTTTTTAAGACAAGATTTTTTTTTATGCATAGCACAAAGGGTAACAATTATTTTACAAGCAATAATTGTTCGCCTGAAACACTCATCAACATTGAAAAATCTACTGATAAAAGATACATGACAAGTTCAAAAAAAAAAAAAAAATTAATATTTGACAAGTTCAAGTATTTCGCCTAAAAATGTAGACAATTTGTCTCGACGCCATCTAGTGAGAGAGTTAGCACTTACAATGCCTTTCTCATATAAAATAAAGTTGGTTGTTTTCAGGTGAAAAATGTAACAAGGAGTAATTGTTGAATGAAACACTAGTATATATTGAATAATTTCGCGGGTAAGAGATAAGCCGCCATAGCTCAGTGGTCAGAGCTGTCGACCGGAAATCGAAGGGACACGGGTTCGAGTCCCGTTGGCGTCATGTATCTTTTATCAGGAGATTTTTCAATGTTGATGAGTGTTTCAGGCGAACAATTATTGCTTGTAAAATAATTGTTAAAAATATCTTGGCCCGCTTCGTTCTTAGTCAGCGTGACTAGTGAGGCATGGAACTGGCAAAGTAATGGGTAATTTCTATCACCTAAGAAATTCTAAAAAAAAGTACTATAGGATTCATATGTCTTATACTGATTTATAAATGTGGAAATTCTAACTATACAATTGTAAATGTTCTCCAAAATGCCCTGGAAAGAATCTTAGACTTGTGATGTCCCGAAAGAAACCATTCATCTGTTCTGAATGCAATTACTAATGTTATCCAAATTGACCCTGGTAATAAATTACATCTTTGCGATTCTTTCAAGGATAAAGAAACCATCCTGTCACTTCGAATGCAATCAACAATGTTCCCAATATTTGTTTTGACAGCATCGCCATTCCATTGTAAGAATATTATGTACTAAATACACAATTTGGCTGTATGTCCTGAAACGGGAATCCTTCCCAATTGGACAGACAAAAGTTCATTTTGTTATGTATTGTTTGTAATTTATATATTTATAAATAAATAAATCTTTAGCCGTGTTTTGTGACCACATCTGATCATCCATCTCAGCATCTTGTGCGGCAGTCACATTACCTTAATATTATAAAATGTATCTATTAGGTAAATCAAACCGTTTTTTTTTCTGTTGTTTCAGATGAAAGAGATGTCTCCCTCTTCACAGGATAGAAGAAGTAAAGGAAGAACAGGATGGCCTCAACATGTCTGGGCTCTTGAGCTGAAACAGGAGCAAAACCTCTAACTTCTCAACATTGCAACTTGCATACATTGTATTATCATCAAGAATGACACCTCAACGATCAACACTGTCCTGAGACAGTGAAGGAAAAGTGATAGAGGAAGGAAGGAGTACCTAGCTATTCAAATCTGGTCAAAAAACGATTAAAAAAAAAAAACAAATTATAAGTTTAATTTTCAAAAAAAGTTTTTAATAATCTGTAAAAATGATAATTACAAATAATTATTTCAACGAAAATTGTTTTACGACTGTAAATATGAGAGCTTGAGATCTAGATAAGTTATTGTCAAAATTCGTATTACGATTAATCTTACACTACATTTTCGAAAATTCAATATAAAATCTAACACCTACATTACGAATTCAATCGACAAATTTCCTTATTATTTCGATAGTTAAATCATCTTACTTACTATTACGACCATTCAAACTAAAATCGAATACAATAGGTCGGTACCGTACCTACCTATTCGTATTATATTTTATTCAAGCAATAAGAATAGCAGATATCATTCAATCAATAATTTTCCTTATTATTTCGATAGTTAAATCATCGTAGTTACTATTACGACCATTAAATCTGAAATCGAATACATTAGGTAGGTACCGTACCTACCTATTCCCATTACATTTATTCAAGCTATAAGAACAGCAGATATAATTCAAACAACAATTTTCCTTATTATTTCGATAGTTAAATCAACGTACTTACTATTACGACCATTTAATCGAAAATCGAACGCAATGTTTAGGTACCTATCTACATCGCTTTTAGTCATTTATTCAAGCAATAAGAACATCTAAGATAATTCAAACAATCATATACAGGGTGTATCGGCAAGTACCCGATAAACTTTAACCAGCTATTCCTTAGCACATTTGGAATAAAAAATGTTATGGGCGCTTTGCTGTCCGGTAACATTGCCAAGGAATAGCTGGTTAAAGTTTGTCGGGTACGTGCCGATACACCCTGTATATGATTATACAGGGTGTCCGGAAACTCGTAGTACAAGCGGGAAACTGGTGAATCTACATCACATTTGGAGTCGATTTTGTAGTATATTTTTTTTTGATTTGAGCTTTCGTTATCGAGTAAATCGAGTTAGAAGTTCATTTTTTTTATTTTATTTTTTTTTTTTTTAATCAAATTCTTATAAATTATTACTGAAGATCAAAGTACCCAACTAATTAAAACTATTTGAAAGTAAAACAAATGAAGAAACTCGGATTTGAAGCATTATTTTGAAATCACCCTTCATTTAATCCGGTGTAATCATAAAATATTTCTGCTCTGCAGGGTTAAAACATCTGTTGTTCAACCCTAAACACCAGAAAAAACTTTAACCCAAAAATAGCCGAAAAATATTTTTTTTTGGTTTTTTTTTTTTTTTGTGAAAAAGCTCAAATCAAAAAACTTTATGTTTTTTGGGTTCCCTATGTGGTGTAGATTCTCCAGTTTCCCGCTTGTACTACGAGTTTCCGGACACCGTGTATAAGTAAAAAAAGTAGGTACCCAATCTTACTTACATTGGCATAAATACAAAGACGCATAATGTTCACACTAATAGAACAAAAAATATAGCACGTTCTAGTATCTAGATGCAAAGCGAATAACGAAACGTATAAGAAAATAATAGCCAATAACGATGTGTAAATAGATGCAATAGCTACATTTAACTTGCTGCATAGCATGGAACAGAACGCATTATAAATTGATACCCATCCAAAGAATATGGCGATATTTACGACAACATCTAGATGCAAAGCGAATAACGAAACGTATAAGAAAAGCACAGCCAATAACGATGTGTGAATACATGAAATAGCTACATGTAACTTGATGCATAGCATGAAACAGAACGCATTAGCTATTGAAATAATACACAGTAAGTGCAGTCAGGTAAAGACTATATTGGCTAGAACTAAAAGGTAGTGGCGACTTTGCTTTCCATTCAAATCTACATGGAGAGCATTTTTCTATTCATTGTTGCCAAAGATGTAAAATTAAATTATATTATTAATAAAATATAGTAATCAATAAAAAAAATATTTTAAGAATCAACTTACGTGTTTTATTTTACAGAATATATATATTTTTTAATTTCCAACAATTAAAAACACATAGACACAATGCCATGACACTATTGTAAGAACGGTGGCATAAATTTGTAGAAATGCATGAACAATATATCGACGTGGTAATGAATAATATTATGTCCTGGGCATTTTGAGAACGTTGGGAGGTTAAAGGTAATGGGGAAGGGAAGGAGATGAGAGGGGGAAGGTTGTTGAGTACTTGGTTATCCAGATCTAGTCACCAAACACGTCTAAAGCCATTTATACAAGAAGTTTTGACAAATTTCGATTCTGATTGGCGGTCTATCACTTTCATGAGAAAAAAAATCAGTGTAAATTTCATGACACCAGAACACACAAGTTAGGTGAATAGGTAGGTACTACCTATCCACAGTTTTTAGTGGGACATATTTATTGGCTGATTTATTGAAATCTTGTTAAAAACGTGATGGCAATTCATTTCCTGATAAAATATTAGTCTAATCAGAATATATCGGAACACGTGTTCATGAAGCTTTTTATATCGCTCATTATCTGTCAATTCATTGGAAATACGAATTTTTTGACCAGATTTTTAATAAATTAGAAATGTTTTATACCGGCAAGTTTTCTCCGTGTATATACTACACACAATACCTAGAAACTGCAACAAAATCAAAGCATTGAAAAAATTTCATGACGCCAACACTCGAAATTAAATGACGTGTTGAACGGTTGCACAGTGTAAAGCGGTGTAAGTGATATAATTAATATATGACGCGGAAGTGAATGGTAGACAAAGTCGGGAGGAAGAAATGGCATGATCAAGTGAATAAAATAATAATAAAAATATTTGTATGATTTCTATAGCGCTGTTTTTTGTGCAAAATCGCCTTAAATAGATAACTGAAGAAAAAAAATTCCCTTAAGTTCTGTGTCATCGTTGAGGATGCTGTGTAAATTGTATTTTTAAGTAAAGGAATTACAGGAAGTTGGGTCAAGAGAGTCCAGTTGGAGAGGTCAGAGTATCTCCCTCATCCGATCCGGCCCGCTACACAGCTGGTGGGTAGACGCATCCACCACTAATACCTGAACAAACCTCACCCCATAAAACCGAGCACCTCCGCTAAGTCACCAAACGTAACGTACAACTTGGAGTGATATTTTTTTACATTTTACACAGGAAGCCCATAATTCCTATAAGGGCCTATTTCATCTCTGGGGATGCTGTATGAAGGATGAGTAGTAATCTAGGGTATTACCAAGAGTAACGAACGTATGAATCCATCTCTTCGACTACGTTTTTCCCAACACGATGCACCTCAATGAGAGTGGTGGATTTAAACGTCACTCCTGGAAACACAGACATCCAGAATCTCACCTTTTTTCTTCTCAACTTCCTATCGTTCCTTTAGTTAAAGGTGACCTATGGTTCCCGGGGCGGCGGTACCCATTCCCGCCACCCAAATTAAAACTCTAGATCAATGGCAGAAGTGTTGGTAATCATTTAATGGTTGTATTACTCTATGAAGTACGTAAATCCACAGTATATCCCGTCGGAGAGACCTGGTTAGTGTTAATTGAGCACGCGTCAGGTATCATGGGCTCTATAAATATACCAGGATGCCAGAACTGCAGAAGTAGTTAATATAAATAATAATACACGTACAATATCTTACATGGTGTTTGGTAATTCGTACAACCACCACATAATTATTATTGCACTAACAAAGCCTTTCCTACAAAAATAAAGTTGGTTGTTTACAGGTGAAAAATATTATAAGCAGTAATTGTTGATTGAAGTACTAGTACAAATTAAATTATTTGGCTTGTTGGAAATAAGCTGACGTAGCTCAGTGGTCCAGAGCGCTTGACCGGTCATCAGAAGGTGCGGGTTCAATTCCCGTAGGCGGCATTTATTTTTACTGGAAGATATTTTCTTTTTGTGTGGATATTTCAAATTGCTAATAATAATAAACTATAGGTGCACATAATATATTACTAAGTGTCAAAGTTGGGGTGGAGGCGTGATTAGAGATAATTGAACAGTTAAGGCGAAGCTTAGTGCTAAATCACTATTTTGATTAATCTATATAACAAATTGGTTTACATTTTGAATACCAAAAAATATGCTATAGATAAATTGAAGATTTTCCTATCGTTTCGCTTGAGTAGAATACAAATAAAAAATAAATTACTTAATAAAAAAATATAAATGTAAACTACTAAAAAACATATTTTTTCAAAATAAATGTATGAACGCTTAAAGAAAACAACTTTTAAAAAATACAGTATTATAGCTAAGATTATCTGTGACAGTTTCACTTGATTAACTTTTTTGCTTTCATAAAATTATTTACAAAATAAATAAAAACCAGTTTTGCGCTTGAAATCGAACGTTTCTAGACTCCGTTTGTCAAGCGATTTTAATGCCTAATACCTACAATATAAGGTATACCAAGAATATACACATTTTTGGCTTGTAGCTTCCTCTCAAATAGGAACTGTTCCTTATTACTCGTAATTTCGACATTGGAATCTAAGAATATTCGAAGTTTTTTAATAATAATAATTTGAAAGAGACAGTAAGAAAACAGTGTGCAATATAGTTGTTGCTGAGGAATACTTGGAGCAGGTGGATGAGTTTGTGTATTTAGGAAGTATGTTCTAGAGAGATGGGAAGGCTGACAGAGATATTGAAACAAGGGGAAATGCAGGTAACTCCATTCATGGAGGACTGAACGCAGTTGTTGTCAGCATAATATGCAACAGTCCACAATGGAGTGCTGGTACCTACCCTGATGTACATGGCAGTGATGAACTGGCAGAGGAAAAATGAAAATAGACTGAATGCTGTAGAAATGAGATCCCTGAGGCGTATGTGTGATAAAACCATGTATGTTCGTGTTAGAATGCAGTGATTCGCAAAGAATGCAAAGCTGATGTAAGCGTTAATAATGAGTTAAGACAAAGATGCTTAGGTGGTTTAGACATGCAGAGCAAATGAACAAACAAAGGAATGTAAGGAGAACATATGATGCGAATGTACATGTTATAATTAGTCAAGGACGCCCGAGGAAGAAGTGGCACGATCAAGTGAATCATATACTTGAATTGGGCCATGTGCATGAAGCAAGGAATGAGTACCAAGACCAGGTCAAGAAATAAATAAATAGACTGTTTTATTTTTTGAATTATTTAGATTGTGCATGATTATCCAGTCACCCTGTACTGGAAGTTAATTTGTAGGAAGTAACCGATAGCAGATGGCCCCATCAATGGAGCCGCTGCCAAACTTCAATATGAGATTTATTTACATGCATTTGTATTTTCCACTCTTTATTGCTTTAGAAGAAAATTTACGCGTGATTTAATTTTTAAGTATTTTTTAAATAATGATTTCTTTTGCAGGTGAGTGGGAGAGATGATATTGAAAAGCTAAAACACATCATTTAAAGGTTTTCGCCACAAACGACCGAATTCGTGTAGATAATAAAATTAAAACACATATTCAATTAATTTCTACATATATGTATATACACGGTTTACCAATAAGAGGTGTTATTTTGATATTCAAAGAAACTTTTCCCATAAAAGATCAATGGTTTCGTTGCTTTTGTGGCACGTAGCACCGTTTGTAAAAGTAAACGTTGTCCAGATCAATACCATCCAATTCCGGCCATAAAAAATCATTAATCATCTCTCGATGGCGCAATCCATTCACCGTAACTGTTGCTCCAGCCTCATATTCGAAAAAGTAAGGTCCAATGACTCCGCCGGACCATAAACCGCACCAAATAGTCACACGTTGAGGATAGAGAGGCTTTTCAACAATAACTCATGGGTTTTCCGAGCCCCAGATGCGACAATTTTGCTTGTTGACGAAGCCACCGAGGTGGAAATGGGCCTCATCACTCAAAATGATTTGCATTTGATTCACTCAAGTGAATTTTAATAATTTTAGTGCGTTGTTGAAGCGTGTATTGTTCCATTTTTATTAATGGCGTAGTTTCTACTTGTCAAATGTCAAAAAATGACAGCTTCAAAAGTAACATCTACCGAAATAACAGGCTATTCAAAATAACACCTCTTATTGGAAAACCCCATATAAAAACCTGAACACTGTGGTGTAAATCGGAAAAAATTGGCAGCGGTGCTGTCAAGGTCTGGTATCTATGTGAGGATATTGTGTCAGCGCTTTATTAGCAGCAGACACATACCTGGACGGATGACGAACCTCGTGCTGGCACTGTTGGTGGACGCGGTGGACTCTTTCGCTGCAGCAGCTGGTCCAGTTTCTTAACCACCTAGGATTCTTGCTGAAGAGTCTCCATTATCTATCTTCGTCGAACGTCACAGTGGTGCTGTCAAGGTCTGGTATCTATGTGAGGATATTGTGTCAGCGCTTTATTAGCAGCAGACACATACCTGGACGGATGACGAACCTCGTGCTGGCACTGTTGGTGGACGCGGTGGACTCTTTCGCTGCAGCAGCTGGTCCAGTTTCTTAACCACCTAGGATTCTTGCTGAAGAGTCTCCATTATCTATCTTCGTCGAACGTCACAGTGGTGCTGTCAAGGTCTGGTATCTATGTGAGGATATTGTGTCAGCGCTTTATTAGCAGCAGACACATACCTGGACGGATGACGAACCTCGTGCTGACACTGTTGGTGGACGCGATGGACTCTCTCGCTGCTGCAGCTTAACTTAACTTAACTTCACTTTATTTTTGTAATATTTATATTTTTTGTAATACCTGCATCAACTGTAAAGCGCCCCTGAGGTGACATCTCACAAAAGCGGCAAATACAAATTGTCCAATTATTATTTTTTTTTTTTATGCGTCCGATTTTGTTGTCCGGGTTAAATCTTCCCCATAGGAAAAACTAAACCCTTCCACTCACTTTTCCACAAATGATCAGCTAGTCAATCAACACTATGCAAGTGCATTATAAAGGTAAAATAAATACAAAACAATACAAGTACAACAACACGTCAACTCACCAGAGATCAAATGGGAAAAAAAAATTCACCGACTCCAGATATTTTCATATCAGAGGGTTCGGCTCGGTAGAACTCCTAACAGGGCCTATAAATCCTACTGATCCCTCAACATAAATATTTAAAAAATCTTTCGTTATCCTACATGTATTCAAAATGACCGACTTTTGCATCTTTATATATAAATTTTTTGATAGATCTAATACGCCTAAATTTTGAATGAGAGAGCTAGGTATAATGCCAGTAGCCGAAATAACGAATGGTAATATTTTTATAGTCTGAGAATGCCAAAGTCTTTTTATTTCGTTTCCTAAATCTGTGTATTTTCTAATTTTTTCATTAACAGATTTTTGAATGTTACAGGAATTTGGAATAGCGACATCAATGATATAAGTTATTTTTTTAATTTTTTCATGTAAAACTATATCGGGTCTATTATGACTAATCGTTCGGTCTGTTAGTATAGTTTTATCATAATATATTTTATAAAATTCGTTTTCTAAAAATGAATTTGGTTCGTATTCATAATATGGTACTATATTACGGCAGTCAATTATTATTATTATTATTAGTTAGTCCACCCCTATTCATTACTATTATTGATTGACATTATTAAAAAAAAGTTGTAATTATTGATAGCTTATCGGACATCGATTCTGACCATGATCAAATATCGCTAACTGAACATTGATGATGGAATTCATCAATATCGTATTGACCTAGAACTTTCTTGATCCTCCGTGCTAGACCTCCTATGAAAGGAGAACAAACCAAGTTGCGTGTAGAGGGTGAAATGAATCTGACAGTATACAGGCACATCGTATTTTAATATCACAATTTAGTCTGCGAAAACAAAATCTGCTTACGAAACACTAGTCCTTTTTACAACGGCGCGACAATTGGTACCTAACATAATTACAAATTCTAAATCGGATGAACAAAAGTTCGAGCTTGTTTCCAAAGCTGAATATTTTGTTACTGACAGTTTTAAAAATGTGTTATAAATTACCCACCTCACACATTTTTAACGTTGCTACTCCAGGCGGTTCGTTAAAAAAACGAACAATCAGATCTTGCACAGAAGTCCCACAATGGTCTGCGCTGCAAACTTTTTATTTTCTGCCCAGGGTTTGGTTATTTCAATGTGCGCTCTTCGGCGGTCAGTAGGTACGAATAATGTCATAGTTTATTTAAAGCATAGTCTATGATCTATTTACTTTTCACAATAAAAATAGATTTCATAACGTCATAGGTCACCTTTGAAAGTTTTTAGCTGTGTATACAAAACGAATTTTTGATATTATCTAATTGAGATTGTGTGAACTTTGAACTCAAAGATGATTTTAAATTCTATTTCAAATTTCCACAGTCTCAGTTTACAAATTAATCACTTTGTAAAAGTATTTTAGGGCTCGTGAAAACTTCCCCAACATTAAAACTGTTGTAACTAACTGGGAAGACACATTACACCGTCAGGAAGGACGTTAATAATTATAAATGAAAAAAAGACGAAAAATTCATGGAATTTGTGGCACGCGCTAATTGGGGAACTGAACATCGACTTGTCTTCGTTTACAGAGGTAAAAAGTTATCCTTAGGTGTACCTGTACAGTTTTTCAGCTTGACAATGAAACCTTTGTAGGTACAGTACAGCTTGACAATGATATCTCTGTAGGTACAGTACATCTTAACAATGCTGTCTCTGTAGGTACAGTACATCTTAACAATGATATCTCTGTAGGTACAGTACAACTTTAAAATGATACCTTTATAGGTACAGTACATCTTGACAATGATATCTCTGTAGGTACAGTACATCTTGACAGTGATACCTTTGTAGATACAGTACATCTTGACAATGGTATCTTTGTAGATAGGTACTCTACATCCTGACAATGATACCTTTGTAGATACAGTACATCTTGACAATGGTATCTTTGTAGGTACAGTAGGTACATCTTGACAATGATATCTCTGCAGGTACAGTACATCTTGACAATGATATCTTTGTAGATACAGTACATCTTGGCAATGGTATCTTTGTAGGTACTGTACATCTTGACAATGATA
Source organism: Hesperophylax magnus (assembly GCA_026573805.1). Lineage (NCBI taxonomy): Eukaryota > Metazoa > Arthropoda > Insecta > Trichoptera > Limnephilidae > Hesperophylax > Hesperophylax magnus. The sequence continues at coordinate 2,509,783 of JAIUSX010000193.1, read as the reverse complement.
CCTTTGTAGGTACAGTACATCTTAACAATGATATCTCTGTAGGTAAAGTACATATTAACAATGATATCTCTGCAGGTATAGTACATCTTAACAATGATTTATCTTTATAGGTAAAGTACATCTTAAAAATGATATCTCTGTAGGTATAGTACATTTTAACAATGATATCTCTGGAGGTACAGTACATCTTGACACTGACACTTTTGAAATCTGATAAAAAATAATATTTCAGACGTATATAATTTGCTGGTACAGTTATTAAAATTTTATTAAATACATATATTTGAATTCTGATCGAGCTGAAACTCGGCAGATAGACTCGCTGGCTGCAGTCAATGCATTTTAGTGGCAGTCACGCAAGCACATGAAATTGGATGACATTACACCAAAAAAAAATTGCTGCTCCTAAAATAGATTAAAAGAGGTTATAGGTAAAATGACTGTTAACAAAACAAAATCGTAATTAAATGATTGTAACTCTCAAATGATCGCAATCAAATGATTGTTAATCTCAAATTATCGTAATCAAATGATTGTAACTCTCAAATGATCGTAATCAAGTGGTTGTAACTCTCAAATGATTGTAATCAAATGATTGTAACTCTCAAATGATCACAATCAAATTATTGTAACTCTCAAATAATCGTAAGCAAAATTATCGTGGGCAAATAATAAGCAAATGATTGTAATATTTGACATAATTTTGCATGTAATAATTTATTTATGAGATAATGTACAGTACAATACAATTTAATGCTTGTCGTCAATAATATTCTCTTATTTACGATCAAATTGTAATTTACGATCACATGATAATGACAATTTTTTTACTTCAAAACGTCGGTTACCACAAAAATAATTATAATAAAAAAATAAACAGCACCGCGCAAGAGGTTAAAATCTACACGTTAATTACCCTTAAAATGTGGTAACAAGATAATTAGCGTCTTGATTTACAAGTCAGCTGTCAACGATTTGACGGTAGGATGACTATTTGACGTTTAAAACGTCACCGCGACAGTTGACAGCGGTTTGAAATTGGAACCTGCATTCCGGCAGCGTCCCCTGTCGGCATTTAGACGGAGTGCGATCATTATAAATACAGTATTTTTTCGTAAAGATCAAAAAATTGGTAGTAAAAGTATTTGATTTGAGAAGGGGAGTACATAGATAAGAGGAAGGTGTTATAGTATCTGGCTATTCAGATCTGGTCAATAAATCCATTTCAAGCAACGTTTTGATTATATTTATAATAATACTATACATTATTTTAAATGAATTAATGGAGGACTGAACGCAGTTGGCGCTAAGAAAAAATTGTCCAGAGAAGCGAAGTTAGCAGTCCACAACGGAGTGCTGGCACCTACCCTGATGTATGGAAGTGAGGCATGGAAGTGGCAAAGAAAGGATGAAAGTAGATTAAATGCTGTTGAAATGAGATCCCTGAGGCGTATGTGTGGTAAAACCATGTATGATCGTGTGAGGAATATGGAGATCCGCAAAGAGTGCAAGGCTGATGTAAGCGTAATGAGTAAGATTAAGAAAGGGACGCTTAGATGGTTTGGGCATGTATAGCGAATGAGCGAAGATAGGAGTGTAAGGAGGATATATGATGCAAATGTGAATGGTAGCAGAAGTCGGGGACGCCCGAGGAAGACATGGCACGATCAAGTGAATCAGATACTCGAGTCGGGCCATGTCAAGAGTCAGAATAATAGAAGAGTATGTATGAGACGAAGTATGAATGTGAATGAGGCAAGAAGTGTGTGCCAAGACCGAGCTGTTTAGCGGGCCGTCCTCTCTGCCTACCCCTACGGGGAAACGGCGTGATGGATAGTTAGTTAGTTAGAGTAAATCATGAAACAACACAAATTAATCAAATAAAATTTACTTGCGCACGTCGGGCTTTGAAGCCGTGACCTCCAGCTTACTAGTTGAGAGCCTTACCCCTCGACGACCGATGCCATTTTACACGTCGTTTACATAAATCTAAATTACAAATACAAACATTCAAACAAAAATGCGATAAAACTCCCCCAGGTTTTGGAGACAATTTAAGTAGGTGGAAATGATACACCTATTTTTAAAAAGTTCTAAAAATAGTAAAAACACCGCTTTTAATGTCTTATGCTGGCATCACACGAGGACAATACAACGTGGGGAAGTACCTTCCTCCTTCCCATCTCCTTTTCCCTCCCCACTACTTCCCCCTCACAACATACCCTAATTGGGGATGCCAATAATGTAATGAAAAAATAGAAAGGGTCCAAGATCAGTCCCTTGTGGCATTCCAGATATAAATTCCTATATTCCTAATTTATACCACTAAGGCACTATTGATATTTTGATTTTGAGTTGTTTGGCGGTCTATCCTCTCTACCTACCCTAAATAAAATTATGTGCCGGCTTTTTTAACAATTTTTGCCCATCATATATTTCTTCTAAAAGCCTTACGGATCAGTCTCGGTATATCAGTCGATTTTAAGCGCTGCTCAGTCGAAATGTCGAGCTTAGCACGGCTTGAAACATTGTATACTCGTATATGTCCTAAGCCTAGATATTAGCAATATGACTATGAACCTATAATCCTTGGACAAACTATTCGAGGGGAACTGGGAATAATTTATTGAATAACCAACACCTCTGATGAGGTCATCCCAAGTGGTTCAATACATTTGGCGACCTAGCAGGGGTGCCAGGGTTCACCAGCTGCGTGACGTGCCAGATCGGGAGAAGCTGGTTTGTGGAAACTCTTTGACCTCTCCAGCTGATCTCCCAATCCGTCACTCCTGGACACACTTATCCTTAAATTCCTACCCACCCCTCATACCTTTTTACTTGTTCTCTCTCCTTGTCTTAAAAATACCTTCCACACAGCATTCCCAAAGATGACACAGGTCCTGTGTGAGCTTACTGTAAAAAACCTCACAATGATAATTGTTTATTTTGAGTCCTGTTGATTTCTTGAAAATTCCATCATTCCAATTATCCGAGTATCTACGACGACGATAAATGATATACGTTTGTGAATAACAATTAAATATCACTGGCATCTGTCATCTTTCTTTCGTTCTTCTCGAGCTATTGGTATCATATAATATACATTTGACATATTATTTAATTAACACAATTGCTTTAAATATTAATATGAATACATATGAAACCAGGGTTTTCCAATAAGAGGTGTTATTTTAATATTCAATCGTAAAAGATCAATGGTTTCGTGCTTGTGTGGCACGTAGCGCCGTCTTGTAGAAAGTAAACGTTGTCCAGATCAATACCATCCAATTCCGGCCATAAAAAATCATTAATTATCTCTCGATAGCGCAATCCATTCACCGTAACTGTTGCTCCAGCCTCATTTTCGAAAAAGTAAGGTCCAATGACTCCGCCGGACCATAAACCGCACCAAACAGTCACACGATGAGTATAGAGAGGCTTTTCAACAATAACTCTTGGGTTTTCCGAGCCCCAGATGCGACAATTTTACTTTTTGACGAAGCCACCGAGATGGAAATGAGCCTCATCACTCAAGATGATTTGCATTTGAAGTGAATTTTAATAATTTCAATGCGTTGTTGAAGCGTGTATCGTTCCATTTTTATTAATGGCATAGTTTTTACTTGTCAAATGTCAAAAAATGACAGCTTCAAAAGTAACATCTACCGAAATAACGGGCTATTTAAAATAACACCTCTTATTGGAAAACCCTGTATTTACTGCAATTTAAAGTCAATTGATCCACCATTTCACCGCTTATACTATATTTTTAGGTACTATAAATTTGGTACATATTATAGCAAGTGATCCCTCAAAAGTTTTTGCAAACTTGACATATTTTGCCAACAATCGCTCGAGTAGTTAGGAAGGAAGACAAACAAAGTAAATGATAGTTTGAACAGGACATTGGGATGTGGATTAATCATAAAATTGTTTTTACTAACGAACATAAATTAGAAATCTAAAAAAATATTTCTATAGAAAAATATGATACTTGTATTATTTGAACTTTACTTTGGTTTCTTGATTGAATTAATGCAAATTTTGAAGATGAAATTAACCAACTTCTAGAAAACCGATCGAGCTGAAACTCGGCTGATAGATTCGTTGTCAATAACAATGCATTCTATCAACTTTTGGTGACTATCGCATAGACACACTCGGAGATATACGCATTTCTGTATGAAATTATCATGCGAAATTTATGTCGGTCCTCCCGATCGGCAATTGGCGAGGCTGTTAGCGCGGTTGACTACAGTCAAACCAAAAATCCTCAGTCAAACCGAATTTTGTAGTTGAGTGGTTATGATCCTTGGCTACGAATCCGGTGGTCTCGTAAATTTAATTTGATTAGTTTGTAGATATTATTTTACAATAATTTAATGATTTAAAATAATACCTACCAATGACTACCATTCAAAAACGAAATGCTGCTTTGGTGATCGAATCTGAATAGACAGGTTCTTCCCAACCCCCTCCACTTCATCTCCTTTCCCTCACCACTACCTCCAGCCTTACAATATACCCCAATAGGGGATTCCACAGCCTCAATGTTAGTGCTTGGGACGCGGTACCTACATAAATACAGGGTTTTCCAATAAGAGGTGTTATTTTGAATAGCCCGCTATTTCGGTAGATGTTACTTTTGAAGCTGTCAATTTTTGACATTTGACAAGAAGAAACTACGTCATTAATAAAAATAGAACGACACACGCTTCAACAACGCATTGAAATTATTAAAATTCACTTGAGTGAATCAAATGCAAATCATCTTGAGTGATGAGGCCCATTTCCACCTCGGTGGCTTCGTCAACAAGCAAAATTGTCGCATCTGGGGCTCGGAAAACCCAAGAGTTATTGTTGAAAAGCCTCTCTATCCTCAACGTGTGACTGTTTGGTGCGGTTTATGGTCCGGCTGAATCATTGGACCTTACTTTTTCTAAAATGAGTCTGGAGCAATAGTTACAGTGAATGGATTGCGCTATCGAGAGATGATTAACAATTTTTTATGAGCGGATTTGGATGGTATTGATTTGGACAACGTTTTACTTTCAACAAGACGACGCTACGTGCCACACAAGCAACGAAACCATTGATCTTTTACGATTGAATATCAAAATAACACCTCTTATTGGAAAACCCTGTATTAAAAAATGTAAGAATTTTGTTGTTAACATGGCTGTATAGTCTTGAAGAGAACCATGTTGTAGGAGGGAGGAAACACAGAGGTCGCAAATCGTTTCACAGCCGAGCTGTTGAATCAAGAACGAGTCGTAAAAACGACCGGTTCTCATGTTAAAATGTCAACCGTGTACATAATACATATATGTTAAGCGCGCGTTTGACGTGTTTCCCGTCTACGATCAATGACGCCAGTACCTCAGAGTATCTTCCATTGTAATACCGGTAGAACGTCGATAGCATACTTACCCTACAAAATGAAGGCTTTTTTCATGTATTTTGTGGCTATCAGAGATGAAATATGACTTAATAGATGGCTGGCCCCCCATCACTGCACAAGCATAATTTTCAGCTTAAAATGACGGTAATTAATACGAAATTTTAACATATTTTCAAGTTTTTTGTAACCTTGGATAAATGTCTTCACTAACTAACTAACTAACTAACTAACCATCACGCCGTTTCCCCGCAGGGGTAGGCAGACACTTCTTGCCTAATTCACATTCATACAAAGCTTCATACTATTTTTTTCATCTGTTCTATTATTATGACTCTTGAAATGGCCCGACTCAAGTATCTGATTCACTTCATCGTGTCATGTATTCCTCGGGTATCCCCGACTTCTGCTACCATTCGCATTTGTGTCATACATTCTTCTTAAACTCCTTTCTTCGCTTATCCTCTCTACATGGTCAAACCATCTAAATATGTCTTTCTAAAAACAAAACAAAAAATTATACATTATTCGTGTTTAATATTTAAAAAATAAATGTAACTTGTTTTAATGCTAACCGAAGCAAGGAAACACGTGTTTTTGGTTTGTCAGCGTTTGTTCAAGTGTCCGTAAATCTGTCAACTAGCCTTACAAGATTTCCTCTACATGCTTTTTAGACATAAACTCACCTGACTCTACTAGTTGGTAAACTGGTTCTCAAACTTTTAACGAACACAAGAAATCTTCTATAGAATGATAAGGAACGCATTAACAATAATTTTTATTTTATTTATTCAATTCAAACGTCGTTAAATGGCTTTTACAATACAGTGATAATCGAATTACAAGTGTACAGTGATAAACAGGATAATAATAGCAATACATTAACCTTTCCTTATCCGTGGTGTGTACTTACTATACATTACTTCTAATAACTCTATAAATATAATAAATTCTGGGTTCAGATTTTAGGTATTCCTTCGTTATACATTTATGAACTGAATTTAAAAAATAAAATTTTACATCGTTTTCAAATTCAATTAAAAATTAGAGATTTTTGTTAAAAATCGGAAACAAATACACCAATACAATCAACCGTGTGATACTGCTACGCGAAGAGTGTGCGAGGAAATGACACGCTATTGATGTCCCGCTTTAATTCGCTATGCGGGAACATGAGAAATCCACATGACCGCAGTTGTATTTTGATTTGGACCATCGATACCTACGATCGCATGGTTGTGTGTATGCCGCCAGCCAGTCGGTCACGGACCATCGATGTGGACCCCCCTTTTTTTAGCATCTGCCGATGGTTTTTTCATGTTTTCAACAATTAAATTACAATTATTATCACTTTTGATACAAAATATAATAAACATAAGCGATTAGCTCTGAATATTCATATTTTTCCGATATTAAATTGCTTATTTTGAGACCGGTGGATTTTTTAGCACAGTAAGGGAAAGGTTCTAAAGAACAATTAATGTGCACACAAAAACACTATTGAAAGTGATGCTGTTATTAATATAAGTGCAGTAAGACAACGCATAATTCAAAAGAAATATATACCAGTATAACAATAGTTGAACTCATTTATACTAGGCTTGTGTAAGACCTGACATAAGTCTAAGTATGAGGTGAAGTATGATAATGGTCAGTAGTGAGTTTATTGTTAGCCACAAAATTAATTGTACCTACTTGGAATAGCTGAGTAGGCATCGCAACTTGGCATTAACAATTCATAATGAACTCAAATATAAAATATTTTTAAATATATAAATATATGTGAATGTAAACCATATTTTTTTACATTACAATACAATTTGTCCAGTGGGTTACTAATGTTTTGAACAATACAAAAATATTTCCGACAACATTATAAATGAAACTATTTATTGGTTAACAAAATCTATTGATATGCGTTTAGACCTAGAAATTGTTTCACCTGTGGCGCTTTTTTTATCTTTGTGAATGTTATTATTAACGTATTTAATTATTTACGACTTTATGTCCGGGTTAAATTTCCCCATAGGAAAAATTAAACCCTTCCACACACTTTCCACAGATGATCATCTAGTCAATCCACATTATGCAAGTGCATTATATAAGCAAAATAAATCCAAAACAATACAAGAACAATACGTCAACTCACCAGAGATCAAATGGGGAAATAATTCACCGACTCCAGATATTTTCATATCAGAGGGTTCGGCTCGGTAGAACTTCTAACAGGGCCTATAAATCCTACTGATCCCTCAACATAAATATTTAAAAAAATCTGTCGTTATCCTACATGTATTTAAAATTACTGATTTTTGCATTTTTACATATAATTATTTTGATAGATCTAATACGCCTAATTTTTTAATAAGAGAGCTAGGTATAATGCCAGTAGCCGAAATAACAAATGGTAATATTTTAATAAAATAAAATACTTTTTTGTTTTAAAACCACGATATTTATTAATTTAAGAACCGACCGGTTTCGCTTTACTTAAGCATCATCAGGGTACAAATTACTACAGTATTAATTTGTACCCTGATGATGCTTAAGTAAAGCGAAACCGGTCGGTTCTTAAATTAATAAATATCGTGGTTTTAAAAAAAAAAGTATTTTATTTTATTAAATATGTCAAACCACAAAGTGATTGCTTTCTACAATAATGGTAATATTTTAATTGCTTATAATTTTTATGATAACTATTATTATTGTAGTTTGAGAGCCACTGGCTCCCGACCCGCACGTGTTTCCTTGTGTATCGGATCTGCTTGTTTATTGTTTATACCTTGTTCTTTACTTCCAGTGCCGCGACCCTTGTAATGACAACACCACGACATTCTAAACAAAGTCATTATCTCAATATAGCGAAAAATACACCCACAATACAAGACAGACAAATAATTCTACTGGGTGATTGGAAAGCAGTGTATTAAATAGTTTCATGACAAAACAGAACAGTTACAAATCAGGATAGTAAAAAAAGAACAGTTACAATTCAGAACAGTAACAAATTAAACATTTACGGATTAAAACGGAACTGTGACAAAACAGAACAGTGTCTAAACAGAATAGTAACATAATAAACATTTACAAAACGGAACTGTGACAACAGAATAGTGACAAAACAGAACAGTTTCAAAACAGAAAAGTTACAAAAAGAACAGTTACAAAACAGAACAGTAACAAAATAAACATTTACAAAACGGAACTGTGACAAAACAGAACAGTAACATAATTAACATTTTCATAACGGAACTGCGACAAAGAACAGTGGCAAAACAGAAAAGTTACAAAAATAACAGTTAAAAATTAGTTAAGTTACAAATTATTACATTACAAAATAGAACAGTTACAAATCAGAACAGTAAAAAAATAAAATAGTTATAAATCAGAACAGTAACAAAATAAACATTTGCAAAATGGAATTGCGACAAAACAGAACAGTGACAAAACAGAACAGTGACAGAGCAGAACAGTTACAAATCAACACATTAACAAAACAGATCAGCGACAAAACAGAACAGAGACAAAATAAAACAGTGCGAAACACAACAGTGACACATCAAAACAATTTCAAAACAGAACTGTGACTAATCAGAACAGAGACAAAACAGAATAGAACAGTGGCGATGTAATCGTACCGTTTACTTGAATATTACGCGTAATTTATGCACTATTCAAACGCACAGCAACAATCTAAATATCTGTCTACACATATAATAATATTATTCACCAGACTGAAACAAGTACAAACCAAAATACAAAAAAATAAATATATATATAAAATGCATCATGAAGATTTGAACAAATCGAGTAGGGACCTTGCAGTAGAAGTGAATTATCTATAATTTAATGGATAGATACTGAACAACTGCTGCCAGGTGCGACACAACGATCCGCTACGTATACTACCTTGCAGTACAGACGTATTGGATCAGTACAACATGATACAGGTATACTGCTGCAAAACAACGTGTCTCTTGTCATGTTCAGCCAATACGTTCGACCTAGCCACATTTCGTCAATTTACAAACGCCCGCGAGCTCACGATGTCCAAAATGTTGGCAATTTGAAGAGATATTTTAAAACATTTATTGGATTTTTTAAGTAAGCACCAGCGCTTTGAAATCTTCGATTAATCATAAAACTAACGTAATAGTTTTACATTCTAACAAAAGATGTCTCGCATCTTTTCCGACTTATTTATCATTGACATTCCATGAACCGAAATTTTTTAAATATTTTTTTCTCACAAATTGACATGTGTTTACATATTAAAAAATGCATGTTAGAATTTAAATTTATAGCAGTCCTTATCAACAAGGCCATAGACAACACACAGAAGTCATAATATTTAATATTTACTCCAAGTAGGTACCACAAACGTCAGTTTTAAAGTAAATATTAAACAGAATTCACAATTTATAAATTTAAAGATTTTTAATAATTTTTCCACGAATCCTAAAAATATGCAATAAATGATCAAATGTAGGTACATTTAATGGCTCTATGGCACTATTAGCAGTTTATATATCTCCCTATTAAAATTAAGAGATATAATTTTTGAAACAGCGCGGGAAATTTTCAAATCTAACACACAGAAAATTATACAGTTAAATAAATACAGATATTTTACAAAAACATAATTTGAACAGTTGATCTAATTTAAAAAATTTAATTCAAGTCTTGTGAAAGTTCTAAATAAATTGTTTTATTATTTCATCATGGGACGGTCACCGGTTCACGGTGCTTGGACAAACACAGAAATTGAAGAGAAACTTTGAAATTGCTTGATGATTTATACAAATTTTGATAAAAATTGAAGTTTTTCATCTGATTAAAAAAAAGTAACAACGAATTTCTTTGAAATTTGAAAGTTTTATTTGAAATTGTTTGTCAAAAGGGTGAGGCGCTCGATTAGAAAAGCTAGAGATCGCGGGTTCAATCCCAGCGAACGCAAGGAAATTATATTCGATCCATTTGGGTTATAACACAAATTACGCATTTAAAATAATTTATGATGTTTGGTGACCACATCTGAATAACCAGGTACATCTCCACCCTCCTCTTCCCTATCTACTTCCCTTCTCCACTATCTTCAGCCTCACAACATACCCCAATTGGGGGTGCCAATGTCTCACTGGCTCCAGCATATTATATTTATAGAAAGTAGAGAAAAGTCGATGTTTTGTAATCAAGTCGTAAAAAAAATATTTTCGGGCGCTTACATTGCTAACGCTGGCTAAACTTTATGAGATACATCAAAATATTGTACTACAGAATTGTACATCTTAAAAAGGCCTACAAAAAAGTCCTCGGTGGTATATGTCTATCTCCTACGGATAACCCCCAGCAACGCCGGGTACACGTCAGCTAGTTATAATATAATTTTGTCGAGAACCGAGGGGTTTGTCATAAAAAAACACGTAGTAGAAATTTATAATTCCATCTGTGCATCAGACTTAACAATAGCAATAGACAAATCCATAGAAAAAAGTGTTCGCGGTTCTTCTTCGTCTGATGTTTTTGTTATTGCTTGTTTCATAGCTCCTTTATTATAACATCAGTGAGTGGTATATATATGCAATATCGATATACCACCGCCTCAGGCGTCTCAAAATTATAAATTATCTCGTTTAAACTTCTAAAATGGTGGTAAATAGTATTTAATTCGTCATAACACAGCGGCCGTTGCATAGAACAATACTAGAAACAGAAAACTTGGAGTCTGTCACTACTATTTGGTCACTTTGGTTTCGGATACTTTATATGTGTGCTGAATCTTACTGCAGTGATATGGATCTTAACACAGATGTTCCCACCATCAAGACAGAACCAGGGACACGTGAAGAAGGCGGAAAGAAAATGCTTCCTACAGAGATCGATATAGACTATCCGGATATAAAGATGGAATGTTTGACGCAGTGCAACGAAACTAACAGGACTGCAGGTAGCCATAGTCTTTTTAAGGGTTTTCTTAATTAACTAACTAACTAACCACCATGCTGCTTTTCCGCGAGGGTAGACCTTCCGGAAGAAATCTCTAAATGATAGTGAAAACCCTATCAAAATCCGGTGCGTAGTTTAGAAGAACTAAGCGCATAAACAGACGGACGTGGAGAACGGCTTTGTTTTATACTATTTAGAGATTAGCAGATGAGAATAACATAGGTAAGGTTTAGTAAAAAAAAAACAATACTAAAAAACTTTTATTTCTTAGGCTGGTAGGCTTTTGTATCAGTTTTAATACCACACTAATTTTTATTTTATTTTTACATTAATTTTAATATTATTATGTCAAAACATGTGCGTGAAGAAAATACGTCAAATTATCCGTTGTTTTCACGAAATACCTACTAAAAGATATTATTTTCCTTTTTTGCAAACTGAAATACTTACTTCTAATCATTATCTTTCTGTTATTTTTTTTAAAAAAAAATATGCATATTAAGCGTGACCTTCATTCTCTGTATATTTACCAAAATATTATACTAGCTTTAGAAATATTATGATAGTTAAAACTACTTTCAGCTATATTATTATTATTAAATAGAATACAGTTCTATTATTGCTTCTCAAACTTAACAATGCACAACCAAATAAAATGTATTGGTATTACTAGCTGTTTCACTCCACGCGTTGCTATGACTCAGTCTGTCTGTTCAGATAGAGAGACAATAGCGCGTGTTGCTGTTACGTCCAACAGATGGCGTTGTTTTTTAAAAAAGATGTTTTTACCTGTCACAGGTTACATATAGGTACATATAATATATTTATATAAAAACATCCGCATATTCGAATGCAACGTTGTGTCAAAATTTCAAAGCAATCGGTGAAGAACTTTCGGAGAATTAAGATTTTGAATAAACGAATATTTACATTTTAATTTATGTTATTATAGAAAGAAGATTTGTACATATTTATCTGTACTTTATTTATATTTTTAACATTTATTTCTATTTTGTAAAGCTCAGTAACTATAACGTTATTTAATTTTGTTGTTATTATTAATTTTTTTATTAGTTTCAAAAGCAAAGTTTGTACACGATGTTCTATTTTATGTATTATTGTTCTGTTTTGTATTTATTTATTTATTACTGTAATAAAATTCACATTGCTTCTCTGATGGTTTTAATATAATATTTGTAGTTTTATTTATACATAAAAAACTACTGATATAATTTAATTGATTTTTCATACATATATTTGAACGGTGAGATTTGTTTAAAATGAAGAATATAAATTTTTATTATTTTCCTCCATTATAACTATGTTCTGGAAATGTTAAAAACTAATGAGATCTTTAATTGCTTATTGTTTTCCGTTTTACAGGAGGAGAACCTGAAACCTTGGACGGATTGAAAGGTGTAGATAATCCTATCACAACACGACGCCTTCTGACTAATTCTGGAGCAAAACCGTTATCCTGCTCTGAGTGCAACTATTCCTGTTTACAAAATTCACGTTTAAAACAACACCTACTAACTCACAGTAAAAAAACATTCACATGTTCCATGTGCAGTTATGCGTGTTCTCAAAACTTTAATTTAACGCGACATCTTCTCACTCATAGAATAAAACCATTCTCCTGTGCCCTATGCAACTATTCATTTTCACAAAAGTCAAGTTTAAAACAGCACCTTCTAACTCAAATTTGTGAAAAACCGTTGTCATGTTCCATTTGCAACTTTGTGTGTTTTATCAAGTCTACATTAACACGACACCTTTTGACTCATACTGGAGCGAAATAATTTCGAGTGAGGAAATAAGCTTTAAAATACTATTCTCTCTCATTCTATAGTAAAACCTATCTCGTTGCCCAATGCAACTATTCGTATTATCAAAAGTTAGATTTTAAAAAACACCTTCTACTTCGCAGTTGTAAAAAATCACTTTCATGTTTAGAATGTAACCATTTGTTACGCGAAAGGCAACTTTAAAGGAACACCTCTTAAGTGTGGCATAAAACCATTCCCTTGTTTGGAATGCAGCTATCGGTGTTCAAAAAAAAAAACAAATTAATCGCGTCACATTCTGATTCTTGCCGGTGGAAAACCATAATATTATTATATATTTTTTTTAAATAGTCAAAATTAAAGATCCCCGACTTAGAATCTAAAGGTGCGACATCAATTACTTGGAGTATGCATATAAATGTTGATTAGGTGTTTTAGGTTATTATATCAAATTTACGTGAGACCATTGACAATTTGAAATATCTTGCAAACGACAGTGACAGATGCTATCATGATTATGACCTACGGTTAATTTCAGTTGTTAAGAAATCAGTACCGTCCTAAAATATTATTTCTTCTTTATGTATGAAATCGTAAGTATGAAAATTGTGTACGTGTGAAGCGAAGTTTTCTTTAAAATTTTGGTTCCAGATGTGGGGATTATTTTCCATCGATAAGTGAATTTTGTTCACACGCAAGAAGGTTATCTGGGCAATAGTAATCAAGAATAAACGAACACTCGTACTGAGGCTAAACCATTTATTTGTTTTTAGTGCAACTTCTCATCTTCACAGGAGGCAAGTTTAACACGACACCTTTTGAGTAATATTAGAATAAAATCAATTTCCTGCTCTTAATGTGACTATTCATATGTATGAAAGTCACTCTTAGTAAGACATTTGAGGATTCACACTGGAGAAAAACCATTTTGATGTTCAAAATGCAGCCATTGTTGTTCAATCAAGTTAAATCTTAACAGGCAATGATTCGTACTGTATGAAAACCGTTTAAGACAAGTTCGGACAAGTCATAACTTTCTTAAAAAGAATCTTGCGTACTCGGAAGAAAATAGTTCATAATAGGTGAAGTGGTATTTTTACAATTCAAAGAAAAGTACAATTTTCTGCATCTTGTGTAACCAATAATAATAATATATTATAATAAAACAAATAAAAAACTTTATTCCACTTAATTTTATTTTGACCGTAACCGGTTTCAGCTCGTCAAAGCCATCTTCAGACTGGTACACAAAATTCTTAGTCTACGGTTTATATACACAACATATGGCTGAGGGGGGAGAGGGGTAGTTTATAGGGTTTTAATCAATTTTATTTGTTACTAAGTCGTTTAAGATTTTCTAAATATTTGGTAATTCCAGTAAGCTAATTACCTTGGGTTTGTAGCTCATTTCAATATTTATTAGGGAAAAAACCTCACAGGTACTATGCATTATTAATGACCTAATTTATTGTCAAATCATTATTTATGATGGGATTATATTTGCTTTTTGAAAAGATACATGTTTACATTTGAGAAATTATTATAAGAATTAAGAAAGTAGGGACTTAGCAACTGATACTAATAGCTTATTAATTACAAAGTTACTTATTGAAGGGGTACATGTTTACATTGAAGTAGGGATGGTCTAACCTAACTACATATTTTAATGTCGAAATTATTATAAAAATTACAATGGATACAAGAGCGGAGACTTGGCAAATGTTTCTAATTGTTTATTCATTACAAAGTTAGGGTCTATTTTATTAATTAAGCGAGTAATTTCTAAAGATTCTAGTCTATCAAGCTTGTGGCCTTTATTGCAAGTATGGAGGACTTTAACATCTCTGTCTTTATCAAACGAGTGTTTGTTTTCTAATAAATGTGATGCTACATTTGACAATTCGCCTTTATTATTTACCCAATTTGTAAAATGTTCTTTAATACGGATTTTGAAAGATCTCCCTGTTTGACCAACGTAATATGCTGGGCAGTTAGCGCAGTTCACTTGGTAAACGCCCGAGTTCTCGAGTTTTTCTCTCTTATCTTTGTTGTTAATTAAAATTCTACCTAGAGAGTTTACATTATAAAAAGCTGTTTTGCATTTATCATTATTGGTTAATCTAGATATTTTTGTTGATATTTCACCAATATAAGGGATTTTAACCCATTGTTTATTATTATTTTTTTCATTATTATTTTCAAGGCCTTGTGAAATGATTGTTAATGTAAGTTTTTTATCCTTTTTCTCTATTAGCCTATCAATAGTTTCGCTTTTGTATCCGTTGTTATTGGCGATAGTTTTAATAATATTTAATTCATTATTATAATTTATACAATTCAAAGGCACGTGTAAAAGTCTGTGAATGAGTGAATAAAATACTGATAATTGTAATAATACTGACAATTCATTGGTATCTCTAACTAGTATAAAACAAAGTCACTATTAGCATCTGTTTGTGCGCTTAGTTCTTCTAAACTATGTAACATAATTTGATAGGGTTTTCACTATCATTTAGAGTATTTCTTCCGGAAGGTTTATATATATAATACATTTTTTTTATTTTTTTTTTATTAATATCAATAGCAAAATTTGTACATTATGTAGGTTTAAAGTATAATATAAGTATATTTTTTGTATTTTTTTCACAGTCCTCCTCACTAGGGTTTCCTGTTCTGAGGCGGCCTGTAGTTTTTCTTAAATTTTTGTATTTAGTTTTGAATTGTCTTTACATTGTCTTCATAATGTTTGTAAGTTGATTATTACTTTGATCTCTAAGCCATGTTTTGACTTTTGTTTTAAATATATTCATTTCGTTTATTTTTTTGGTTTCATTTGGTAGAGCATTGAACAATTTTATAGCATGGAATTTATTATTTCTCTGTCCAAAGGATGTGTTCAAACTGGGAGTAATCAGGATATTTTCGCTTTTTGCCCTGGTTGTGTATTTATGTTGGGCAGTGGAGTATTCGGATATGTTTTTTTTCAGTTTAAATAAAATATTTTTTGAATATAGTTTCTGTACATTGTAAACATTGAAGTTTTTGAATATTTCTTCTGTCGGAGTTCTAAGCGGAACTTTCAGTATAGTCTTTAATACTCCTTTTTGTGCTATATTGAGCCGCTCTGTGTGAGTGCTCAAGGCAGACCCCCATCCAGTTATTCCGTACTCTATTTGTGATTGACACAAAGCATAGTATACTTTTTTAATATCGTTTATATTGAGGATATTGCGAATGTTTCTAAAGAAGTATATGTACCTGGTTAGTTTTTTTGTAATTACATCTATATGTGAGTTCCAACGGAGATTATCATCAATTTCAATTCCAAGATATTTGATGCTTTTGGAGTGTGCTATAGTGGGACAGAGGCATGATAAGGATTGATTTTTTTGATAAATTCCTTGGCATGAATGTAATTTGAGATTAAGGTCCTCTGACGGCTGCCCTCTGGCTGTTTTAGAAAATGTCAGATATTTTGTTTTATTGACATTAAGCGTCAGGGAGTTTCTTTTAAGCCAGTTTTGCAGGAGACCAAGTCCGTGTTCAGCTTCTTTGTAGGTATTTATCCAATCTTTTTCTTTAAATAAAATTACTGTGTCATCAGCAAAACTAATGATTTTTCCTCTTGTTTCTAGGTTACAGATATCATTAATGTATATTAAAAATAATATCGGACCTAGTACGCTTCCTTATGGTACTCCATGGTTGATTAGGAGAGGTTTGCTTTTTCTCTTATTAATTTGGACGCTCTGTGTACGCTCCGTCATATAGCTTTTTAGTAAGTTTAGTGTTGTACATGACATACCAATTTTTGAAAAAAGTATTTTGTGATCTATTGTGTCAAAAGCCTTTTGTAAGTCTATGAAGATTGCCAAAGTTTTTTCTCCACTGTCTAAACTTTTAGTGATCATATCGGTAATTTTTTCTATGGCGTCACTAGTACTTAAGTTCTCCCTAAATCCATACTGAGTTTTTGATAATTTTTTATTGTCTTCTAAGTAGGGAGTTGTTTTTTTAGTATTCTTTCCAATATTTTTGAAAATATATTTAGTAGGCTTATTGGTCGGTAATTGTTTATGTCATTTTTACATCCTTGTTTAAATATTGGTATAACAATCGCTTTTTTGAGGGCTGTAGGGAATATGCTATTCGTTATAGACATGTTGACTAAGTATGTAAGTGGTTCGATAAGTTCTTTACAGAGATATTTTATTGCGTTGGTTGAGATTGTGTCCTCCCCTGAAGAAATATTTGATTTTAAAGAAGAAATTGTGTTTTTGATATCGTCAGCTGTAATTTGTTTAAAATTGAGCTGATTTCCTTGCTCAGGTGGTTCGTTTATTTGTACATCTTCATTACATTTTGTAACTTGCTTTGCTAGATTTGATCCTATATTTATGAAAAAATTATTGACGTATTCAAGTATTTGGTCAGGATTTTCAGCGTATGTCCTGGGAACATTGTTTATATTCAGCACGTC
Organism: Hesperophylax magnus; assembly: GCA_026573805.1. NCBI lineage: Eukaryota > Metazoa > Arthropoda > Insecta > Trichoptera > Limnephilidae > Hesperophylax > Hesperophylax magnus. Next base: position 2,492,172 of record JAIUSX010000193.1, on the reverse strand, counting down.
AATTGATGTAACGTTGGCAGATTTAGAACTGGTTATTTCATTTATTATTTGCCACATTTTCCTGGGATTTTGTTTACAATCTACAATTTTTTTCTTATAGTAGGTTTCTTTTGTACACATAATAACTTTTTTGCAAATGTTTCTGTATCTTTTGTAGTATCTTAACATGTGTATATCGTATGGAATTTTTTTAAGTTTCTTGTGTAACTCGTCTCTTTTTCTTATGCAGTTTATAACATTCTGTGTAATCCATGGTTTAATATGTACATTTTTGTATGAGATTTTCTTATTAATTTTTGTGGTATTAGCTAGTATGTTATTCTGAAGAAGTTCTATGAAATAATTCCATGCATCATTTGTATTGTTCATACTTTGCAGTTTTTTCCAATCGGTACATTGTAGATTATGTTTAATGATGTTCCAGTTGATTTCTGTTTTTTCTGTTGTTAATGGTTTTTTCTTCATTTTATTTGACTTGTTTATTTTTATTGAAAGCATAGTTGTATAATGATCGGTTATAGTTGAATTAAATACAACAGTTTGAGTAATGTCTTTTGTTTTACTCATTATATGGTCTATGCAACTTTCACTGTTGTCCACTTTTCGAGTAGGACATTTATTAAGCTTTCCAGTCCATGGGATGCTAGCATTTGCAGATATTGAATTCGCTTAGGGTGTCCATTTTCTAAAATATTTATATTTACATCTCCAATAATAAATATGTTTTTCGTTTCTTTAAGAAGGCAGAGTTCCTTGTCTACGGATTTAAGGAATGGGTCGATGTTTCTTGTTGAGGGCGATCGATAGATTGCTAATATAGCTTTTTCTTTACTGATTTTAATTTTTAAACAATTGGCATTTGTGATAATAATTTCTTCAACTTCGGCTTTTATTTCGTTTTTAATGTATATAATTACACCATCGTTTTGTTTTTTGTTATTCAAACTTGAGTAGGTTGTATATCCAGCAATTTCCAATTTCATGTATTTATGATTTATCCAACATTCAGTAAGTATTATTATTTGAAAATTAACTTTTAAATATTTCAATAAAATTTGCAATTCATCAATTTTTTTTTCTTATGCTTCTTATGTTTTTGTGTAGTATATTGAAAGAGTTGTTATTTAAATTCGATAGATCATTTGGTTCCGAGGTTAATATAATGTCAGCCATTTTTATATTTTTTTCGTAATCGTTTTTGTGCCCTTTTGTTATACAATATTTTTTATATCATCTACATGTTTTATATAAATTATTTTTCGGTTGGCATTCTTCGCGTCATTATTTTTCCATCTTTGAACCAAACGTAGGAGTACATTTTTTCATTGGCAGATTTTTTCGTTTTCCAGAGCAGTTCCCTTTGATATGGGCTCAATTCCTCTGCAATATAGATTGGTTCGGTGGAGATATCTTTTATAGCTGCATAATTAATATTTTTCCTTTTAGAAAGAAGATTGTCTCTTGTCTTTTTTTCCGCAAATTCCACTAGCAGTTTCGGTGGCGCATTGTTCCTTCTATCATGTGTCCTTTTTATATCAATTATATCATTGTGCTGGATTGATGGATATTATAGATTACATGGATATTATATTTATTGAAAGTAGAGAAACGTTCAGCAACGCCGGGTACATGTTAGCTAGTTAATAATAAATTTAAAATTCGTGAACTTTGAATGTACAAATGTCTCAAATAAAATAATAAATAAAAAACAATTAAAATATAAATAAAAACTCGTTTATTCATTACAGAAAAAAACATCTGCATATTGGAGTTGTACGATTTTTACAAATAATTGGAAATTGGTCAAACAAGCTGACAAGCTTAACAACGTGGCAGTTGTCCTCTTCTGCTGATCACATTTTGTTCAAAAGACGAAACAGACCTTTCAACAGCCATTTAATGATTGTAACAAGTGAATTTCTGCGAAACAACTGGTTCTAAGAGCTAATGGCAGATGTTTAAAAATTAAAACACGTTTATTAGTAAAGCCAATGTGTTTTCTTATGTGCATTTTATACAAAAATTAAATAAAGATAATTTAATGGTTTTATTATAATTTCTTAAAGCTAAACAAGTGTCGTTGACAATTGATCTAAATAAATACGGTCATATAACTTCGACAAACACATGAAAGTCGACAACGCTTTCAAAATGGAGGCGCATTTGTTCACAGATAAAATAAATATGTTTGTAAGTCAAATTCGATAGAATAATATTAGGATATATATATATATTACTTTTTTTATTGTACAATAGATTATGCATCCAGTTACAGTACAGGATTTCTAATTTTAACATTATTATTATTAAATAAATGTCAGTCCTACCCAATCGGGATTTGGATCAGTTGTTAGCGCGGTTGACTCCAGTCCCTGGGGAGGAAGGTTCACTCCTCAGTTAATTTTTAAATACATCTATTTATACTAACACTGCTGCGGTAACTAAAAACACAGTGTCTTCCTTGAGACTCTGACTCAATAAAGACACTGTGTTTTTATTTAACATGGCAGTATAGATGTATTATAGCTAAAAGCATGGTTTTTCAGGGGTTGAACATTAACTCCACACAGGCGACCCAATGTTATCTTTGAGGAAGCTGTGTGGAGATTCTTTTAAAGGAAATTGAGGATAAGAAGTTTTTGGGAAGGAAACGTGTATGAGAGGTGTACAGGAATCTGGGGGTCATTGTGTCAGGAGTGACGGACGTATAAATCCATCCCTCCCACTGCAAGGCGATGAGTCGAGAGGGTCCAGCTGGAGAGATCAAAGGGCACGCTTCGACTGGCCTCTCCAAATCCGGCCCGCCACGACCTGGACAAACCTGGGCCGCATTTGCTAAGTTACCAAACGTAGCGAACCACGTGAGGCGAACTACGGCACAAGTGATAGATATCCAATCAATGGTTTCCGGTGCGGCGGTACCAATACCCGCCTCTAATTCTATTCGTTTATCCTTCGTCTGAGTCTGAAGACGAGTACGCAGCGAGACCTTCTTGGTTAGCGGGCGACCTAAAAACAAGAAGTGTTTACTCATTAAACATTCCTACCAAATCAAAATAGCCAGAGACGATAGACCTCCACGCAACTTTGTCTTGACACACATCTTTTCATCATTCATATTCACACATCGTCTCATACATATTCTTCTGTTACTGACATGGTCTGGCGTAAGTTCATATTTGAGTCATTTGACCGTATTATGTACTCTTTGGGCTTTCCAGACTTCTTCCATCATTCTTCTTGCACCATTTTCTTCATTTGTCCGAACTAAATATTCAAGTCGTCCAAGCGTCTCTTTCTTAATTTAATTCATTATACTTATATCAGCCTTGCATTCTTTTAGGATCTATACATATTTAACATGGTCATATGTGGTTTGTCTATTTAGCAAGGCATTGGGTTTTTTTTTACACTGGCCCCGCAAGGAAGCCTTGAGGAAAATAATTCTCCTCAGGGCCTATGTCATCTTTGTGGAGTGTCATTTTAGGAAAGTCCTTTTAAAGAAAAATATATTAGGGGTGGTAGGAATTTGGTGGTCAGTCTGTCCAGGAGTGGTGAACGTATGAATCTACCCCTCCCATTGCGGTGCAAAGCAAAGTGTTCTGCTGGAGAGGTCAAAAGGTCTCTCTCAACCAGTCTCTCCCAATCTGACCCGCTACGCAGTAGATGGACAGGCGCAACTGCCGTCGAGATCCGTACAAACCTCACCCCGTTAACACTCGGGGTGAACTATAGCAGAGGTAACTCGCTGAGGGAACTGGTAGGACTACTAACGGGACACTGCCATCTCAGGAGACACATGCAGATATTGGGAGTGGAAAACACCAATAGATGCAGGAAATGTGAAGAGGATGAAGAGACTCCAATTCACCTATGGTGCCAATGTCCTGCCCTGGTGGGAACTAGGCGCAGATACCTGGGGAGACATACAGTAGAACCAGAAGACATAGCCACATACCCAATGACAACCCTGGTGAACTTTATTAAAGGGACTGGGTTGTTGTTAAAGGATTGAGGTAAAATGGGAGATAGCACAATGGGCCTATGGCCTAACTGCTCATAGGAACTACGTGTAAACCGTCTCCGCCCTTTAAAAAAAAAAATAGCAGAGGTGTTGTTTATCCAATAAATGGTTTCCGGGGTGGCAGCACGCATACATTCCTCTGGCGTACCATGACACACTGTCAAACATCAGGTTTGGTATCAGCACTCTATTGCGGACTGCTAGTAATGCACCATATGCTTTTATTGCGCCAACCGCGTTTGTCCTCCATTAAAGAAGTTTCCTACATTCTTCCTTCTACCAATGTCCTTATCAGCCATTCCATCTCGCGTGAACGTACAGTAATCTCAGTAATCCGCGGTTCGATTAACTTACAACTACTATAATCCGCAGTTTTCTTTACTAGTTGAAAGCTCAAAATCAAGCTCTATAAATGACCGGTATTGGTATGTAAAATTCAGTAGCCTTGACGTGCCTATACTGGAGCACCAAGCCACGTACACTTCCTCTAGTTATCTTACTCGTACACTCTCGGTGACTTTACCTCCGTGTCTAATTTGCTAGAGCTGACCATTTAACCAGTCACCAGGGTTCATTATTGTTGTTTAGGACATTTCTCAGTATTCTAACAACTGTTGCATGTGTTTCTGTTCGTTTTATGTTGCCACGTTTTTTGTTTGAACAAGTTTACAAAATGGAGTCTTCTCGCACGTGTAAACACGATACCTTATCTTTAGACAAAAAAATGATAATTTTACGAAAGATCGATAGCGGTATTTCTATATTTTTACCATAAACATCTAAATACTTGATATCCGGGTATCATTTCGATGAGCGGGAGGCAAATCACGTGACCATATTTTAAACACCAGGAGGGTTTGAGAATTCTTTGAATAATCTACAACATTAGTCGTACGTTGAACACCGAAGAACGTACATTGAAAATTGCGCAGAGAGGCAAAGTTTGCCAAAGCAAAGCAATGGTTTGCAGCGCAGTCCGTTTTGAGACTCTTCTGCGCAGGATCGAAACGTTTGTAAAAACAGTCAAAATACCAAACTGCCTTTAAATTGGGTTGCGTAGAGATGCTAAACATGAGTGAGGTGGGTAAATTATAACATATTTGTAAAAGTGTCTAAATAAATAGTGGAACAAAATATTCAACTTCGGAAACCAGCTCGAACTTTTGTTGATCCGATTTAGGATTTGTAGTTAGGATTTTTAAGCAGTCACAAATTGGCGCGCCATTATAAAAAGGACTAGTGATTCATAGCAGATTTTATTTTCGCAGACTAAATGATGATATAAAAATACAAGGTGCCTGTATACTGTCAGATTCATTTCACCCCTTCTATTCAACTTGGTTTGTTCTCCTTTTCCAGGAGGTCTAGCCTAGCACAGAGGATGGAGAAAGCCCAATGACAATACGATATTGATGAAATTCGTCATCAATATTTAGCGATATTTGAGAGCACTGTCAGAATCGGTGTGCGATAAGCTCTCAATATTCACAACTTTTTGGATAACGTCGTTCATTATGCACTAACTAAGCTCTTAGAACGGAAAGAAATCGTATACACAATCCATAGACTTAGTTATTTCATTAAAAACGCCATCAATTGATTCCGTTCCAGCTTCTAGAAACAAAGTTGTTAGGTACCTCAAGAACTAATTAAAATTTTTATTGTCGTAAATTTTTTATTAAAGTACGTGCAAACTGTCAATGTATATTAAAGTTGATATTTCAATTCAACATTGTCAATTAATTGGAATATTTAATTTTTACGTAGACATTTAGAAATATCAATTCATGCGCCAGTATTGCCAGCGTATATCGATTCTGATTGTTATCAACTTCGGTCTAGATAACAATAGTGCAGCCACGCTTGGGAAATCGGTATAAAATCATTGGTAGTTACGAATATCAATCCGATATTGTAATGTTATCGATTTCACGAAATAACTGTTACGATTTTTACCACATTTTGTATGCATGCACTATAACCACCCGCTTCCACTAATTGGACAAATGCCCAGTTTTGAGGTGGCGCACTAGTGAGTCATTACTATACTTATCAAACTTTCAAATGACGCCATAAAAATAAAGATGTGTTTAAAAATATAATACCTTCTTGATTTTTTTCGGTTTCGACGCATTTCCACATTCTCAACATATGCTGAGGTGAATCTCTGAAAATACAAAATATAAATCATTAATTCACCTTCCATAAAAAATTAACTTCTAACAAAACAAAAAAACGTTGTAACTGAGCCAATATTTAGAAAAACAGCGTTATATGACAAAGTGAGTTCTGAGATTTTAGCTGTTAAACATTTCACATAACACATATTTTTTTTTTTTTTTTTTTTATATTAACTCCACACAGGAGGCCCTGAAGAAAATAATTTCCCTCAGGGCCTATGTCATCTTTGGGGATGCTGTGTGGAGGGTCTTTTTGTGGAGAGGAAGGAGTGAACATGGGTCTTGAAGAGTCCCATATTGTAGGAGGGAGGAAACACAGAGGCCGGCAGTTCGTTCCACAGCCGAGCTGTTGAACTTAAGAACGAATCGTAGAAGCGACCCGTTCTTATGTGACAAGTGTCAACCGTGTACAAATGTTGGGCGCGCGTTTGGCGTGTATCCCGACTACGCACCGGTGCCGAAGGGATCAATGACGCTAGTTCCTCAGAGCATCTTCCATTGTAATACCGATAGAACAAGGACAGCATACCTACCTGACGCCTGTGCTCTAAAGATTGCAGTCCGTTTGTTAAGATTGGGGAATCTATCAAACGGACCGCCCGTTTCTGCACAGAGTCAAGGGTTTTTATCAGGTATTTAGGGGCTCCGGACCAGAGATGGCTGCCAAATTCGACAGTAGGGCGCACTTGCGATTTGTACAGGGTCAGCAGTTGTGTACTATTAAAGTATCTGCGGGCCCTGTACAGTACGCCCAGCTTCTGAGAGGCCAACTTTACTCTGGCTTCGATGGAGCCCCCGTACCTGAGCTGGTCACTTATAGTTATACCAAGCATATCAATGGAAGGCCTGTTCGGAAGATTGCTTCCGTTGAAGGAGACTAGATTATCATTTGGATCCCTTTTAGACGTAATCAGACAGGATTGGGTCTTGGCCCACCTTAGTGGTACGATTGTACCTCACGCAGATAACAGCTTAGTATGATGGTGCCAGTCCGTTCTGTGCTTTATTCTGTATTTATAAGCTGAACTCTTTGGGTGACTCAAAGCCAGTGTAGGAAATCATGTAGAAAGGTAGCGCATATTCTGAACATCCCTTGCACACTATATAATATGTATTCAAATGTTCATTAGGCAGAGTAGTACAGTCGTTGCGAAGACTGCGGTTTTACCAGAATATCGTTGGAATATCGATTGTTTTTGTATTATAAAACCATCACGCCATTTCTCCACAGGGGTGCGCAGAGATCGGACCGCCAAACAGCTCGGTCTTGGTACGCACTCCTTGCCTCATTCACATTCATACAGAATCTCATACATACGACGTGGCCCGACTCAAGTATCTGATTCACTTGATAGTACCATGCCTCCCTTGGGCGTCCCCGACTTCTAACATTCACATTTACATCATATATTCTCGTTACACTCCATTCTTCGTTCATTCGCTCAACATGCCCAAACCATCTAAGCGTCCCTTTCTTAATCTTACTCATAACTATTGTTTCTCGACTGCACTGGTGCCGGAGAGCATCTTCCATTAAAATACCGGTAGAACAAGGACAACATTCCCACCTAACGCCCATGCCCTAAAGATTGCAATCCGTTTGTTAAGAGAAATCTATAAAACGTACTGCCCGTTTCTGCACAGAGTTTTTCAAGTATTTTGGGTCTCCAGACCAGAGATGGCTGCCAAAATCAATAGTGGGGCGCTTTAAATTTGTACAGGATCAGCAGTTATGTACTTCCTGTAGTATCTTCCATTGAAATATCGGTAGAACATACAAAAATAAATTTAAAAAATACCTCTAAAATGTCTCCAATCCGATTGACCGCTTTAACTAACTGATTGTATTGGTTGTCGCCAGTCTCCAAAGCGTTCGCCATCTGATCGCCAGCAGGTTCAGGCGAGGGAGTTCGCTTTTTCTTCTTCTTCTCTGTCCGACGTGTGCGTCCGGAGTCGGATCCGGAACAGGAGACGGACGGTGCGGCGGGATCGCTCAAGGGTCTCGAGGTTGGACTGTGGCTGGTAGACGGCTGATTGTACTAAAAATCACACTCATTCATTGGCATTCACAGTTAAATTATATATAACTACATTTTACATAGTGGAATAAATAAACTGTGGATTTTACGATACTAAATGAAGTGAATGCTTGAAAAAGTCAGGAAAACCCGACGAAGACATGGCACTTCAATTCTTTAGAACTACACCCAGTTTCCAGGTGCACTTGAATTCACAACTATCAATGAGCCCAAGCACCGTAGTCAGGTAGCGTAGTGTTGTTATTTGGTTGTAGTTTCGATACTGCCCACCAAATGTCGGCAGAATGTGTAGATCCAAGTCATTATTATCCAGGTAATGTAGTTTTAAAGGGTTTCCCATAGATGGCAGTACTTTCACCATAAGACAGAGATAGCATGTCGGTTATACCCGAATGGTTCCGAGTGCAGTCGATGCTACCCGATTCTTAGGTAGGGAGCTCACTTCCAGTTGCGTTCCACTGTTAGAATAACTCATAGAACTTTATGTATACAGGGTTTTCCAATAAGAGGTGTTATTTTGAATAGCCCACTATTTCGGTAGATGTTACTTTTGAAGCTGTCATTTTTTGACATTTGACAAGTAGAAACTACGCCATTAATAAAAATAGAACGATACACGCTTCAACAACGCATTGAAATTATCAAAATTCACTTGAGTGAATCAAATGCAAATCATTTTGAGTGATGAGGCCCATTTCCACCTCGGTGGCTTCGTCGACAAGCAAAATTGTCGCATCTGGGGCTCGGAAAACCCAAGAGTTATTGTTGAAAAGCCTCTCTATCCTCAATGTGTAACTGTTTGGTGCGGTTTATGGTCCGGCGGAGTCATTGGACCTTATTTTTTCGAAAATGAGGCTGGAGCACCAGTTACGGTGAATGGATTGCGCTATCGAGAGATGATTAATGATTTTTTATGGCCGGAATTGGATGGTATTGTTCTGGACAACGTTTACTTTCAACAAGACGGCGCTACGTGCCACACAGGAAACGAAACCATTGATCTTTTACGATTGAATATCAAAATAACACCTCTTATTGGAAAACACGTATATAAGACATTACCTCAACTTCCAGCACGAGTTCTTCCGGTCCTTCCCACGTGCTGCTTTCTGGCAGTCCACTGCACTCAGAAACGGCACGGTCAAGTATATTAATGACCTTTCTTCTTTGGTCTGTCAGGTCTGGTACATTGGCCGTATTATCAGTTCTGAGGGAAACTCTTTTGGCTTCGGCTCGACTCTTGCATTTCAAATCACGCCACGTCTTAAAAAGTCAAAAATAATTCATGTTTTATTATTTAGTCCTATGTTAGATACCATAAAGATACTTTATTTATTTATTAACCCCTAGGGACTGTGGCACTGCATTTGCAGTGTTGAAGAATCATGCCAATGCACGGTACGAAGCAATGCAATTGCAGTGTTGACCTTATTACTTACTAGATTAGTTAAAGAAAAAAAAAAAAACATCACTTTATCAAGTATGGCATTATCTACATGTTGGCTTTGTATTTAAAATACAATTTCTTATTAAATACTCTAAAAATACATACATTAGAAGATAGACGTAAAATAAACGATTTAACGTTCTTATTCAAAATACTTAACTCTAAATTCGACTGTTGTGAACTCCTGCAACTTATAAACATACATACACCCACAGTAACAACACGACAAAATACAATATACTACAGCAGCACACATAAGCGTAACTAAATTGCCCACTCTCCGATACAACGACTTCACACCATGGGAAATCATTACTTGGGTGATGTTGACATATTCAATACCAACTTGGCAAGTTTTGTGGGTCATTTAAAACATTTATTTCAACAATACTCCTAAACACATCATGTAAACCTACAGATAGCTGTAATTTTCTGTTTTTGTTTCTTGTGTTTGTATGACTTGTTGCATAGCTTTTATCAAATGTAATTTTATTAAAATATTGAAGACAATATTAGTGATTTTTTAACGAAAATCTGAAACAGAAAAATCAGAAAAGGAAACGGTCACATCTGGGACTCGAACCCAGGACCCCTGTCTTTCCGGGACAGTGCTCTACCAACTGCGTTAATGGGACCCTATCCCCCTCGGTCACTTTTAACTGTATCATACTTCGAATAAGAACTACTAACATTGTCTTCATTTCCCAGATGTGACCGTTTCCTTTTCTGATTTTTCTGTTTCAGATTTTCGTTTAGAAATCACTAATATTGTCTTCATTATTTAAATATTACAATTTGAGGTTTTACTCAATAAAGTTATTCCGAAAAATAAATATTTCATTCTAGACTTGCAGAAAAAGTCAACAGATGTCGCACATTAAATAAAAAAAAAAAAAATAAGATAGGTTTATCTAAAAGACGCTGTCTGGATTGCATTTAGTTCGGGTTGAATCTTGCGATCATACATAAAGATAGTTGCCAATAAAAATGTGCGGTGAAAAAATGAAGACAATGTTAGTAGTTCTTATTCGAAGTATGATACAGTTAAAAGTGACCGAGGGGGATAGGGTCCCATTAGCGCAGTTGGTAGAGCACTGTCCCGGAAAGACAGGGGTCCTGGGTTCGAGTCCCAGATGTGACCGTTTCCTTTTCTGATTTTTCTGTTTCAGATTTTCGTTTAGAAATCACTAATATTGTCTTCAATATTTAAATATTACAATTTGAGGTTTTACTCAATAAAGTTATTCCGAAAAATAAATAAAAATGTAATTTTATTCTTATTTTTTATGTTTCAAAGTATCTGTCAAATTAAAATTATACTACCAACCATGTAAAAGCCCTCTGGGCGTTAAATAAATAAAATAAATTTAATAAAAAAATCTTATTTAGTGTTGTTTATTGCTGGCCCCTACGGATTAATGCCATTTTTAGAGGCTTTTACACAGAAATGACTTATGTCAGATCTGGTTGTACTTATTACACAAAATTCAAAAAAACATTTATTGCATAAAAATACAGAGTACAAAGGGTATAGCTTATAGGTTACATCCTATTTCATCCAGCTAACCCAACAAATACACATTATATTACATAACCCAACAATTACATGTTTACAAATATATGTAAATAAATAAAATAAAAAAACAGAGGTATTTAATTTATGTAAGGTATTCATTTAAAGTGTAGTGACATTTGTTTAAAAGAAATGTTTTTAGTGATGATTTAAATTTGAGTATGTCTGTTATTTTTTTGATGCTACGTGGAAGGTTGTTATATATTTTAATGGCCATGTAGTGTGGTCCTTTTTGAAACATGGTTTTGTTTGCTTTTGGGATTAATAAGTTTTCTGTGAACCTTGTAGCGTGTTTATCTGTTGAGTTTTTTTGTGGGAACTTTTCTGGAGATGATCGAAATAACAGGCATAACTCTATTATATATATGTCCGTCACTGTCAGAAGTTTGAGATTTTTAAAAATTGGTCTACATGAATCCCGGTGATCAGAGTTTGTAATTTTTCGTAGGCTTTCGGATGATAAAAACATCTTTGGCATTTACCGAGTTTCCCCAAAAAACTATTCCGTATTTTATCATTGAGTATACGTATCCATAGTATGCGGTGATTACTGACTCAATGTTTAAGATATTTTTAAGGGTGCCTAGAACAAAAGAAAAAGCTACTGATTTTTGCTACAACTTTAGATACATGTTATTTCCAGTTTATATTTGCATCTAGTTGTATTCCCAGCAGTGAACAAGTTTGGGAATGTTCGATATAATAGTTATCAAAGTTAATATTTATGTTTATAGGTGTAACTTGTACTGGACAAAATTTTAGAAGTTCGGTTTTGTTTGTGTTAAGTGACAGATTTTGGGATAACAAAGTCATTAATAACTAAATTGACAGCCCTGCCATCGTCACCACTTTAAATTCCATGTATCGACTAGGAACACAAGACAAATTGTAACATTCTTCTGTTATAGATACACAACCAACTGTCAGACACACTTACTAGTATTATTCTTAATAATAATAATTACTGTAATATTCAAAAATATGTTAATGAAAAAATAAGAAAATACACAGATTTAGGAAATGAAATAAAAAGAATTTGGCATTCTCAGACTATAAAAATATTATCATACGTTATTTCGGCTACTGGCATTATACCTAGCTCTCTCATTCAAAATTTAGGCGTATTAGATCTATCAAAAAATTTATATATAAAGATGCAAAAGTCGGTCATTTTGAATACATGCAGGATAACGAAAGATTTTTTAAATATTTATGTTGAGGGATCAGTAGGATTATAGGCCCTGTTAGAAGTTCTACCGAGCCGAACCCTCTGATATGAAAATATCTGGAGTCGGTGAATTATTTTCCCATTTGATCTCTGGTGAGTTGACGTGTTGTTGTTCTTGTATTTATTTTGCTTATATAATGCACTTGCATAATGTTGATTGACTAGATGATCATTTTTGGAAAAGTGTGTGGAAGGGTTTAGTTTTTCCTATGGGGAAGATTTAACCCGGACAATAAAAATTGGAATTTATTGTCTTCTTTTCTTAGTAACAAGATCTCCCGTGCTGAGGATATCATTTACATATTATAATTTAATTATAAGAAATTAATATTACAACAAAGTAACATATGAATTTAATTATAAACATATATCAGGTAGTGTAATTTTTTTAATTTTTTTTTTAATATATTTAAAATAAGTAAGATAGTGTTTTTTTGTATAGTTCAGTTTAGTAGATTCTGTTTTAGTCTGTGTTTGATATCAGTATATTTTCTATTTCAGATCTCCCTATATTAAGTATCCAGCTTTTTATTTGAGATTTAAATGTTAAAGTGTTGAGGTTTTTGAGTGAGAGTGGTGATTTATTGTAGAGTTTAATACTATGATATAAGAAGCTTTTTTGCCCAAAAGTTGTATTAGTAGTTATTTGTTGGATAAGTTTTTGACCATGATTGTGGTTATTTCTTGGGTTTTGTACTTATGAATGTAATTGAGTATAGTTTTAGAATATAGTTGTTTAATTGACATGATGTTAAGATTGGTGAAGATTTCGTTAGTGCTAGTTCTTACAGGAACTTTCAGTATAATTTTCATTATGGCTTTTTGAGTTTTAATTAGTGGATTTAGTATATTTTTATTTGCACTGCCCCATCCGATAATACCGTATTCTAACAGTGATTGGCAGAGAGCCATGTAAATTTTGATTCTAGTATCTATATTATTTTATATCGCTGTTGCGTTTTACTAATATTGTCTCTACCTACTTCACAAGGATTTATTTTTATTTTTATATTAACTCCACACAGGAGGCCCTGAAGAAAACAATTTCCCTCAGGGCCTATGTCATCTTTGGGGATGCTGTGTGGAGGGTCTTTTTGTGGAGAGGAAGGAGTGAACATGGGTCTTGAAGAGTCCCATGTTGTAGGAGGGAGGAAACACAGAGGCCGGCAGTTCGTTCCACAGCCGAGCTGTTGAACTTAAGAACGAATCGTAGAAGCGACCCGTTCTCATGTGACAAATGTCAACCGTGTACAAATGTTGGGCGCGCGTTTGGCGTGTATCCCGACTACGCACCGGTGCCGAAGGGATCAATGACGCTAGTTCCTCAGAGCATCTTCCATTGTAATACCGATAGAACAAGGACAGCATACCTACCTGACGCCTGTGCTCTAAAGATTGCAGTCCGTTTGTTAAGATTGGGGAATCTATCAAACGGACCGCCCGTTTCTGCACAGAGTCAAGGGTTTTTTTCAGGTATTTAGGGGCTCCGGACCAGAGATGGCTGCCAAATTCGACAGTAGGGCGCACTTGCGATTTGTACAGGGTCAGCAGTTGTGTACTATTAAAGTATCTGCGGGCCCTGTACAGTACGCCCAGCTTCTGAGAGGCCAGCTTTACTCTGGCTTCGATGGAGCCCCCGTACCTGAGCTGGTCACTTATAGTTACACCAAGCATATCAATGGAAGGCCTGTTCGGAAGATTGCTTCCGTTGAAGGAGACTAGATTATCATTTGGATCCCTTTTAGACGTAATCAGACAGGATTGGGATTACATCTACATACTGTTATTATTTCCCATATAACACAGTTATTCTCCTATGTACACTGCATTACTTATCACTTTCATGTAAAACACCTTTTGAGGTGTATTAATAAATAGATATCTTGCAAATCTATATAAATAAAAATGTATATGTTTGTTTGTTCAAAATCTTAAATCTTCCAAAGTTCTTCACCGATTATATTGTATAGATGTCACCTGTGACAGGTAACAACATGCTTTTTTTAAAAAACAGCGCCATCTGTTGGACGTAAAAACAACATGCGTTATTGTTTCTCTATCTGCACAGACAGAAAGAGCCACAGCAATGCTAGTTATAAATAACTGAACTGCCTCGTAACAATCTTTTGTATGTGTTTAGTGACAAATCGAAGATGTCCGCTGACTCTTTATTATTACATGACATCATTATTTCCCTGCAAAAGTATTCTGGGCAGTGAGGAAAACACGTAGTAGTTAGTCCCAGAATTTTATAAATTTTAAAATTTTAATTTCAGTAATCGATTGCTAGATTATATGACAACTATTATATTCCGCCGTTATTTTTACTAGTTGAAAGCTCAAAAGCAAATTCTGTAATTGGCCGGTATTGGTATGTAAAATTCGGTAGTCTTTGACGTGCTTAGACCGGACAACTTCTAGTTATCTTACTAGTAACCACTCAGTGACTATACCTCCGTCTAGCTGACCATTCCACTATTCTCCAGGGTTCATTATTATTGTTTTAGGACTTTTAGTCCTCTGTGCATTCTAGCAACTGTCGCATGTGTTTCAGTTCTTTTCGTTCTGCCACGTTTATGATTGAATAAGTTTACAAAATGGAGTCTTCTCGCAAGTGTAAACAAGACAACTTAGTCCCACAGGCTAATTTGTTCGGTTATGTAAACAAATAGCTATTACCGATGGTAAATTTGTTCGTTTTTGGGAAAAACTCATACGGTCTCATAAAAATCCTTGTGCCTCCCTTACCGTCATAGTTAGAAAAATGAACTAAACAGTTTTAGAAAGAGAAAACACAAAGCTTTATATTCAAATCTAAAATTTAACCACAGAAGAATTAAAATGTACATCTGTATGAAACCAAATGTTCCGAACGTAATTTTTAAGAGAAAAATTTATGAAACTTTGTGAATTTTTTATTAATTATTTTTATATGAAACGATACAAAAGTGAGGTGATAATAATGTTTATAAAACATTTGTCTAAAATTAAAATGTACTTTTTTTTAGTTAAGTATGTAGAGGAAAAACGTAAGGTGAATCATTTTTAAAACTTTTTCGCATTTGCCTTCAATTTTGTATTTAAAAAAATTATATATTAATTTTTAATAATAAAATTTTGAAAGTGTATTTCATCACCTTTCGAAAACAGTTTTTGGTTTTCGGATTCGTTCAGAAATATTCCATTTATTTGGATTTTATTGCAAAGTGGAAATATATACAAATTATTCTTCTTATAATAATTTGTTAATGTAGTAGGTAACCAGTACTTACTGTCTTCAATTGCTCGACGGATTTAGCTGGACCTATTTTAGCCAGTTGCTCCGCCAGCTTCTTCCATAAGGCACGGTTGGTCTGTGGTCCGTGGGCACCGCAGTATCTACCGGCGGCAAACTCGGGGTGGTTCATCATGAAGTCGATCAAAAAGCTCATTTGCCGCTGGTTCGACCGTGTTTTCTTACTGGAAGGAAAATCAGAAAAAACTAACTAACCATCACGCCGTTTCCACGCAGAGGACGGACCACCAAACAACTCATTCACATTCATACATACTCTTCTATCATTCTTCTATTATATATTCCAGGTGATGTAAGAACATACACATTATTGGCTTGTGTATTCCTCTTAGCAAGTAGTCCTAACTTTTACGCCGGTCCTACTTCAATGGCGGGAAAGGCATTGCTGTCCGATCATTTTATATCAATGTCTTTGTGAGGGTCTCAACTTCTTCTTCTTTCGTATGGTGGGGGGGTCAGAGGGGGACATCTAGGTCTGCGAGCCAGTGTAGGGCCTCAGGCGTCGCCATGTGAACTTCATCAATCCCGCCAGGCAATGAATGGAGCGGGCATTCGTTGACCACATGTTCGTGGTCTATCTTCGTGACACCACATTCACACATCGCCGACTCTTTAAGGCCCCGTCTGTGCATCATGTGGGTACAGCGGCTATGGGAGCACCTTAACCTATTGATGGCCGACCAGGTTTAGGGTCCCAATTAAATGTATTTAATGTGAACCAAGTCTTCGCGATCTTCGACTTCTTGCCTTTTGTGCGGAAGAATATTTATGTATTATTTTCAAAGATATACCAGTTTTTGAACAGGACCCTATTTTTGACCGCTTGAAGTGTGTTAATAGCGCAAGAAACCATTTTCAGGCACAAATTTTTTTTATAAAAAAGTTATTTAGTTTCAAATTCCGTAGGAGCAGCAGCTTGCCACACAAAACTACATATTGAAAGGTGGGTCAAATCCCAGCACTGCAGACAGTGGGAGAGGGCACCTGGAATGAGACAATCCAAAATACTCATAAAAGGACCAGACCCTAGACGAACCAAGAAACTACTCGATATGGACAGAAACTCGCTGAGGGAACTGGTAGGACTACTAACGGGACACTGCCATCTCAGGAGACACATGCAGATATTGGTAGTGGAAACCACCAATAGATGCAGGAAATGTGAAGAGGATGAAGAGACTCCAATTCACCTATGGTGCCAATGTCCTGCCCTAGTGGGAACTAGGCTCAGATACCTGGGGAGATATACAGTAGAACCAGAAGACATAGCCACATACCCAATGACGACCCTGGGGAACTTTATTAAAGGGACTGGGTTGTTGTTAAAGGAATGAGGTAAAATGGGAGATAGCACAATGGGCCTATAGCCTAAGTGCTCACGGGAACTATGTGTAAATCGTCTCTGATTTAAAAAAAAAAAAAAATAGTTTCAAATTGATAAAAGTCTACCCCAAACGAAGACAGGATTGAACAAAAGTCAAAAGGCTGCGCTTTCTTACCTTATGTTCACAACGTGACGGACAGAATTGCCAGGATTCTAAGGAAAGAAAGCATCAAGACTGAATTCAAACTCATTCGGAACCACAACAAAAAAAGACTTACTAAGGCCTGCAAAAATTAAGTTTCCTCTGGAAACAGATGGAGTTTACAAACTCAGCTGTTCCGGATGTGACAAGGTTTATGTAGGTCAGACAGAACGGACAATCTCCAAAAGGATATCTGAACACTTCAGAGCGTGTAAACTCGGCCACCCTGACAAATAGGCATTTTGCCGAGCATTTGATTGAAACCGGACATTGCTTTGGATTTGTTCCTGAAGTCCTGGGGAGACTCAAAACATAAAGTAACCGGTAATTGACGGCCACACCAAAACTAAACGCAGAAAACCATTTTAAAATTACATGTTAAAGAAATGACCTCATTTGCTTCTTCAAAATTATAAATGGTATTATTGATTCACCTACTCTACTGCAACTCATTCCCTTCAATATCCCCTCGCAAAGACTCAGAAATAATGAACTGCTCTTCCTCAACCATCATTCGACAAATTATGGATATTATTCACCATTGTCCAGAATGTGTAGACTGGTCAACTCAAGTCAAAACCTTTACTTTTTTGGGATAAGTCTGAATGATTTTTGCCGGACGCTAAACAAGTGACGGAATATTATAAGTGTCCTGTGGTCCTGACCCACGGCGTAGTCTTGACTTGATTCGACTTGTCACTTTATTTTCTTATATTATATCTGCCTTATGTCTTTGCTTTCATGTACCTTTGTCTAATCCTGTATTTTTTATTTTACTATATTCGTGTTATTATTTTGTAATTTGGACGATGTCCGTTAATAAATAAATATGTCAAAGTCAGCTCTTAGAGGGTTGGAGCTGGCAATATGGTATCGCATCTTCGTACATAAGCACAAACTTCACCAAAACCTTAGATTAAACATCTGCCCTGTTGACGGATATTGCAATGCTTTCCAAAACGTTGACTAAAGAAGGAGATAGCGCAACACGACATAATACCCCAAAAACAAATCACTTTGATAAAAGTCACTCCATTTTACGGTACTTATAACAAGAAAAGAAGGAACTACAAGAGTTGCAGTGAGAATACCTTATATTAGTAGTAGATGGAAGAGAGTTCATGCGTGAAGTTTGCATTGTGAGGTTTTGATGCGTACTCTCGCGAGGGCCTTCATCTCTTCTCGATGCCCCAAGGACTTGGCGTTGCCCTCCTGTTATTGGAAAATATTAAAAATACTGAATTATTACATGAAATACAATCTAATTGGTACACAGGTTTATCAGGATAGGCGATTATTTGGACCAAAAGCCAAGGAACAGAAAGTAATATTAATATACAGTGGTTATAAATTCAACGACAACTTCTCATCTGAAGTCCCTGCCAAATGTGTTAAAGATCAGTGAAAGACTTTTAGTTAAGAAGTGCGGTTAGCAGCGCAGGTAAGGGGAGGGAATGCGTCATGCACTGCAGGAGTTCCGAGTTCATTCGGCAGTAATTCGGTAGGCTGTTTGCCGTCCGCCAAAATTCGTCAGATGTTCTTGTGTGGAGTGACACAGTGAGTTTTGTTTTAATCTAAATATGCCTAAATAAATACTTAATTAACACAAACGAAGAACCTAATCACCTATTTTGTGCGTATAAACAGTTGTATCTTGAAAAAAATTGTAATTTCTATAATTATTGTAAATGGAAATTACACTTTTATTGTATGGGATGACAGAATTGATTAATTGTCTTATTACATCAATAGTCCAGTCAAGATGTACATCCGTGCTTGCAAAAGGTCCAGTCATTCTGAATTTTTTATATGTTGTTAGGACCTAAACCAGTATTAAAAAAAAAAATTTGCAACTTCGAAAGTGCTGTGCGAGCGGCGGTGGACCTAAAAAACCAGGAAATTTTCGGATTTTTTTCAGTTTTTGCTCAATATCTCAGTAAAGGAAGGGTCTGACCGGTGTAATTGTAAGGCTTACTTTTAAAGTAGACTAATTTTTCTATAATTTGAGACCTAAGCAAGCTATATAAAGAGATTTGTTTTCAAGATACAGTTCTTCAAAAATAGGTAATTTTTTCCAAAAAGTTAAATTTTTTCGAAATGGTCACTTATTTTGTAAAATAATTTCTAAAATACGCATCCCACGTCAAATATTATAGGAAATAAAGTTGTTGTAAATTTAATAAGCTTTTATTTGAGACTAGATTGATATCTGTAGACTAAACGGTTCTCTCAAAAATGGCAGATAACCAAAAACAGTCATAAGTGGGTTTTGGGTGAAATGCAAATAAACTGTTCTCGCGTCTTTTTATGGTTTTATTGTGCTGTGAAGTAAATCCATTAATCTTCGTGGGTTTATCCTAGGGTTATAATATAATTACGACTATTTAAAATTTCAAGTACCCATGAGTCATCATGGGTTTATTTTATGGCATAATTATCGACCAGTATAACGACCTTCATTCAAATTTAAACAATACAATAATTGGGAAACTTACTTAACCCAAATTTAAAAGCACCACTAATATTTTAGCCAAATATTTTTATTGTCCCCGAAAAATTGAGACAAAAAAAGATGAAACGAGACTGAAAAATTGCTGCGATACACTGAAAGGTCTCTCACTATATCAGCAGAAGAAATTGATACCTACCAAATACTAAAGGCAAAATTTAAAAGTGCCTTGGAGAAAATTGAAGCGAATGGTCCAACATCACAGTTGTGGGTCCAATACTTTCGTATGACCACTTTGATAAAACTATTCATCCAGGCAGAGCGTGCTGGTGATTGGAACCTTCATTTGTACACTGTCCACAAGATGCTCCCTTTTTTCCACGCAGCTGGACATTTTTTGTATGCTAAGAGCGCGCACCTCTACCTTCAGGATATGATGGCTCTACAAGATCGGATGGATAAAAGTGAATACGACATGTTCACAAAAGGATCCTTCACCATTCGCCGGTCTGAAAAGTTTTGGTCTGGGTTGTGGTCAGACCTAACAATTGAGCAGAAGCTGATACGATCCATGAAAACCTACGGTGGGTTGGACCCAAGGAAGGGGAATCTCCGAAAGTGTTCTGGCAAGGTGGACAACAGGGATGGTGTTTATGTTGAACATTTGTGAAAAACTGGAAAGTTTTTGCAGCTTATCATGTCCTACTGGAGAGCAGCATGTAGACATGAGACCTTCTCGAATCATCCGAGATAATAGTGATGTGGAAAAACTAAAAAACTGGTTTGCTCTCCACCCTCCATTTCCCAAAACTGACAGTTTAATTTCTATCAGTAGTGGTTTACTGGCAGGTCCTGAAATTAATTGCCACACAGCCCAGAGAGTTGGAACGGAAGGAGTGATGAAAATTGTGGGGAAAATGTACGACAAGGTAGTAATAAAACGGAAAAATAAAGTTACCACGCTGGCATCGATCACCTAAACCGTTAAACTGCCGGACAAAAACAAAAGAGTGGCTGTGGATCCGCTCACAATTTTTCAGCGAGTGTGTATTGCAAAGAAATCTGAACAGGATTTACAGGATAACTTCAAGTATGAGTTGGCCCCGTTCCCGATGTCTCTGTTCAATGAACAAGGGATGCGCAAGGGCACAAAATCTACTCTGTACTCTGCCTCCACTCCTCTTTCCAGCCACACGCCGATAGAAGCCAGCACTCACGTCATTTTGGATGGTGGCTACCTCTTGAACAAGGTCGTGTGGCAGCGGAAGACCACGGTTCGAGCACTTTTGGCGCGTTATACCACCTACGTCCGAAACCACTTTGGGAATAACGTCTCCATCGTTTTTGACGGTTACCCCAAAGATGCTACCAAAAAAAACACCAAAACAGCGGAACGACTCCGGTGCTACGACTCAGCTCATTCCAGCTACGAATTGACGTTCGATGAATCCACAGTAATTCAAATTGCTCAAGAGCATGTATTGGGCAATGAAAACAATAAGAGACGCCTTATAACTCTTCTCTGTGACGCCTTTCAGAAGTAGGGAGTAGAAGTGGCTGTTGTCGAAGAAGATGCTGATCGAGAGATCGTCATGATGGCGTTATCAAAAAGAGCAGATGCCGATCGGGTCGTCATAGTGGGAGAAGATGTCGACCTGCTCGTTCTTCTCAATGGTTTAGGCGCTGAAGAGACAAACGTCTATCTTCAGAAGAGCAAGAAGGGTGAAGCTGGTTGCTGTCACTACTCTACGATCTCCTACAACACCCAGGACTCCCAACAATTACCAGGAACGGTACTATTTACCCACGCGTTTGCCGGGTTCGATACCACCTCAGCACCGTTTGGCCAAGGAAAGACCAAAATCAGCACACTTCTGAGCAAGAGTGAACCACTTGCTGAGCAAGTGGAGGTCTTCCTTCGGCCAGACTCTACCCCACAAGCCGTGAGTGAAGCAGGCATCAAGTGCTTCGTGGCTCTATATGGGGGTGACATCGCGAGAGATACTTTGGATTTCTTGAGGTATAAGACGTTTGTTACTTCAACAAACATAAACCTCGCCCGTTTGCCACCGACGGAAGATGCTGCAGGCCACCATGCAGCAAGGTGCTACCTCCAAGTGCAGAAGTGGCGGGGAGTCAACTTGAATCCCACTGAATGGGGGTGGAAGCTGTCTTCTCAAGGACTCAACCCCATCCCCACCACGATGGATCCAGCACCGCCTGCCCTTTTGCGAAAAATTTCATGTAAATGCATGAAAGGATACTCTGGGAGCTGCTCGTATAGAAAGGCTGGGCTCCACTGCTCAGTCCTCTGTCAGTCATGCGGTGGCAAATTTTGCATTAACGTCCCGGATGTGGAGCTGAAATGCTCGGACGATGAAGATGACCCGACTACAGACTGGGCGCCTCTCCCAGCTAAGATAAAAAGAAAGACATGATTTGGCAACCAAGACACAATACCTACATGATTTATATTAGTTTTATTTTTTGTGTACATGTAATTTGTCCTTATAGTAGGTACCATGTTTGTACAAGCATTTTAGTATGTAGGTATATAAAACAATGTTTGAAGATGACGTAATTCCCGATAGATGTAATATCTTTTCTTTTTTTCATCAAAAATATGTTAACTGTTTGATAAATAAAACCATAAAAAGATGTGAGAACAGTTTATTTGCATTTCACCCAAAATCCACTTATGACTGTTTTTGGTTTTCTGCCATTTTTGAGAGAATCATTGTCTACGGATATTAATCTAGTCTCAAATGAAAGCTAATTAAATTTACAACAACTTTATTTCCTATAATATTTGACGTGGGATGCGTATTTTAGAAATTATTTTACAAAATAAGTGACCATTTCGAAAAAATATCACTTTTTGGAAAAAATTGCCTATTTTTGAAAAACGTATCTTGAAAACCAATGGCTTTATATAGCTTGCTTTAGTCTCAAATGATAGCAAATTTAGTTTACTTTAAAAGTATGCCTTACAATTACACCGGTCAGACCCTTCCTTTACTGAGATATTGAGCAAAAACTGAAAAAAATCCGAAAATTTCCTGGTTTTTTAGGTCCACCGCCGCTCGCACAGCACTTTCGAAGTTGCAAATTTTTTTTTTTAATACTGGTTTAGGTCCTAACAACATATAAAAAATTCAGAATGACTGGACCTTTTGCAAGCACAGCCCCCTTTTCATGTTTAACTTGACTGGACTACAAAGGATGACAGCCAAAATAATTTCTGTTGATGACATTTCTTATGTTGATATTCCTTATATCATACGAGTGGCTAGAAGAGACGTTATTACCATTTACTCTATGCAAATTAGTTAGGTACTATTTTGGCCGAACTCTGAATATAAAATAAAGGTATTTAGGCATGTTTTATAAATAAATAAATATTAAAAAAAAATTAGGTTAGGTCGGTATAAATTAGGATAGGTTAGGGATTAGGTAAGGTTAGGTCAGGTTAGGTTAGGTTAGGTTAAGTAAAGTAAATGGGGAAATATTTTTAAAAAGTTAGGTCATCATACGTTAGGTCAGTATAAGTTAGTTTAGGATAGGTTAGGTAAGGTTAGGTTAAGTAAATAAATAAATATTTTTTTTTAAAGTTAGGTTATTATAGGTTAGTATTGGTTAGGTTAGGTAAGGTTAGGTTAAGATAGGTTAGGTAAATAAATAAATATTTTAAAAAATTAGGTTATTATACACTAGGTCAGTATAGGTTAGGTTAGGTTGGGTTAGGTTTGGTTAAGTTAGGTTCGGTTAGGTTAGTTTAGGATAGGTTATGTTAGGTTAGGATAGTTTAGTTTAGGTTGGGTTACGTTAGGTTAGATCAGGTAAGGACAGGTTAGGTTAGGTTATGTTTTTTTTACATGTCATCAACAGAAAAGATTTTGTCATCAACATTTTGACAGTCCGATTTCAGTGAATTAAAAATTAGAATGTTAAAATTAAAAATTTCCCAAATGCAGTCAGTTTCCTTTTATAGTAATTAAGGTAAATCAAAAGGTTTTATTTAAAAATATTTAGTATTTTCCGTGTGATTGCGTTCTAGAGTGGAAGATACTCTCATTACCGCACTGGTATAAGATCGCCACTAAGAATTGAAGAGTTGCCTGAAATGGCTTTAGCCGTGTTTGTTATCTAGATTTGCCAGGTACTTTTCCACCTCCTTACCCTCCCCACTACTTTTAGCCTCACAATATGCCCCAATTGTGGATGCCAAAGTCTCACTGACCCCAGACGATTGGAAGCAGTTGGTATTCACATAAAAAAGGTTTTGAATCTTTTACCATATATCTCGAGGTAAATCGTTGTTTCTTGTTATAATTAACTTGAAACGAAGTGTAATTTCCGTAATATGTGAATAAAAGTGCTGCGGTTAGAGGATAAATACCAAAATAACTTATGGATCTACCTGTAGTCCGATTGATTTCAACGTACTGAACAAAACATTCCTCTTTTGGTTCCTGATCTTCTATATCGAGTTCCGTATGAAGCAATTCCTCTTCCTCTTCTTCACATGCCGCTGGTTCCGTCTTGATGGGAACATCTGTGTTGAGATCCATGGAACTGCAGCAAGAATTCAGCAAAAATCCAATCAGTCCACAAAAGTGACAGTGACAGACCCCAAGTCTTCTGACTAGCAGCGCTCTCTGGGCGATGTCCGTTGTTTTTAAATAAACAATTAATACTGTTCAGCACTATTTCAGAAGTTTAAACCCAATTAGACATGAATTATAACGAGTTTTTTAAAGGTGGCGGCATTATAATGTGCGCGGTACAAAGCAAGCAAAATGATAAACGTCAGATTAACATTGATAAATAATGTTGATCTATGGAATTTTCCGTCATTAAGCCTGGTACACAGAATGTGTTAATGATCTGCTCTGAAAGTCTGCGAAAGTAGGAACTTGTTTATTTAATGACCATTATAATGAACTAAACTTGGCTAGCTTCGGGGCCGGCTTTGCCCGGTAAAGTCAAATTAATTGAAAAACAAAAATTCTAAAAAACATTAAATCTTATTCCGAATGATAATATGATGGTATTACTTTTTTTTTAAAAATAATTAATCAATACGGAGTAAAATAATTAACAAATTTTTTTTCACTGCTTTTGATTTTTTAATGTTTCACTTCTATAGAAGTTGGCGCTTGTGTCTAGAAGAGTGGTGAGCATCAAGAGGAAGAATATTTAGTGTATTTAATTATAATTTAATGAAATATGAACATTAAAATGTGTAATTAAGTAAGAAGATAGTTTCATCATCTTGGTATTTTTACATTGAATTTTTCTTTAATTGCTTTTAGTAGGTGTTTATCGTTTTTGATTGTTCTGATATTTTCGGGTAGACTGTTGAAGTATTTTTTCCCTCGATATATGTAATGATGTTGAGCACAAGAGGTGTTACATTTTTGTGTTGGAAATATATGTTTTTGACGAGTACGACTTTTAGTTAAAAAATTGTGATTTTATTTTTTTTATTATTTGAATTATTATATTTTTTCGGACAAGATCATTAAATTTGAATACTTTAAAAATGTTGCTCCGTTTACATTATGTATTATTACTTGCGTCTCTATTTTTGTCTCGTACCTTTTTATGTACTGTTTGTCATAATAGTGAGCGTTCATATAATTTTTTTATTTTTATTTGCTATATTTTTTAATCTTTATATTTTAGATTTATGAAAATTAATGTATTATGTTTCTGAAAAGATTTTTATAATTGTTGTAGCTATTTGTATTTTAACGTTTTTATAATTGGATTTTTCTCACATAAGAGAGATCGTATAAAAATATAATTATAAATATATATTTTTTAATAAGCTTTTAAAAACATTATGAGATATATTTACATAGTGAAGAGGCGGCTCGACTTTGATTTTTATATACCGAACAATGCCGTAGATATTAGCCGCACAAACTATTATATTTTCCGTTGGCTGAAATACCTCCGTTGTACGAGCGAGGAAATTTATATTATGAATATTTCATAATAATCTAAGTAAATGAAAGTAGGTACCGTCAAAATGTGACATTTCTACATTTGATTTTGTCTTTGGTTTTGTGAAGTTTTGACATTTCATTGCATCGTCCACAATAATAATACAGATTAAGGCTCCGTTTTTCTACATCGATATTGTATAAGCTGTACAATAATTGTTATTTTAATAACCATTACATTTTTATCGAAGTTTTGTGTTCAAGCTTACATTTCTAGTTACCCTTATTCAACACATAAAAATTGACTGCCGCGTTTTGCCTTGTACGTAAGTAGATAATTGTTAAATTGACTAAGTAAGATCTAAGCCCCCACCTGCGGCTCGTTTAGTATAATAATAGGTATACTGCTTTAATGAGAAGTTTTAATAAATCAGCTTTTACAACATTAGCGATTTAATGGATGATTTGTGTAGCACCATCTTTGTGAAAAATCACCTCAAGGGCGCTTTACAAATAAATAAAATATATCTGCAATACCAAACTATATATATACAATGCATTTAACTAATGAACGTGACGCTGCGTTAGAATGGTTGAAGATGTGTTCGGTGTTGAAAGTAAACCATGTAATATTTTATAATAGATTTATTCTATTGATGGGATAAAACAGTCGTTGATAAATGTCAATAATATTTTAAATATCACACTAGTAATTAAAGTCAGTTATTTTTATTAGCGCGTTAAACGTAGAGACTTCCCGCTGTCGCTTATATAAAGTGCCAATACGATTCAAGTTGCACCTAAGAACGTTCCCGAACATTCTAGTTGCTATGTCTACAAACATTGCCACCCGTAACGCTGAGCAACGGCTGAAATTTCCGGTATGTTCTATGACGGCCTAGGTACCTTAGCGCTTGGCACTGTGTACTAAGTAGTACTTGACACCGTCCGACTCGAGTAGTGGCGACCACTACAGAATGTACATATATTATTATTTATTTATTTTCTGTCAGATAATATACAGGACCATACTTACCTGGGAGGTCTATTTTTTTATTTATTTTTTTTTAAAAGAAAGACAAACATTCCCGGGTTACGAATAACCTGACAATATTTGAAAATCTCCTACTACCACCACAGTAAGCTGAAAATGTTGCTTGTGTTGTGATGGAGGACTTGGCCAGCCGAGGAATTGAACACACTAGGCCTGGGTGGGACCCAAACGTGATGTCAACTCGGCCACCGACCGGTCAATTTTAATAATATATATTTATATATATTTACATTTTTTAATGCGTCTGTTTAGGGGAGAAAAAGCAAATTTTATGTTAGGCGGTACAACCGTACAAAGATTTGACTAGAATTTATCTTCCTAAATATGATTCGTCCCTCGGTATGAGACGGATTGAGGAGAAAGGCTTCGAATAATATAAATCCAGTATGTTATATTAAGCGAAACAACGCCAAGAAGATTAGCATTCTTTCATAGGGCTTTCACACAAACAAAGTATTGAATTCCGTAAGTATAAACGTAAACTTTAGGGCGCACAGTTTACACCCGCGCTGTGCAAGCAGGTTCCATACAGAGCATCGGACCATTTCTTGCTCATTGAACATTGGTCTGTACATTGTTGATTTACGGCCGCTGTAACAAATGTAGTTTTTAAACTAAAGAAACAAATTTTTGGTATAATCAGTATCCCTGTCCAAAGATTATAGTATTACTTCACGCTCTTACAGCCGGGCCATGGATAATTCTAGCACCGATGCTGTTACCGTCAAGATTGAACCAGGAACTCAACATGAAGAGGATCTTATAATACCATCTCTATATATAGAAATAGAAGTCCCGAACATTAAGGAAGAGTTAGATTATTTTGGAGAGAATCATCAGCCCCAGACAGATGGTAAGAACGTGTTTGAATTCGGACCTCAGAAATACAGTTTCCTTTAATGACATTTCTATCATGGATAAAATCTTCACGTCATATCAAAATAAAAAATTTAAAATATTTACTTCAATTTAAAATAAGCATTTGGTACTTAATCATCCAATAGAATTACTCATAGTTTATAAATTTGAAATGCTCTCCCGAAAAAATAATTTTTTGACTTGTACTCTAAATGCTTATTTAATGCTAGATTTATTTTTATAAGTTTCTATTCAGGCTGAGTTGTACATGATTATGACTTATGTGATAATTACTGAAAGTTGTATTGTATAAAAGATATAATTAAAGAATATGTATACTGTCACAGCTTTTGTAGTAATTTTCATTTTGATTTTTCAGATAGCATTAATTTGGAGACTGTTACAGTCAAGACAGAACCAGAAACCCGAGAAGAAGTTGGGAGTGTAATTCCTTACACGGAAATAAACATAGATCTTCCGGATGTAAAGAAGGATTGCATAGAGCAATCGAAAAGAATTACGCAGAGAGCAGGTAAATACTTATTATAATTTTTTTTTTTTGGTAAACTAATGTTTAAGACAAGATTTTTTTATGCATAGCACAAAGGGTAACAATTATTTTACAAGCAATAATTATTCGCCTGAAACACTCATCCACATTGAAAAATCTCCTGATAAAAGATACATGACGCCAACAGGACTCGAATTTCCGGTCGACAGCTCTGACCACTGAGCTATGGCGGCTTATCTCTTTTCCGCGAAATAATTCAATATATACTAGTGTTTCATTCAACAATTACTGCTTGTTACATTTTTTCACCTGAAAACAACCAACTTTATTTTATATGAGAAAGGCATTGTATGTGCTAACTCTCTCACTAGATGGCGTCGAGACAAATTGTCTACATTTTTAGGTGAAATAATAGAACTTGTCAAATATTAATTATATATTTTTTTTGGTAAACTAATGTTTAAGACAAGATTATATAGTGAGAGAGTTAGCACTTACAATGCCTTTCTCATATAAAATAAAGTTGGTTGTTTTCAGGTGAAAAAATGTAACAAGCAGTAATTGTTGAATGAAACACTAGTATATATTGAATTATTTCGCGGATAAGAGATAAGCCGCCATAGCTCAGTGGTCAGAGCTGTCGACCGGAAATCGAAGGGACACGGGTTCGAGTCCCGTTAGCGTCATGTATCTTTTATCAGGAGATTTTTCAATGTGGATGAGTGTTTCAGGCGAATAATTATTGCTTGTAAAATAATTGTTACTTATTATAATCTTTGAAATATGTTTGTATTTTTTTATTTAAGTATAAATAACTTACTAAGTTTATGGCCATCTTTTTCAGATCTCAAAACGCATGCGGGGAAAAAACTATTGACATGTTCCCAATGCAAGTACTCCTGCTTGCACCAGTCAGTTTTGGCGCGGCATTTGAGCACCCATTCTGGAGACAAACCTTTCTCGTGTCCCAAATGCAATTATTCATCATCAAGAAAAGGAAATGTGAAAACTCACATGCTTATTCACAGTCCTGAAAAACCTTTTTCATGTTCCGAATGCACCTACTCATGTGCTACAAATGGAATTTATAAAAATCACCTGCTGACGCACAGTGGAGAAAAAGCTTTTTCATGTTCCGAGTGCACCTATTCATGTTCATGGAAGGGAAATTTAAAAACTCACATGCTGACTCACAGTGGAATAAAGTCTTTTTCGTGTACCGACTGCAACTTTTCATGTTCACGCAAGGTTCATTTAAGAAGTCACATGCTTACTCACCGTGGAATAAAGCCATTCTCTTGTTCTTATTGTAACTACGCAAGTTCACGAGAGTCTCACTTAGTATTGCACATACGGACTCATACGGGAATCAAACCTTACGCATGCCCCCACTGCAGTTATTTATCTTCACAAAACTCGCACTTAGTAAGACACTTACTAACTCACGCTGTCGAAAAACCTTTCTCTTGTTCCGACTGTAACTATTCATGTATACGAAAGTCGTCACTCATAAAACATTCGCAGAGTCATTTGCGAAATAGCCCTGATGGAAACTAGCGCTTTATCAAACATAGTCAAAATATAAAACAGTGACATATTACATATAATTGTCAAATACAGGAAGAAAAAATTGGGAGTTCCTGTCCTTAAAAACGCTGTTTAGTGTAAATAGATTGCGGGCCGGTACCTATTTCATATTGAAGTCCCAACCAACGTATCTTCATTTTGACCGATTTCTAAATCATCGTTCTCTGTTAAAATAATAGACAAAACTTTACTTATTTTTTTGCATAGATACATTTTTGAAAGTTACCGAGAAGACCTGTACATATAACAGCACGTGTAATCACTCTGATCCCGTAATAAGCTGTCCGTCGACCTTAAAGAGATGAAATAAGAACAATCTTGCAATTATAAAAAAATAAAATAAAGGGAGATAAATACACTTACACAGATAAAAATCTTACAAATAGTATATTTAAATGTAAAAAATTTAAACTACAATATAAGAAATTTAAATTATGTCAAAAATAAATCACTAAAACTAAAATGAACATAAAATAATTTTCTGATACCTGGATTTTTGAGATGATAATCAAATACATTCTGAACATGGGAATGGTTTCTTCCGAGAGCTCGTTAGAATATGATTCATTATAGATATTTTGTGGGAAAATTAATAATTTCATTCGGAACATGGGAAGGGTTTCTTTCTTTGGCCTCGAGCAGTTGTAGTATTTCAATAGGTTTTCATTAAGAAGTTTTTGTTTACTTATATTAATTAAAAAATGTTTAGTTATGCTTGAGATACAAATAGAGTATTACATTATATTATATACAACAGTTTGTAAACCTATTTATGTTAATTCTTTTTTAGCTATTTGGATGTTTTCTAATATTTTTTTTCTGTAATTATTTAATTATTATTATTAATTAACGTTAAATACTTACCAACTCTGTTGTAAAGCGTTAAATAGAGGTAAGTACATCTTGCAGGAGGTCGATTAAATGTTTAACATCGAAAATGAACTTAAGCTTTTGCTTTTAGTAATCGAAATATAGATTTTTTTTAATCAATGGAACATATAAAATTACATATATGTCAAAACAGGAATTTAAAATTTATAAAACAAGTCCTCATAGGCTTTCTATTATGTTATAAAATAATTCTTTTAATTTTAATGGTTTAACAAATGTCGTGTCAGAATGTGGGTCTTTAAACTAGATTTAAGGTTACATGAATAGCTACATTCGGAACATGCGAATGGTTTAATAATGGAGTGTGTCAGAAAGTGGATCCTCAAACTTTGTTTATAAGAACTTGTAAAAAAGCATTCCGAACATTCGAATGGTTTAACACCGGAATGCATCCGAATGTGGCTCTTTAAACCTGCTTTACGTTTACATGAAAATTTACATTCGGAACAAGCGAAAGGTTTAGTAATACGCCCCTGTAAATATGATTCATAAGATGATAAATAACTGCCATCAGAATTTGAGAAGGTTTCCAAATTTGTGTCTTCTGCCGTATCGTTCTTCGTTGATGGCTCTGATTTCTTCAGAAGGTTTTCATCGGGATCAGAAGGAACTGTTGAAAAAATGTAAAAAGAGATAAATTGTTATGTATTTCATATTATTAATTAACAAAACATATATTTTATACAAGTTAACTGGGTCACTTAAATATTTTCTGGATACCCGAGTGACCTACTTAAATTAAAAGTGAAGGTAAAAATAATAAATATATGAAGGTAAGGCATAAAATATATTTTGGTTAAATCCATGTTCAAATAGAAAATCCAAGGTACCTGGTACACGCTCAGGGTACTCTAGGCATTCCTTCTTTATATCCTGTAGTTCTATATCTATATCCGTATACCACAGATCCCCTCCGTCCGATCCTAGGGTCTCTGGTTCCGACTTGATCGTTACATAGTCTGTGTCAGTGAGATCCATGGCACCACTGTTGGTGCTCGGATAACGGCTGCAGCAAGAAAAAATGGTTTTAATGAAGAATAATAGAACAAAGTAAACATTCCATATTCTGCTTGATTCTTCCTAGACGGTTTGGGGGATAAACTTTTCCCAGCATGACGGACTTATAAAAGTCATGCTATATCATTTTGTATTACAGTGAGATATATAATTCCAACAGCGTTAGAAACAGATAATACCACGCTTTGTATTTCAATTTGAAAGTTTACCATAGACGCTGGCGAAAAATTTTAAATAATTCTTTGAAACAAAAAGGTTTTAAAAGTTCACAGTAAATATTTTTTTATAACGATGAGATATATATTTTAGCTATCACGATATAAACCATTGGAAAGCAACTAAAACACATGTTTGCGTTAAAAATATTAATATGTATTTTAAATTCACATACAATAATACTACAAACTAAAAAAGTCTTTGGTCTGTTTACGTCGGAGGAGAATTACTCTGTTTTAACGCGATGTTTGATCTTTGTAGCGTGATGTGACGTTTGTAAAATTTTTTCACTTCAATTTAAGGAGGCATTATTATTTAAATCACCCAAACTAAGAACCCATAACCTATTTAATGAATGAATTTCTGTTTCCCCCGACATGCATAGAATTGAACTTATTAAGTTGATATGAAGTGTAATCGCTATAACGGAGAACGAAAAAATTTACCCAGAATTGTTGATGATATTTGCAATTATTATTGTTAGGATTGGATGTGCAATATTACCTTACCTAATATTTTAGTGTCGAATGTGTGCGTTGTGATTTGTTGACGGCCTCCTAAGCTGTCATGTCAGATAGAAGCCGGTGTTTCAAGTATGCAAATAAATTTAAAAAATACTCACGTTTATTTACAAGTTCTTGCTCAAATCGACAACATTATTAATTGATATATATTTGTTTTTAAGCCCTTGCAACACCAAACTGGAACTGACAGCCCATAAATATACCACTCTCTAGATCGATATCTTCGGGCTTTTTGTATGTAACGGAATTATACAGTACTTAACCACAGATATACAAGCAGCATACAAGCAGTACCTACCGTGCGGAGCAGAGCAGTAGACAAGGTAGAGGAAACTCAAGGCCATTTAAAAAAAGATGCGACCATAGACAACATAATTGCTCTCGGCCTACTCTATTCATTCACTAGCCCAAAAAAACTATTATAAAAATAAAAATGTCCTTGAAGCAGAAAAATGTCGAAATGTTTTCCAAGGGCAAGGTTCATCTGACTAAGAAAATAAACTTTTACAGTGCATTTCCTTAAGATGAAACTTGTTAATCTGAGAAGAAGAAACCCAAAATGACAAGAAATTTGCAAAAACACTGAAGAAAATTTCCAAAACATGATTGTCCGACAGTACGACGAAGAATTCCGACATTTTTCAGCCTCATGAACTCATGGTTACATATGTTTAAAAAATTTTAATTTCACCAAAACAATAAGATAATATAGGATAACACTAATCAATAACATGAATAAGTTAGTCAATATAATAAATAACATTTATACGTTGTGGAGGAAGACATATGCCAAGTATGTTACGTAATAACCTAAAAACTGTCAATTCACTTTAAACTTGAACTTACGTAGGTAGGTTGAATATATGTTTGTAACTCGCTAACACTATACTGGCTTATATTGTATTTTTATCACGAACAACTTTAACACGCAATATTTTCGACGCGATAGTATTTCGGCAGCAAATGACAACCCGCGTGTATAAATAAACCACTCTCATTTTGTTGGAATGATTTGAAAACTGTCAAACGGCAAAATTCCGTCATCTCTTTCTGTTACACGAGTCATTATGGTAGAGAGCGAGAGATCAAAACAATCCTTCTGCTCTAACCAATGAGATCTGAGCTTTTAGCCATATTATTCGTTTTCTATAAGAATTTTGAGGTGGGCGTGGCGGTTTCAAATGAGTTTCAAGGCCAAAGCTGAGAGAAATGCCCCTGTGACAGCCACTGAGTACATTCGAAAGAAAGTGGTAGAGTGGTTTATTTATTAATCGAATAGTTAACACTAGACAAAATTGAAAGGTAATTATACGAAAAATAAGCACATTTTGTTTTAAAAATACTTTGTAGTGGTTAAATAATAATGTGAAGTAAGTTTTAAGTTTCCAGATATGGAAAATAATGACTTTTAATAATTACTTCGTTAAAATTATAATCGATTTTAACTTGCGGGCCATTGTTGTTGTCAAAGATTTAATGTCAGTTTTTGGGAGGAATACAGATTACGCCAAACTCTGGGAATTGAATAAAAATGCACTTTCTAGATGAGAAAAGTGTGTAGAAACTCATTAAAAAAAGAATTAATGGGCGGAAGAATAAATTGAAGGAGATACAGCATTGCACTTCGCGATCTGATATTATGACCATATTAGGACAGTCCGCCGCCATATTTTGTCACTATTGTGTTGGTAGACCTAATACTAACATCAGCTACATGCGATTGTAGCCGACTTCGTGGGGTAAATTTATAAGGCGCGTAATTACGAAAAACAGAATTAATAATATAATGTAATCAGGCACTGGAATGGAGAAATACAAAATACTACCTTAAAATCGCTCACTCGTAATCGTCCTGTGAATCAGATGTCCCATCCTCAAGCGACGGCAGAGTGTTGGGTGGACGTTCCACAGTGGCGTCATATATACGGTCAGCCGTGCACAAAAATTAGTCCATGCGATCGACGTTCCGTTCCCGACAACGTTTTTGAAACATATATTTAGCGAGATTGCCCGCGATACTTGTTGTGTAAAGAAACTCCGTGTCTTTACACAACGCATCTATCTCTAAAAGACGTATATTAGCAAACAAAAGGAAAAAAGAATACGTATATGTATATACACAATGAACCGAACCGCGACGCACAGAACACTACCATAAATGAACTCACCCGGAAACCCGTACTACTACGACAACAACAGGTCAGGTACACCAACCTGCCCGTTGTCACTGATATGTTGGTATCCATAAAGAGATAAAACAAAAGCCTAGATACGATTGTAGTCGACTTCGTGGGATACAGGAGGCGCGTAATTATGAAATTTGTCTAACGGGCTTGTGTATAGCGCCGGATCTGCCCCAGTGCCCAGTGCCCAGTGCCCCTCTGTGTATGTTAACCCAGCGCCGGATCTGCCCCCCCCCCATAACCTAACCTAACCGGATCTGCCCCGGGGGGGGGGGGGGGGGCAGATCCGGCGCTGGGTTAACATACACAAGCCCGCTAGAAAGGTTAGGTTAGGTGGTAACTTGGTCTTGTGTATGTTATCTTTACTTTAAAAAAACAGCCTACGTTTTTAAATGGTTTGTCTGGCGTGATTCTCCATTCCAGTGCCTGATTACATTATATTATTAATTCTGTTTTTCATAATTACGCGCCTTATGGATTTACCCCACGAAATCGGCTACAATCGCATGTAGCTGATGTTAGTATTAGGTCTACCAACACAACAGTGACAAAATATGGCGGCGGACTGTCCTAATGTGGTCATAATATCAGATCGCGAAGTGCAATTTTATTAAACTTTGATCGGCTGTATCTCCCTCAATTTATTCTTCCACGCCTTAATTCTTTTTTTAATGAGTTTCTACACACTTTTCTCATCTAGAAAGTGCATTTTTATTCAATTCCCAGAGTTTGGCGTAATCTGCATTTCACCCCAGTTTTTTTCTTCTCTATACGACCCTAAAATAGGTTGTTTGTTTGGTTTTAATTAAATCATAAATAAAAAAGATAGCCTTTAAAAACAATTTTAAATTATTGTATCAAAACATTTCTTGAAGAATAGCCATCAAATTATCTATAATTTTTTAACGAAATTGCTACTAAAATTCATTAATTTCCGTTTTAGAAAACTCAAATACTTACTTCTCAATGTTATTTGACTAATACATAGTGTTTTTCTATTAAAAGTGTGTTTAAAGCGTTTCCCTATTTTCTAACTTCGACTATCACATTGTAGAACATGAAAATATTGACTAATTTTTGCATATTATTATTATGTAGATATCCAACACATCCGCAAAACTTCAGTTGTCAAAAATCCATTGTTTTAGTTGCCGAAAACTATTTATCTCACAGAATATCATGCTGACAAATAATCAGAAAACAGATTAACTGAAATGGATAGTACATCAGATTTCAACGTCATAAAGTCAGAACCAGAGACAACACTAAAAGAAGAGAGTCCCGCATCCCCTTGTGATATTACATTGCAGTACGGGGTTGTTAAACACGAGACGGAAGACGATTCTGCGATCAAGTATAAACCGGGGACTCTAGCGGCAGAGGAACATGTGCAAGATTGTGGCGCACACTCTGTAATAGATATTGACTATCCTGACATTAAAAGGGAATGTAATCATCTAGAAAGGATCGACCAGAGTCGAAGTAAGTTATTTAAACAACTTATTCTTTCGGTGCCTTCGGTTCTTTAGTCTGTCTGTCTTTCCGGGGTATTAAATAATATGACAGTGTAGAAGTGTAGAGCCACATCCTAATGCCCTTCGGTTCAAATCTACCATATTAATACTTTACAATTTGCAAAGTTTTCTGGAGAAAGTAAAACTAAAACCCCTCGCTAGAAAGAAACCGTTATTTGGTTTGGAATGCACTACCCACACTGGAGAGAAACCATTCTCGTGTTCGTAATGCACTTTCATGTGCTTTTAATAAAGGATTATGATTTTTCATAGTGGAACCCAAAGTATAAAGAAACCATTCTGATGCTCGGAATGTAATTACATATCAAGTCGAAAAAGCGAGATGGTCGTTCATATTAGAATCTATACTAGAGACAATCGAGATTCTTCTTTCAAGTACCATTTAAATTAGAATATAGTTCCTGATTCTAAAACCCATATTGAAAAGAAACCATTATAAAACGTCAGTAAGGTCATTTGGTTATACGTTGTAACATAGTAATTTACGTCACTTTATGTTGCCACGGTCAGGTACGGTTTGGTTTGGTTACATAAATATGTAGTCATTGGTCGTGCTCCTTTTCTTGCGCCATTATAGAAGGAAACGTTAGGACTTTGGGAATGGCACAAGATGATTCACTACGTGAATTCGCGATCACTAACATGAGGGATTTTGGAGGTTTTTGATCCGCAGTAAGCGGCAGTTTTAATCTTCAGTATTCCAAGATATCTTCTTTGGTTTCTTATATTTGTACCTGTAGTGTGCCGATGTATGCCCGTGGATTTGTTAGTAG
Organism: Hesperophylax magnus; assembly: GCA_026573805.1. Classification (NCBI taxonomy): domain Eukaryota; kingdom Metazoa; phylum Arthropoda; class Insecta; order Trichoptera; family Limnephilidae; genus Hesperophylax; species Hesperophylax magnus. Next base: position 2,455,311 of record JAIUSX010000193.1, on the reverse strand, counting down.
TTAACCGCAATTAACCTGTTTTTTTTAAATTTAATTATATTCTTACGGAAATAAATATATAAAACATTATCTTGCAAAACGGCACAATTTTTGTTAATAGGCTAATATTGTCAGTTTGCGCACGGTAAGCGATTGGTACTTCAACCCATGCATATTTAATCAGTACTAGGTCGCAGTAGGATGGCATTTGAAAGGTTAAATTAATCAAATTATTTCTCCAGATGTCCACGTCATAAAGTCAGAACCAGAGACAATCCCAAAAGAAGAGAGTCCCGCATCCCCTAATGATACTACATTGCAGTACGGGGTTGTTAAACAGGAGACGGAAGACGCTTCTGCGATCAAGTATAAACCGGGAACTCTAGCGGCAGAGGAACATGTGCAAGAATGTGACGCACACTCTGTAATAGATATTGAATATCCTGACATTAAAAAGGAATGCATCAATCATCTGGAAAGGTTCGACATAATTCGAGGTAAACTATTTTAAAAAGTATTATTTCGGTGCTTTCTTCCATAGGTGGTTCAGTTAGTCTGTCTATCTGTCTAGGGTATTAAATAGAACGCTCGTGTAGATCCCCATTCCTAAAGCCTTTCTGTTCAAATCAAAAAAGAAGAGGGAAAACATAAAAATGAACTCTATTGATTCCTACTTACATCCCAATAGCTTATGTTACACTTAAGTTACATGCTAAATTAATACTAAACGAATATATCTCTTAAGTTTATTTTCGCATACCTATATTGATAATAATTTAATTTTTTTATTTATATTTTCCTGACGAAGAAATCGTAGGTTTCTAAACATGTTTATTGTTATTATATTTTTTTTTTTATTATTTTAATATATATCATATAAGTTACATTAATACATATTTTGCAGAAAATAATATTAAGGTTCATAATTGGTCATGTATACCTTATCAGAAAAGAGGAGCTCTTGTGCCTGATAAGGGAGCCACGATTCTTACTTAGATTCAATGTTATAATATATATATTTTTTTAATATAAGTATTTTTGGAAAAAAAAGTTGATTTTAAAGTTTGATATATATATTTTTTTAATATAAGTTTTTTTGGAAAAAAAGTTTGATATATATATTTTTTTTAATATAAGTTTTTTTGGAAAAAAACTTTGATTTTATTTATTTGTTCCTGTTGGTTCGTAATACAGCGCAATTCGGAAGGGAGATTATTGTAGTTTTTTATGGCTTGGTAAATATAATGGTTTTGCATTTGAGTTGTTTTGAAGATTGGCGTAATAAATTGATTTCCATTTCTCATGAGTTTGTAAAATTCTTCATATTCTGTGTTATTTTTTTCTTTACACATTTTTATATAAAGTGGTGCATTTAATTTTCGCATAATTAAAATGACACCACAAAGTAATTTTGCAATTTTTGAAGAAATACTTACATATTCAAAATCGGCGTTTGTTGTCTTGTTGTAATTTATATCTGGTACAGATTTTACAAGTTTTGAATACTCGTAGAATATGTAAAAGTTTTTTTTTTACGTAAAATTTATTTATTTAAAATATATAAACTGTTTTTGATACAGACCATTAGCTTTCGATCGGATAAATAATTCTCGAACCAAGATATTAAATTTCCGATAATCCCAAGTTTATTTTATTTAGTTATTTATTTCTTTTTATTTAGGAAGCAAACAGTAAAAAATTATAACAATAAACATTCATATGTTCTAGACCAATTGAGTCCAATTCCATTGAGTTAAATGTTGATATAGTATTTTTTACCTACACAACATCATAATAAGTGGCAAAAAAATAAACATAATAAAGAAATACATTAAATTAAAAACAAATAGAAAAAATACAACTAGAGATTGTCAATAAGAATGATATGGCAGACCTTATATTGCTAATGTCTGTATATATATAGACTAATTGCAAATTAGCAAGTGCATTTTATTAGCTTCATGAAGCTTTCATACTTTGATGGGTTGGTTAAGTATGTATAAAACAATTCTATCCACTTGAACGTGGTTCTTCTGCCAGAGATAAAGCCATGTTTGTAAGTGTTCACGCTAGAGTTTATTTTATGGGAACGGTATGGGTAAAACTTGTGAAATTATTTTTCTAAGATTTTTCCAGTTTCCATACATGATTTACATCATTATTTATTGTATTTTCGACCATAGTTATATAACTTCCATTACTTTTTGAAGTCCCATTTATGCTGGCTTTTATATTAATATATTTTAATTTAAATGTTTTCAGTTTTTTAAGAAACCATGCACACGTGATCACGGTATCTTTGTGTAAAAGCAGTTTCAAGAGGATTTTTTACTTATAAATTATCGTTTAGCTGTCAAATACACTCAGTGCCATTGTTAATTTTTATTTTGTTTTCAGATTTTGTTCCATCAACCTCAATTCCGAAAATTGAAAAGTCAGTCAAAGGGAAGAAATCATTTTTCTGTCCTTTCTGTTCATACAAGTGCGATCGAAAAGGAGATTTGGTCGTTCATACTAGAACGCACTCTGAAAAGAAACGATTCTTGTGCCCGGAATGCAGTTTCAGGAGCCGTCGGAAAAGCAGTTTGGTCCGTCATACTAGAACCCATACTGCAGTAAAACCATTATCGTGCTCGGAATGTACTTACAGGTGCATTCGAGAAAACGACTTAGTCCGTCATACTAGAACCCACACTGGAGAGAAACCACTATCGTGCTCGGAATGCACTTACAGATGCACTAGAAAAAAAGCGTTAGTTATTCACACTAGAATCCACACTGGAGAAAAACCGTTTACGTGCTCGGAATGTGGTTTCAGGTGCATTTCAAAAAGCAGTTTGAACAGTCATGCTAGAACCCACGCTGGGGTGAAACCATTCTCATGTTCGGAATGCACGTTCAGGTGTATTCAAAAATACGATTTAGTCCGTCATACTAGAATCCACACTGGAGAAAAACCATTATCGTGCTCGGAATGCACTTACAGGTGCACTAGACAAAAAGAGTTAGTTGTTCATACTAGAACTCACACTGGAGAAAAACCATTTACGTGCTCGGAATGCAGTTTCAGCTGCCGTCAAAAAAGCATTTTGGTCAGTCATGCTATAACCCACACTGGGGAGAAACTATTCTCGTGTTCGGAATGCACGTTCAGGTGCAATAAAAAAAATAATTTGATTACTCATCAAGGAACCCACGTTAGAGAGAAACCATTCTCGTGCTCGGAATGCACTTTCAGGTGCATTCGGAAATGCGTATTGGTCGATCATACCAGAATCCACACTGGAGAGAAACCATTCTCGTGTTTAGTATGTAATTTTAGGTGCCGTTTAAAAAGTGGTTTGGTCAATCATACTAGATCCCACACCGGAGAGAAACCATTCGCGTGCTCTAAATGTGCTTTCAGGTGCAGTCTAAAAAGCGGTTTGGTCAGTCATACTAGAATGCACACTTAAGAGAAACCATTCTCGTTCTCTTAAAAAATGTTTAAATTGGTCATATGGCTATGCATAGTGACACAGTAGTTTACAAACATGGATGTTACTTTATGTTGCGGATGGTGATATACTGTTTGGTTTGGCTACATATGTTGTCACTGGTCCTGTTCCTTTTCTAGCGCCGAGTTATGGGTACCACAAGATGTCAAAATAATTGAATTTGCGATCACTGATAGGAGAGGGTTTTTGATTCGTAGTAAGCGGCATTTTTAATCTTCAGTCTGCCAAGATATCATCCTTGGTTTCTGTAGTTGTATACACAGAATGTTCATTGCGCCACTGCCTAGTTTACCAGGTGTAAAATTACGATCGCCGTACAATATTTTATTAATAGCTTAGATGTTTTTGAAAATTTAATAATTTTGTATATTGTACCGTCTAACCAGATTTTTTAATTGTATTTATGAGTTAATTTATTACACTGTTATACGTGGTGGAATTATATAGTATTAAAATAGAAAATAAAACATTTTTTAACTTATTTCCACTTGTTTATTTTACCAGTACCGGTTTCGTCCTATTATGGACATCTTCCTAATTTATTAGAAGATGTCCATAATAGGACGAAACCGGTACTGGTAAAATAAACAAGTGGAAATAAGTTAAAAAATGTTTTATTTTCTATTTTAATTGTATTTATATTTACATATTTCCCCAGGATAGCCATTGATATTCAGAGAAATGTTAAATCTTTCGATGTAATAAATAAATAAATACGAAAATACTCTTGGGTTTTATTATATTTTCTTGATGCTAAACAATAAAAAAACTAATATGACACTGTCCTCTAAATGGATTCAGTTTGAAAATCGGAAATATTTTTTTCACATTTACATATATAAAAATTCAAAGGCTATATTTATGTCTGTAGATGACGATACGAGAGCCTGGAATAATGTTATGCTTCTTTACTTACATGCCAGGCGAATAAAACATATTTTAAGGCTCCATTATGCTATCCACATTCGACGCATTGAATCTGTTCAACATCGGTTCTTAAGAGGAATTTCTAGGAGGCTAAGTTTAGAAAAAGGCAAATACTCATATGATGAAATTGAACTAACTCTAAACCTCTCTCCTTTGGAAGTTCGTCGGAATAGAAATGACCTCATTTGCTTCATCAAAATTATAAATGGTATTATTGATTCACCTACTCTACTGCAACTCATTCTCTTCAATATCCCCTCGCAAAGACTCAGAAATAATGAACTGCTCTTCCTCAACCATAATTCGACAAATTATGGATATTATTAATCATTGTCCAGAATGTGTAGACTGGTCAACTCAAATCAAAACCTTAACTTTTTTGGGATAAGTTTGAATGATTTTTGCCAGTCGCTAAACAAGTGACGGAATATTATAAGTGTCCTGTGGTCCTGACCCATGGCGTATTCTTGACTTAATTCGACTTGTCACATTATTTTCTGATATTATATCTACCATATGTCTTTGCTTTCATGTACCTTTGTCTACTCCTGTATTTTTCATTTTACTTTATTCGTGTTATTATTTTGTAATTTGGACGATGTCCGTTAATAAATAAATAAATAAAAGACAATAAAAACCAGGAATTTGTCACCGCACTACGGATACAAATGTCAAAAGTCCGCATTGAATTTCTCGGCACGCTAAGAAAAATCAAGCCGGTTGTTTAATACATTCCCACATGTTTTCTTCAACACCATAGTTAAGTTGTAAATAAATAAAACATCTACACAGCAGATTTGTGGAACTGTGCTTACAATTTAAGTACGTACTGTGTAACGCCAAATAAGTTCAGTATATCAACGCTTTTAGTAGAGAACAATTTATTGATTGTTTCGGCTACCGAGGACTTGCAGTGCCAACGTACGCTTACATCGGTAGAGACAATATTTTTATGAGGTAATTTCTTGTAAAGCAGCACCTTCTGTTGCAAACTATTAAATTCCCAAAATTGTTTTTTTATTAATTTATTTATTCGCGTCTTGAAGGCTTTCACATGTATACATTGTTATAGGTAAATTGTTCAGAAGTACAATAATAGGTACCTATATGGTACATGACATAACAACCTTAACATGAACAAAATAAGCAAGTCCCATACAAGTTCTGTTGTACAGAGAAAGTCAATAATCAATATATAAATATTTATTATAAAAGTAAATGTACAATGTGCGTGATCACGTGAGTGATATGTATTGTGAGAATCTATTGTTATTAGATTTGTGAGGTGTTGAGTTAAATAAATCGAATTCACTGTAAACTTGTTTTGTTATATTTATTAGTAAACATATTTTTTTATTGATTGCAAAAGCAAAGTTATATCAAGGGTATACTTAAAAAGAATTCATAATATGCTCGTTTATAGATTGCGCTAATTTAACTCTTTTAGGAAAAAACACATTTGCGTGTTTCGCTTTGAAATATTAAGATTTATTATTTGTTTACGCAATATAAATAAATGGTTTTATAATTGAGTGTGTATTTAGTATTACACACTCAATTCTTGCAAGAAAAACAAAATATTGTATCGTCGATTCAATCCAACATTTTATTTGTCTTCATTTGCAAGAAAGCCTCATATAATTTTATTTAAAAAATAACATGAATATTATCGAATTTCTTTTATATATAAAATATTTTTATAACAGAGATCAGAAGGGAAAAATGACATTTCTCTAAATATAAATTAATATCCTGTGGAAAATAATGTTACATATACATTTTTTAATGTAAATATATAAAAAAAAAGATGACAAGGTGGTTGTTTCGTGACGCTGAATTGTTTTAACGCTTTTTCCGCTCCAACCAATAAGGAGGTTCAGATTCAAATTTCACTGGTTTGAATCTCTGTGTTGCTTTGATTTGAATCTAGCCGCCCGCGCCGGCGCCGTAGCGGAATCATCATCTGATGACAGTTGACCAAAACACCGTACCGATAAAAAAACCGATGTGTCAATTCGAATTTTAGCCGAAGTTACAATTAGCTCAGTCTTATACGAGTGCCTGTGAATTCCTCCTTCATACGAGCTCTACCAAAAGAACCATATCGTCGAACATCACAACCAACTATTCCGTAAGTCACATTTGCGAATACCTATCTTTTTGGTTCAGCGAACAGAGCCTTAATTTACATAGGCACATACCTGCCTAGATTATAACCATTATAATCTAATCCATATGTTGATAGTTTACGCGAATATCGTACAGTGGTAAAATTTACAAAAACGAAATTTTTAGTAAAAAAAAATGTTATTAAGAAAATAGTGTCAACCAGGCGATTGGCATTTACCCCTATCACACTTAAGAATACTAGGTTCCCGGAAGGATTCCAAGAGTACTTCATCGTTTTCTATCTGCGTACTATAGGACTAGATGGTTCTTTTATAGTAACCGGCTGCCCACGTTTAAAAACCCCGACAACACAATAGAACGTCTCCAAACAATATCCCCAACCTTGAACTCAATATTTCACCTCCGGAGGTCATAGTGCACCTTATTGCGTTCATAAAACTGGCGTAGACACGTTCTTACTTGGCCAAAAATGTCATTTAGTTCAGAAATATCAAGAGCCCACGTGTCACACTTCGAAAACGTCAAATCTTCAGAATTAAAATCAGGAGATTTATAGGTATTATTTACCTGAAGTAATCGCCTTCATCGAATGGTGTATAACCCATTACCTCGTGAACGAATACGATGATCCGTACCAACGTACAAACTTAAGGCCGTAACTAAGACTCTATTAATCCTTTCTACAGGATTGTTTTGAGGATTGTACCTGCAATTATAGAATAGGTGACGTACGTGATACCTGATAACTAAGTGTTTCATCTCCTTTGAAATATATTGGGATCCATTATAAGCCACTATACAATTGGGTATGCCAAATTCAAGAAAGATCTCATCCTCAATGATCGCAGAAATATTTTTCCCATTCGCACATCTCAGCGGAAAAAAATTGTGAATTTCGTGAAAAAGTCTGCAACAACTGATATATTTATGTCGCATCTGGGGCTCGGAAAACCCAAGAGTTATTGTTGAAAAGCCTCTCTATCCTCAACGTGTGACTGTTTGGTGCGGTTTATGGTCCGGCGGAATCATTGGATCTTACTTTTTCGAAAATGAGGCTAGAGCAACAGTTACGGTGAATGGATTGCGCTATCGAGAGATGATTAATGATTTTTTATGGCAGGAATTGGATGGTATTGATCTGGACAGCGTTTACTTTCAACAAGACGGCGCTACGTGCCACACAAGCAACGAATACATTGATCTTTTACGATTGAATATCAAAATAACACCTCTTATTGGAAAACCCTATAGTTTTATAATGTCACATGTGCGAAATAATGCTTTGCAATTACTCCAACCCAAGGAACCTTGTACACGCTCTGTAATCAATCCTAATTATAGAGTGTCTTTTTTTTTGTATAGTTAAAGTAAATACAGAATATTTTTTATTGTAGGTACATGAAATTCATTGAACATTTTAATTACCCAGTTAGTAGATAAATCTTAGGTATAACTGGGGAGCTAGTCTATTTACTAATTAAATAATAATATTTATAAATAAGCTAAGGTGGTCATAAATAGTAGGCATCGTTATTACAACAAAAAACCAGTGTCTAAGTATTTAAAGGACAAAAGTAAAAAATAACAATATATACATAAATAAATTGCAACAGTGTATATCTGAAAATCATCGATCATCGTGTAGATTTTTTGTAGAAAAAAGTAATGTCAGTTGTTTTTTAAATAGTTTTTTTTTCACTTTTTATTATTATTTATTATCGGGTAAATCGTTGAATAGCTTAGGGCGAAAATAGTCATACTGGTTGCTGTGCAGTTGTCGTGTTGCATCTAGGTACATATATATTCCCAGATGTTCTAGGTCTTAAGCTTCTTGTTGAGGACAGTTCAGATTCTTTAAAAACCTTTAAATATAGCACATCTTTCAAACAATTTTAAGACCGGTAGGACCATAAATTTATCGAATAGTTCACTTGATGGAAAATCTCTTGGTTTTTTAAGAATAGCTGGTGATGATCTGGATTGTAAGCCACACAGATCATCAGGGGATAAATAATCCCCTATGAAAAAAAAGGTTGATTACAAAAATTCACTCTGCAGGCAGCGTAACAAATTATAATCCAGCCACCAAATACATAAAACAGAGAACTCACCGAATATATCACTCGCATTAAAATTGGCAGCAATTCCTTATCCTCAAGGTTAATCTCCAAATTCGACAGCGGTCGGCAATCAGCACCATAAAACTTGCATTTGCACCATGAAATAATGATCTGTCACGGCAAGCTCTCAAGAGAGTAGAATTTTGAATAATATTTGAATTAACACATTGTAATTCAAAATGAAACTGTCACTTTCTTGTGACAAAAATATTTAAATCTTTTAGTCGTTAATCTACCAAACAGGAATAGTGGTGCCCTCTTTTGTCAAAAAAACATAATTCAGATGAATCCACCTGTTTAATGCACTGATGACTGAATTTCACTGTCACTCACCTTCAGAGAAAAATCTATGCAATAACTGACCAGAGATGTCTATAATGTCCAATAATGTCCACTATTTTTAATTTTAATTTTCAAATTTTAAGTTAAATAATTTTAAGTCTACTGTTACTTCAATAACCATAATATTTTTTTGTGTCATTATTATCGGATACAAGATAGTCTTATAAATGCTGCCTCATGCAATTACACCATACTGCAACACTGATTGTACAAGAGCAAAGTAAACAATTTTAATATTTGAAAGTTTTAGGATATTTCTTAATCGTATAAATATATTATGTTGTGTAATAGTTAATAACTTCTATAAAACACGTAAATGTACACTTACAAATAAATGTTGAATTTGACTTCACTGTTTTATTTTATTACATACCCAAAATTGGTAATAAATGTCAGATGTGTGAGTGTAAATGATACAGGTGTAGAAATTTCCTGGGCATATAAATGTTTCTATTAAGTATTTGTTTGCAGTAGACTTCCACCTCAGACACTTCAAGCAGATAAAAGGTTTATTTTGATTCTTGGTGCACGTATTTTTGAAGAATAATTCTACATCTTCTTCGGCGAGGATGATCTTCATTCACTTGAACTGATTCCAACCGACCCCAGTTTCAAGTTCCTCGTGACACAACCCGCTCATCACCACCTGGATGTTGGCGTTGGGTGACTCTATACAACTCAAGATAAACTCTGTACTAGTTTTAATATTCACTTTGAAGAACGTCATTTGTAAATTTCTAAGTGTGGGGCGCGTATCCTTTAAATCGATCGCATATTTTTCGATAGTTTCGATTTTTTTTTATTGTTCCATGTCAACAATATTATTTTTTAGATTCTAATCTTAAGTCGAAACTTATCTCATTCGCGGATGACAGGGAAATTAAAAATGAAGACTTCACCTGCAACGAAACTCAGAGAATGACTGAATTAAACAAATACTTGATCAAAAATTGGCTAGAACGATTTTTGATCAAGTCTATGTCTAATTAGTCTTTCTTAGTTATATGTAAAGACGTTATGTGCGTTTCTTTGCCATTTTAACACAAGCATTTTCACTAAAAATAGTATAAAATTATAATTATTAAAAAAAAAGAAAATAAAATATGGCACAAAAAGAATCCATTCCCTTATAAAATTAAAACAAAAGTATGTGAACTTCGTAAGTTGTTTTTGCTTTTAACTAAAAAAATTTCACCTGATTTTTGTATTTTTTTCTCGCAAGTCCGATCCTTCCGATTTATAAATAAATTGGGCAAATTAAAAAACAAACAAAAATTCAAAAAAAATCGCCACGGTTTCAAAAATACGATAAAAATTAACAAAATTGAAAATGAATTTTTGCTGGAATCGATTTTTTAAAAACTTGTTTCAAGACTCCGATTATTGCCGATGTTCAGACCGGTACTTACTTATATGATTATTTCATTATTTATCTATTATCTATGGATATGTCAATTTTTGGCCATACGGCGTTTCTTTGCTTCTCGTCACCGGTAATAAATTATTGTACCTCCACTTTTTGAAGCGATATTTTGTATTTTGTAAGTATTTTGTAACTTCTTGTTATATTTACTAACTATTACCTAGCTCCAATTATGTGCGGGTTCATTATAAGAATAATATATATCGTTTTAGGCACAGATTGTGGAAACTACTATTTGTTTCTACAATTACCAAATGAAGCTTATATTTACAAGCATCACAGATGTTATCATGTTCCAAGTTTGAGTTAATAAAATGTGTTACGCATATTTGGATTGAAAAGAAAATTTTGCAAGTGTTACTCTCCAAAAAAAGTCAAAAAAGCGGCAAATGGTCGTTTTGTACGGTGAATTTTGAACTTTGAATAAAAATAGAATTATAACTTATCTTTTACCATCTATCCCGAAGTAAATCATTGTGTCTTGTAGCAATAAGGTTGAAACGAAGCGTGGTTTCCATAAGTCTGTGCCTTTTAAAAGTGCGACGGTTACTGAGATATATGGCCGGCGTGACGGCCATGACGGCCGGCGTGGTCTAGTGGTATACGCTTTTGACTACAGATCCGAAGGTCGCGGGTTCGAACCCGGCGTGCGCAAATAAATTTTATTTGATTAATTTGTGTTATTTCACAATTAATTAATTTAAAATAATATATAGTATATTTGCGGCACGTTCCAGAGTGGAAGATACTCTCAGTATCGCCCTGGTGTAAGACCACCATTCAGAATTGAAACGTTGCTTGAAATGGCTTTAGCCGTGTTTGGTGACCAGATCTGAATAGCCAGGTACTTCCCCACCTTCCTCTTCCCCATCTCCCTCCCCTCCCCAATACCCTCAGCCTCACAACATACCCCATTTGGGGATGCCATAGTCTCACTGGCTCCAGACGGGAGCAGTTGGGACTCTTGTGCGGTATTAAGGTAAAAAAAAAAAAAAATACTTAGCTCTTGATAGGTAAACATCAGTTTTTACACCTCGTGACACAGGTGAGTATGTAAGTTTATTCATTGTTATTTTATTTGTGATGTGTGCTTATGTAAGTTGATGCGATACCATGTTTTCAGCTCCAATCCTCTGAGAGCTGGTATTACCATATATATTTTTTAATGTTTTTTGTGCGTTTAGTTTTGGTGTAGCCGTCAATTTCCGGATACCTAGAACCAAGAGCTCAGCCCCGTCGTATTTGATTTTGTAAACTTTAATTTCCTCCGTAACTAGGCGTACTCTATGCCTTTTGGGTCATCCCAGGACTTCAGTTAATCCAAATCCAAAGTAATGGCCGGTTTCCATCAGCAAGTTTCATAATAATGTAATTATAAATAATGTAATGAAAACATACGAAAATATACAGTTTTATTATATTTTCCAACTAAATAATCATTCTTCACATCAAAAATAAGTAACATGAGAATTCCCGCACTCGGATAAGAATAATTAATTCATGTATTTTTTACAGATGATATACTTATTTTAAGCTGTGACCAATTACCATCACACAACACGACGCTATCACAGCATTGCCATGGATCTTCCCAAACCAGAGAGTATTTCCATCAAGACGGAATCATGGTCCCAGGAAGAAGACGCAGGTGATATTCCGTATACGGATATAGAAATTGACATCACGAATGTAAAGAAAGAATGTTTGCAGTATGTCGAGAGTTTTCAGACAGCTGGTAAGTTGCATTTCGTATATCGCAAAGATGTTTAGATGGACGCAGTCAGGACAGCAACTTGTTTTCCATTTCTCCTTTGTTCCATCATCCGTGCCTGTAAACTAAATGGTTCAAATATTTGTACTTTCAAAATACTATATTTCTCACAATGTTCACAGTATTCAGGAATATGCATCTCAGGTGTTTAACTGACTATGCAGTGCACAAAAATATTTAAAAAAATCGTTTTCAAAAGTGTCTTATGCACCCGAAACTGCTTACGAATTACATATTCATATGAACAAGAAATAGACTTTAAATAATTTTAAGCAAGACGGAATGAATTTAGTCATAGTAAGAATGAAGAAGGTATGGAAAGAAGAAAAACAGGTTGACGAATCACTTACTAAGAAGGAGCACACGACACAATCACAATAATCTAACGCGATCCGGTTAAGGTAGTTTTCGCCACAACAAAACGATTACACCCAGTTTACTAGAATTAGCAGCTTCAAAACCTTACTCCTAACCATCTTTAACCTGGGTACACGCCAACTAGTGTATAATATATAGGAAAATACATTTTTAATGTAAAACTCGGCATTCATTCATATGTATTTTTGATTTGTTATTACAGATAGCATTAATGTGGATACTGTTCCCATCAAGGTAGAAGGAGGTCCCCGAGAAGAAATTGGAAGGGGGAATTCTCACACGGAAATAGACAAAGAGCTGCTGGATGTTAAAAAGGAATCCTTAAAACACTCTGAAAGGATTACCCAGACATCGGGTAAAATACATTTTGTTTTTCTGAATTTCTTTAAATATTTTTCTGCTTTGATTATGGATGCCTATTTATTAACTTTTTACGCCATATTTTTCAGATTTAGTAAAGGACCAGAAGTCTCATCCTGGAAAGAAACCTTATTCTTGTTCCCATTGTAAATACTCCTGCATATGGAAATCAGCGTTAGCACAACACTTACGCACCCATACTGGAGAAAAACCTTTTTCGTGTTCCGAATGTAACTTTTCATTTTCCCAGAAAGGAACTTTGAAAGATCACATGCTTACCCATACTGGAGAAAAACCTTTTTCATGTTCTGACTGTAACTTTTCATGTTCTCTAAAGAGATCCTTGAAAATGCACGTTCGGACGCACAGTGGATATAAACCCTTTTCGTGTTTTAAATGCAAAAATACATTTTCTCAAAAGGCTTCTTTGAATCGTCACACGCTTACCCATAGTGGAGAAAAACCTTATTCCTGTTCCGACTGCAACTATTCATGTTCTCAAAAGGGAAATTTTAAACTTCACATGCTTACCCATACTGGAGAAAAACTCTTTTCATGTTCGGATTGTAACTTTACATGTTCTCTAAAAGGATATTTGAAAAAGCACGAACGGATTCACAGTGGAAACAAGCCCTTTTCATGTCTCGAATGCAGCTATTCATTTTTTCAAAAGGCTAATCTTAACAGTCACATGCTTACCCATACTGGAGAAAAACCTCATTCATGTTCCTACTGCAGTTATTGTTGTTCCCAAAAGGGTACTTTAAAACGCCACATGCTCACCCATACTGGAGAAAAACTATATACGTGTTCCTTATGTAGCTATTCATGTTTTCAAAATGGAAATTTAAAAGCTCATATGCTTACCCATACTCGAGAAAAACCTCATTCATGTTCCCACTGTAGGTATTCATGTTCTCAGAAGGAATCTTTAAGACGGCACTTACTTACTCATACTGGAGAAAAACCTTATCCATGTTCCTACTGCAGCTATTCATGTTCTCGAAAAGGTTCTTTAAAACGTCACATGCTAACCCATAATAGATGAAAACCTCTTTCATGTTCGGAGTGCATTAATCACGTTTTTAAAGGAGACCATAAATTTCCAAAGAAATTTCCACGAATTTTGTCACCTATTCAATTTTAGCACCATGATAATCGTTATAACAAAACACTTATGCTTACACACTGCAGAAACTTAAATAAAAAAAGAATAATTTCAGACGGAATTTTAAAATTCCGTGTGAAATTATTCCTGTTCTCTAAAGGGAACTTGTTAACGTAACATGCTTATTTATACCGGAGATAAAACTTATTCAATTTTATTGGAAAAGCCAACGGTTTGAAATATTTTATAAAGTGTGCTGATTTCCCATTTGGATAAGAACGTATTTACGTCTGATATCCGTATGGTTGCGCCGGCGCTCAACGGATACATTTATTTCGTATCCAATGGTACTTTTAGCTCTTGAGGAGTTAATTTATTTAATAACTTTAAATAAATTAATTAATAGCTTGACAATAATAGTGTTTGCCTAAAATGATTCATGAAATCTTCAGGGTCAATGTTGAAAATGTCAATAGACTCAGAGATTTCGTTTAACAGTAAGTCCGTTCCGCCATGTGGAATATAGAGCAAATCAGGATGTCAACCTTTGGCGGTAGTTGTTCCGTACTAACAATTTATAGCATTCCAGTAGTTATGGGCTGTCAATAAAATATTCAATTATTTTATTGGCTGTAACTGTAAGGGCCCCATTCCTCCTAGATTGGAGACTAACGCATTTATAACGTAACGTAATGTTCTGTATTTATTGCTGGTATTATCTTTGGCCAAACAGCAGAAGTGTATTCTAGTTTTGGTTGTATAATGCAGTTGAACATCGATGTCATTGCTTCGGGAAAATTGTTTACTTGTCACAAATTATCATACAACAAAAATAAAATTGTTTGTGAATAAAAAAGCGTTACAATAGGAGGATAGGATGACGGGAGGAGGGAAAGAGATGGATGTATTTTTCACAGAGTTATATGTACTGTGACATTAGATTTGAAGTTGTGAGGTGTTGAGTTAAATAAATCGAATTCACTGTAAATTTGTTGTGTTATATTTATTAGTAAGCTTCGTTTTTTATTGATTACAAAAGCAAGGTTACATCAAAGGTATACTTAAAAATAATGAATAATATACTCTTTCATAGATGGCGCTAAATTAACTATTTAAGGAAAAAAACACATTTGCCGGTAACGCTTTTGAAATATTAAGATGTATTATTTGTTTGCGCCCGTGCGCATACGCAATATGAATAAATAGTTTTATTATTGAGTGTGTATTTACGAGTAGTATACACACTCAATTCTTTCAAGAAAAACATTAAAATACAATATTGCATACGTACTTTTACTACCATAATTAGTTATATATTATACCATCTTACATCTAGATAATAATATATTATACCATCTTACATCTAGATAATAATATATCATACCATCTTGCATCTTAATGACAATTAATTGTAATGTCTAACACCTTTATTGTGTCATCTTAAACCTAGATAAAAATAAATTGTACCATCTTACACCTAGATAATAATATATTGTATCATCTTACATCTAGATAATCATACGTTGTACCGTCTTACACCTATATAATTATATATTAAACCATCTTACACCTAGATACTCATATATTGTTCCATCTTACTCCTAAATAATTACATATTGTACCATCTCACAACTACTTAACTATATAGTGTACCATCTTACAAAGAGATATTTATAAATATTGTACCATCTTACACCTAGATAATAATATATTGTACCAGCTTACATTTATTTTTTGTCACATTCATTATTGCTGTTTGCTGAATAACAATATTAATTTTTTTATTTGAATAAGTTCTCCTCGTAATTGAATGAAAAGATTACACAAATTCATTTAAACAGTGGGTAAAAACCTACTTAACGGCATAAGATGGGACTCAAATTTATTCCATATATAGATAATCATTAAAATCATCGCTAACACAAAAAACCAAAAAATGTGTTTACTAACTTTTAGCAGTAACCCCACGAAATTAAGAATGCGGTGAGACCCAATACACAAAAATGTTTTTTTTAAACCTGTAGTTAGACAGACCTTTGTCTTTGAAGTGATTTTTCACAATAATGTCACTGTACAAATTATTAATTTATCATAATTGAGTAAGATAACAGTTTTTCTCGGTACCTTGCGAAAAAATGGACAAGTTGGACCTTATAGTGTTTCGTTTGAATAATTTAATATGATCCGCAAATATCAGAGTAAACATTACGCTAACAATGATTGGTTTATAATACCCTAGTATTTATATACAAGTTTAAAAATAAAATGTTACCAGATTATATGTTAAAAAGTGTAAGTATAAATATTACAGTCAACGGCTGTCCTGCTAGAAGCTGTTATGAATTTAGGCTTCCTTAAACAAATTTATCGGCAATTATTGGGAAGTGAGTTAGCTAAGAGCTTCACAGATGTACTCATAGAGGACAGTGCAAAGAGCTTGCTTGGAAGTCCGCAAGATGGCAGCTAGTAGCCAGTAGTCGCCAGGACCAGTTAGGCTGCTTCCAGACAAACATGGTGTTTGCATATCTCATTTAGCCAGCTTCTAGTTAGGTCGACTATCGAGTCACTATTGTAATACGTGAAGTGTTTAATAAATCCCTGATTTAACACAAAGAACTTTTATTCATAATCTCCTTTCACGACGAGTTGGAGAACTGATTGTGGGAACACAACAACAACACAAAACAATATTTATTATAAAGTTTTCAAAATGTTCAAGTCTAAATACTGGTACGTAGGTAATGAAATATTGTTATAGTAGTTTTAGAATAGATGTATACTAGATATAAAATGTTTAATTTTATAACTAAATAAAATATACTTTTAAAAGAGAGTATAATTATTTAAAAATAAGGTTAAAAAAATAATAGTTAAGATATGAACCAATTGGAAGCATGTTGATGCTAATATGGTGGGTCGTCAAATTATTAGTTACACCAGATTTTTTTCTTTTTATTTAAGAATTAACAGCTTTGAAGGCGATGCACTACGTCGTGTAATATTTTGAATCGAGCCGCTATCAATAACACACTTTACGTAGATGGCGATAAGGCTTTAATTCCCGCTTAACACCATCCACCTGTTTTGATTTATGCAAGAAAAAAACATGGCCAAAAAGTGCCTTTTATTTTATTTTGTGGATGTTCAGGAACAAATATTTAAATGTTTTTCGATCATTTTATAAATAACTTAATTTTCCACATTATACAATAAAACCATAACCGAAAATGGGTTCGTAAGTAGGAGATTATGAACTTTAAAGCAGTTTTCATAGGCCTATACATTATTTTTTTCTGGGCTTATAAAAAGACTTATCTAAAAAATTCTCGATTATTTCAAAGGTCAAGATGTATTCCACTCGCAGTATTTAATTAAACCATCTGAAACATTTCTATGCGACCATATTTTCAAACCAAAAACACATTATTTTGCATTACTATGTATGGCATAGCCTTAAAAGAACAAACTCACTCCATCTACTTTTGCCACGCTAAAAATGAGTGAGGTGGGTAAATTTGAGGACTAAATGGTGATTATTAAAATGCGAGTTGCCTGTATTCTGTCAGATTAATTTATTCAAGAAATCTTTGAAAGGGAGACGGTCACACCGGCTATCGCGGCTATCTTGTATTTATAAAAAAATTGAACGATGGTTCATCTTCATTCTTCTCTACAAACTGCGATCTGTTTAGCACTGTGCTATGGTAAGACGTAGTTATTCACTGCAAAATTATGAATACGTAATGTGAATTAACTATTTTTTTCTTAATTTAAACATCTAACTTGTATCATTTGATTCATGAGATAGTACATTAACCCTCAAATAAAAATAAAAACAATAAATAAATTAATAATAGTATTGATAATGAATAACCGAGAGCTATTTCCCCACCCGCGTTAACATTAACGTCACTATCCACATGTCCGTTTCCCCATTGCGATACAGCATACGCCCTATCAGGGTCCACCTCCTGCTGTAGTAGGTATTCTACGACCGAGTGATGACCTCTTATTGTAGCTCCATAAAGTGCGGTCTTGCCATCATCATCTATACCGTTTACATCTGCACCACTGCTAACAAGATACATTACGACCGGCAGGTGACCTGCTAATGCAGCCGCATGGAGCGCAGTCTTGCCATTATTACAATATAAACTCGTACAATTTATATCAGCGTCATTGCTAACAAGATATTCTACTACCGGTAGATGACCTCCTACTGCCGCTGCATGAAGTGCAGTCATGCCGTCATTATCTATACCGTTTACATCAGCGCCATTTTTTCTAACGAGATATTCAACGACCAGGAGATGACCTCCTTCTGCAGACCCATGAAGTGCAGTCTTGCCGTCATTACCTATACCGTTTATATTAGCACCACTACTAACAAGATATTCTACGATCGGTAGATGACCTTCTACTGAAACAAAATGGAGTGCAGTCTTGCCATCATTATCTATACCGTTTATATCAGCACCGCTACTAACAAGATATTCTACGATCGGTAGATGACCTTCTACTGAAGCTAAATGAAGTGCAGTCTTGCCATCATTATCCATACCGTTTATATTAGCACCACTTCCAACAAGATATTCTACGATCGGTAGATGACCTTCTACTGAAGCAAAATGGAGTGCAGTCTTGCCATCATTATCTATACCGTTTATATCAGCACCGCTACTAACAAGATATTCTACGATCGGTAGATGACCTTCTACTGAAGCTAAATGAAGTGCAGTCTTGCCATCATTATCCATACCGTTTATATTAGCACCACTTCCAACAAGATATTCTACGATCGGTAGATGACCTTCTACTGAAGCAAAATGGAGTGCAGTCTTGCCATCATTATCTATACCGTTTATATCAGCACCGCTACTAACAAGATATTCTACGATCGGTAGATGACTTTCTACTGAAGCCAAATGGAGTGCAGTCTTGCCATCATTATCTATACCGTTTATATTAGCACCACTACTAACAAGATATTCTACGACCGGTAGATGACCTTCTACTGAAGCCAAATGGAGTGCAGTCTTGCCATCATTACCTATACCATTTATATCAACACCATTACTAACAAGATATTCCACGACCGGGAGATGACCTTCTAGTACTGCGGGAAAGATTCCAGTATAACCACCATTATCAATAGAGACTAAATCAGCACCAACTTGAACGAGATACTCTACGACCGGGAGATGACCCCTGTATGCCGTGTAATGCAGTACAGTCCTGCCGTCATTATCTTTGGAGTTCACATTAGCACCACCTGTAAAAAGATATTCTACGACCGTTAGATGTCCTTCTTGCGTCGCGGGATTTAATACTGTACATCCGTCACTATCAACCGTGTTTATATTTGCACCACTTTTAACGAGATACTCTACGGCAGAAATATGGCCTCCAAATGCAGCATAAAAGAGTGCAGTCCTGCCGTTATTATCTATTGAATTTACGTCAGCACCATTTTTTACAAGATATTCTACAACCGGGAGATGACCCCTCTCTAATGCTCCATATAATGCAGTACAGCCGCTATTATCCATTGACTTTATATCAGTACCACTTTCAACGAGATTCAATACGATCTGGAGATGACCATTTAATGCTGCTTCGTATAGAGCAGTACAACCGTCACCATCTTTACATTTTACGTTAGCACCACTTTTAATAAGAAACTGTACGACCGGGAGAAAGCCTTTTTCGGCTGCTCCATAAAGTGCTGTACGACCATACATATCTTTAGCATGTAAATCAGCACCAGCATTGACGAGATATTCTACTACCAGAAGATGACCTTTATATGCCGCGTGGTGGAGTACGGTTCTGCCGTTATTATCTGCAGAATTCATTTCAGCATAATTTGTTACAAGATATTCCACGACCGGTATATGACACTCCTCTACCGCTGCATATATTGCAGTACAGCCGTCACTATCTATAGAATTTACGTTGGCACCACTTTTAACAAGATACTCTACTGTTGCGAGGTGGCCTTGTTTTGACGCTGCATATAATGCAGTCTGACCATCATTATCAACAGAACTTATATCTGAACCACAATCGACGAGATACTTTACCACCGGTAGATGGCCATCCTGTGCTGCCCCATACAGAGCAGTACAGCCGTAATTATCTGTGGAACTAATATTGGCACCACTTTTAACGAGATACTCTACGACTGGTAAATGGCCGAATTCTGCCGCTATATACAGTACATTACAGCCGTCAATATCCCCAGAATGTATATTGGAACCACATTTAAATAGAAACTCTACGACCAAGAGATGGCCCTCTTGTACCGCATCATAAATTGCAGTCTGGTCGTTATCATCTACAGAATTTATATTAGCACCACTTTCAACAAGGTATTCTACGACCGGAAGATTGCCAAAGTATGCTGCTGTATGTAGTACAGTCCAGATAACACCATCTATGGAATTTATGTAGGCGCCACTTTTAACAAGATACTCAACGACCGGGAGAAAGCCGTTTTCGACTGCCCCGTGTAATGCGGTAAAGCCATTACTATCTACAAAGTTAACATCAGCACCACTTTTAATGAGTTTCTCTACGACTGGAAGATGACCTCCAGAAGCCGATCGACTTAATGGAGTCCAGCCGTCTTTGTCTGCAGTATTTATATTAACATCTCTTTTAATGAGATACTCTACGACCGCGAGATGTCCCTCTTCTGCTGCTATGAGTAGCGCTGTCGAGCCGTTTTTATTTTTAGAGTTAACATTAGCACCGTTTTTAACCAAATACTCTACGACTGGGAGATGTCCCTTTTTTCCTGCTAAATATAGTGCATTCGTGCCGTATTTATCTTTAGAGTTTATATGACTACCACTTTCAATGAGATACTCTACGACCGGAAGATGGCCACCATGTGCCGCTTCGTGTAACGCAAAACTGCCGTATTTATCGACCGTGTTCATAATAGCACCATTTCTCAAGAGAAACTTTACGACCGGGAGATGGCCTTCGTGCGCTGCTACATGCAATGCAGTATTGCCGTTATAATCTGTAATGTTTATATTTGCATCAATTTTTGCGAGAAACTTTACGATCGGGAGATGGCCTGCTTTAGCCGCTGCGTATAAAGCTTTGGTTCCATCATTATCTGTAAGGCTTATATCTGCACCATTTTCAACGAGAAACTTTACAATCGGAAGATGGCCTTCTTGAGCAGCTGTATGTAATGCAGTTGTGTCGCCATTTTCTGCAAAATTTATATCAGCACCAATTTTAATGAGATACTCTACGAACGATAGATTACCATTTTTTGCTGCTATGTGAAGTGCATTAATGCCATATTTATGCGAAGAGTTTACAAAAACCCCATTGGAAGTGTAAAATTCAAATATC
The DNA here is from genome assembly GCA_026573805.1 of Hesperophylax magnus. NCBI lineage: Eukaryota > Metazoa > Arthropoda > Insecta > Trichoptera > Limnephilidae > Hesperophylax > Hesperophylax magnus. Next base: position 2,433,902 of record JAIUSX010000193.1, on the reverse strand, counting down.
TCACCGACTTTAAGATTCTGTGATGCATCGAATTCAGGTAAAGGAGGTGTTTTATCTGCAACACTTTTACGTAGAAAATCTAGCATGAGCCCTTGAGCTATATTTAATAATGCAGCTGTGTCGTGTTTATGTATGGAATTATCAATAGCACCATTTTTAACTAGATACTCTTTGACAGGGAGATGACCTTCTTTTACCGCGTAATGTAGTGCAGTTCTGCCATTTATATCCGTAGAGTTAATAAAGGCTTTGCTTTTGACGAGATATTCTACCACCGGGAAAAATCCCCTTTCGGAGGCTTCATGCAGTGCAGTCCTGCCATAAATATCGGTGGAGTTAATATTAATACCACTTTTAACAAGATATTCTATGATCGGGAGATGGCCTTTGACTGCCGCTTCGTGAAGAATAGTCATACCATAATTATCTTTACAGTTTATATCTGCCCCGCTTTTAACGAGATATTCTACGACCAGAAGATGACCTGCAGTAACGACTTTGTTTAGTACAGTCTCACCTTCATCATTTATAAAGTTGATATCAGCATCGTTATTGACAAGGTATTCTACAACTGACAAATGGTTCTCTTCAGCCGCTCTGTAGAGTGCTGTACAGCCGTTATTATCTATAGAATTTATTTCGGCACCACACTTAACGAGATATTCTACCACTGAAAGATGGCCCTCAATTGCCGCTTCATATAATGCAGTACAGCCGTTATTATCTACTGAATTTATATCAGCACCACTTTTAACAAGATATTCTACGACCGGTAGATGGTTATTCATTACCGCTCCGAAAAGTTCAGTTTTAAAGTCAATATTTTTAAAAACGTTTATATTAGCACCACTTTTTACGAGACATTCTACGACTGCGAGAATGCCATTATCTGCCGCTAAATGTATTGCAGTGCATCCATCATTGTCTACTAAGTTGATATTAGCACCATTTTTTACGAGACATTCTACGATTGAAAGATTGCCATTATTACCCTCTATAGCTGAATGTAGCGCAGTGCTGCCATCATTATCCGTCGCGTTTATAAAAGTACCATTTTTAACGAGATATTCGACGACCGGAAGGTTGCCCTCTTCTGCTGCCACATGCAGTGCAGTGCTGCCAAAAGAATCCACAGAAACTATGTCTGCACCATTTTTAACGAGATATTCCACAATCGGGAGATGTCCTTGATGTGCAGCGTAATACAACGCACTCCTGTCAAAATTATCTACAGAGCTTATATCAGCACCACTGTGATTGAGATATTCTACGACCAGTAGATGTCCTTCTCGTGCCGCGTGTATAAATGCATTTGCGCCGTCCTTATCGATTGATTTTATATTAGCCCCATTTTTTACGAGATATTCTACAACCGGAAGATGACCTCCTTGTGCCGCGCTATTAAGAAGAGTTGGGCCAATGTTATCTATACTGTTTATATCAGCAACACTTTCAACGAGGTGGTCTACGATCGGGAGGCAACCTTTAGAGGCCGATTCATGTAGTGCCGTCATACCGTCATCCCCTTCTGCGTTTATATTAACATTACTTTTGATGAGATATTTTACACACGGTATGTCTTTCGCGCACACGGCGTGCATTAGAGGAGTCTTCCCCAATTGACAGTGTGTGTTAATGTCTGCGCCATGATCCTTAAAATACTTGACAATATCCAGGTGGCCGCAAATGGCAGCCGTATGTAAAGGGGTCTGTTTATAACCATCGTGTTGTGCCATCAATACAGCGAACGGGACAGAGGTTTGCTCCGCAAGTAGTCCAACCATATCGATGTGGCCACACTCTGCGGCGAGATGAAGGGCAGTTTTCATCTTGTAATTGTTTCGTTTCATTAACAAACAGCAATATCGTTCGATATTATTTTTCAATCGCTTGTAAAATATTTTTCTTGCAAGTATAACATTATTTTCTAAAGCAGCATCAATAAACGGAATCATTGCTGATTCAACTTCCTTTACTCTGTCAAACACTTTTAAGATTTCACAATTTAAAACACCCGATTCATGCAAATATTTTGATACAAAACAATTTGAAATATCTCTGTTAAATAAACAAGCGATAAACACTTTTTCCTTTGTATCATAACAACATGCTTGAATAACTTGTAAAATATTTCTCATTATTACTTTCAATGATACGTTATTTCTACCTGTTTTATAAATTGTTGGCAAATCCACTATATTCAGTGCCGTGTTACTGTAGATGTCGTATTGCGTAATGAATGATACGAATTGTTCTTGTGTTCTTTCGATTTTTAATCCACTGAGTAGAAATGTGACTATGTTTTTATTCCTTTCTTGGACTGCAATGTGCAAAGCAGTTTGGTGCTCCTGATTTCTAAATTTGGCACTGTCTTCAAGACACAGTTGAGCGATATGCTGAGCGTTTAGTTTAAAAGCAGTTTCTGTCATTGTAATTTCTTCTAATTCTTCATTCATAAACATCCTAATTATTTTATAGTCCGGGTGCAATAGTATTCGGGGAAAAAGTATTTCTTTGACCAGTGGATATCTGAAGTGGCTGTCTCGTTGGTTAAGCCACTGCACAACCAACTGTGCGCAGCAATACTCTGCGTATGTTCTATGTATGAATTGAAATTCGCCGTTTCTGTTTGAGTGCACCAAACCATATCTGTTTAATCTAGTTAGCCATTCTTCCGTAATGGCATCAAAGTTCTCATCAAAAAAATTATTGAAGAATGTTTTGAAACCTAGTTGGCCATGCTTTTTTGTGACGAGTTCAAGATGATCTGTAATTTCGTGTTTGTTCATTGAGATACTTTTGAAGGTTTTCTCTGTTATATAAATTTCGTATTTCAGATTTATAAATCTTTTGTATAGATTTGGTGCACTGACGATATTTATTTTCGCATGTAAAACTTCCGGAGGCTGGAGCAACAGATTACTTTGCGGCCTGAAAACCTCAGCCAGTAATCTTAGCTGCAAAGGAACCCCCATAAAACAGTCCATTTCTGGACCTAGAACTCGTTTTGCTTCCTCGATCAACTTTGTCGCATAATCCTTGAGCCGTGCTTCCTCCTCTCCCCCGTATGTTTCCAGCTCGAGAGAGAGGCAGGAACGCCAAAACATAAATAAAAACTGTTGTTGCTCTTGTGTATTGATCGTTACAAATGACGTAGAGAAATAACTCAAAGTTCCTTCTAATAATGCTTTCAAATATTTTCGTGATGTAAGGAATATCTGAACTGCCGGTTTATTTACTAAAAACCCAAAGAGTCGAATAAGTTTTTCTTTAGAAGTCCGCGTATTTTTATTATAATCGTCTAACTCGTCAAAACCGTCAAACATCAAAACAAGCCTCTTGGAACACGTTTTACTCTGAATTAAATTCTCTAACAACCCGTGAGGTGGACTGCCTTCAGCTAAGCAATACTCACTCAATAGAAAATTGGCTACGTTTGAAGCAGTGAACTCGTCAGATAAGCTGTTTATATGCCCTTGGAAGTGTTTCAACTCAATGTATATGACCCACGACGATACAATGTGCTTGGACAAACATCCCAGAGATGTTGATTTCCCCATCCCGGGTTCGTCTGATATAATCACCAAGTTGCGATTTGTTTGGCTTAAGGTCAACTCATCTATCGGCTCGCAGAAATCCAAGAACACACACATGCGCAGGTTTTCGACAGATCCATGGGAATATTGCCACTCTAGTTCAAATTTTTCATTTTTCGTTTTTTCGAACTTCACAAAATGAATATTTTTGTTGGAATTTTTCTGAATAAAATCTATTTCTTCTTCTTTTGTGGAAACAATGGGCACATTGTGTTCTGATAAGATTACACTTTCCTTAATATGTTTGCTAATCGTTCCAAAGATTGAGTCTATGCAGACCACGAGGTCATCTGCATGTTTAGTTTTACAGAATTTTAGTAGGTCAAATCGTGCGTGATGAAGTAATTTTCTTGGCAAATAAAAGTCTTTGTTAAATATTTGTTTGCAGTACAATTCTCCACTGGAAACTTCAAGCAGATATATAGATTTATCTTGGTTCTCGTTGCAGATAGTTTTAAATGATTCTTGTACATCTTCCTCAGCGAGGATAATCTCTTTCCCCTTAAGCCGCTCCCAGCTGGCTCCAGTCTCCAACTCTTCGCGGCTCAAGCCGCTCATCACCACCAGGACGTTAGGCAATTTAATACAACTTAAGATGTATTCCATGCTTGTTTTGATATTTGTTTTAAAGACTAGCATTTGTAGATCACTGAACCGGGGACGCGAGTCTTTAATATTAATAACGTAGTCTTCGTTAGTTACGAGATTCTGAAAGCATTCTGAATTTACGAACCGGTTGATTTCGTGAATAGAACAGTTCTCTCCCAAAAACTCTTGGAAGCTATACCCTTTATTTCCCGTAATTATAAAACTATTACGTTGTAATATTTTGTTTTGTGATTCGTCGGATAAGTCCGTGAGATTTAATTTTCGATCAGCCTTGAATGTTTTTAAGTTGTCTAAAGATTTTAAATTGTCTATTGGATGTGATGAGATGAAAACAAGTTTTTTCAATTTAGGAGAAGAATATTGCAGGTAATTATTATTGATAAAAGTGCAAACTTCTGAAATTATCGCTGAGGATGAACTACAATCAACCACGATCAGGTTGTTTTGGTTAATGGGCGAACCAATTTTATAAAGTTTTTGTAGCCGTGGCCAATCTAAGAACGTGCAATGACTTTCAGCTGTATATTTGTTATTGGGGGCAGATGTGTGAATGTATTGTTTTATTTGGGAAAAGATGTTCTGAAGTCTTGTCATTTCAAACGCTCCGTCTTGAGTTACTATGGAGAGGATTTGAGCGGTGTCCGAAAGCAAGAAGTGCTGGAGGCCGATGGAATCGGTAAAGTTCAATGTAGACTTTGGTAATGAGTCCAGAAAGCTTTGTCCCTCGAGCCGGTAGAACAAGTCAACAGCTAGAGGAAACGCATCAATCTGTTCCTTAACTACCTTCGTGAACTCTGGCCCTAGCCATCGCATTAGCTGATTTAGACGCTTTGTAAATTTTCCTAATAATTGTTTGGATTCACAGCTTATCGTTCGATTATTATGATCTATTTCAAAATCGGGAAAAAGTTTTTCATTTTTCAATTCAAGGTTATGATTTGAAATAAATTTATTAATAACGCTAACATCCGCTTGCTTTTGAATAAGATATAACTGATTAATAATGTGTAATTCGTCATCAGAAAAAGCTTTAAAATAACATTTAACCACAATTCCCTTAACCGCGTTGTACCGATTAGTTTGTTCCAGAAAAAAATCATAAGTCTCTTCTTCAAAAACTGTATCGTAATGGTAATTGTTGGTGGCGTTCAACTTGTATTTTCCAAATAGTAAATGAAGTTCGTTGCTGTTCTTAGGCCAGTCCAATACTTCGAAAATATCCGAATTGTTTTTAAAAGCACTCACAAAATTACTCATTTCGTGGGTTTTATTAGAATACAAAATTAAACTGCTCATGGCTTTCCAGCCAAAGTTAGACACATCAATTGAAACACGATTGACCATCCCGAGATGCGCACCATGGGTGTTAATAAGGTTTGGCGCCGAAACGAAAACCGTAATGTCCAACCTGTCCAAAATGTTGGTCCCAAACCTATCGTAATAACCGTCCCGAATTTTTTCCAGCATGTCCTTGGCGCCAGGACTGTCAAACACTACAGTCTTAGCATGGACACCATCACTGGTGTTCTTCATCAGCTGGCCGTTCGTCACTTTCACATACTTGACCGTGAAGGCTGTAACCTGCCCGAGCCAGCCCCCGAGGGAGTGGCCCGTTATGGCTAGGTTGTAACTTGTCCCATGATTAGTGTTCACAGAAAATATCGCTCGCCTTATGAGATCCACGAAAGTAACTGCGGAGTTCATGCAACAGGTGTATTTGGTTCCGTAGATTCCAAAAGCATCTGTGGTAATTGCTCCAGTGTTTGACAGTACGGTTCCCCGATGGGCAACCACCACGTGCTGCCACGTGGTGTTCACGTATGCAGCACCGAAGTACCCGTTAATCCAGCTCGAGTTTGAGCCAGCCCCCAAGAGACGCCAGCCTTTCGGTAGATCTAACCTGTTCCCGTAATCCGCAGCCGTTTCCCGCGTTGTCTTCTCTGTGTACACAGCTTCTGACAGCAGCGCCAGGGTGAGGTCACTGGGGTGAGGGTCTGTGTCCAGGATGTCCAGTGGACATTTAGCCGAGGACTCCAGGAGGACATCGACCAATCTTTCGAACTCCGGATGCTGCAATTGATCGTCGACTTCCATTGTTTCTGTATCTGAAAAAAAAAATGGTAAAGCATGATTTTAAGCTCGGCCTGGATAGAATTTCGAGTTTAGCGCGGCTTGGAAAGTAATCCGTGTATAGGACAAAAACACATTGATGTTTTATATTTAAATGGGATATGAAGCGAAAAAATAGGTTGACTCTCCCAACGCTCTAACTATAACTACCATAAAATTGTCAATCAGGCGGACCGCCCTACTTGCACAGAATAGAGTAGGTTTTTCAAGTATTGTTGGGCTCCAGCCCAGCCAGAGGTGGCTCCCGAATTCAATTGTATTTTTTTTTATGAGAATACCGCACAAGAGTCCTAACTGATCCCAAACGTCTGAAGCCAGCGAGACTATGGCATCCCCAGTTGGTATATGTTATGAGGCTGAATGTAATGGAGAGGAGAAAGAGATAGGAAGAGCAAAGTGGGGGGAGTACCTGGCTATTCAGTTCTGGTTACCAAACACAAAGTTTCAATTCTGAATGGTTTTTGATGTTTGTTAGTTTAGGTTAAAATTTAACTAACTGACCATCACGCCGGGACGCCGCGTCTCATGCGGGGATAGGCAGAGAGGACGGACTGCCAAACAACTCTGTCTTGGCAGTACTTGGCACACACTCCTTGTCTCATTTACAGTCATACATCGTCGGATACATTCTGTTATTCTGACTCTTAACATGGACCGACTTATATTTTTCTTAAACTCCTTTCTTTGTTACTTCAGGGTAACATGCCCAAATCATCTAAGTGTCCATTTCTTAATTATAACACATTACGCATAGATCAGCCTAGCATTCTTTGCAAATGTTCACATTTTCATAATATGGTCATACATGGTTTTGCCACGCGTAAGCCTCAGGAATCTCATTTTTACAGCGTTTAGTCTACTTTCTTCCCTCCTCTGCCAGTTTCATGCCTCACTGCCATACATCATACATCAGGGTAGGTACCAGCACTCCATTGTGGACTGCTGGCTTCGCTTCCTTGGAATTTTTTTTTATTAGCGCCAACCGAGGTTCAAGTGTTCTTACCTCAGACCCGTGAAAAATCGCGGGATATTATTATAATTTACTGTAGGATTTGTGAAGCTAACAGTATTTAGAAATAATTTTACGATTTTTGCCTTTCAAAAACAAAAATTTTTTTTTTTAATAATTATATGTGTTTAAGATTGGATGTGATTGAGATTATATGAGTGACAATCGGAAATTTACTTTCCGAATGAACGTCGGTAGTAATTTTCATAAATCACGAATCCGTCAAATATTTAAACAAAAGAAATACAAATTTCTACAGATTATAGGGTAGGAACCTACCTACTTTATATCCTTTGTATTCTTCACACAATCAGTTCAAATTTTAAAAACGACACTTAAAGTCAAAGCATATTTTAGTTCACTAATCACGAATATTTTCTCACGCAGGATTAATTGATGCACTTCATCACGGACAACTTAAATTAACAAGTTTGGTTAAATCTATCTACAATAAATTTGAAATATAAACTGAGTGTATTCTGCATTATGCGCCCAAATACAAAGACAGTGTTGACAGACGTAAGTTGTAAGGAAAGAAGTGAGAAGTGTGGGGTAGAGCGACAGGTTCTGCGATCTCAGGAAGGAAGACAGTCAACTTTAACTGATTTTAAGTCCATAGATTGTATGAGAACCCTCTATATTTCATTAGTCAGAAGTCAATTGGAGTATAATTCACCTATTTGGTCCCCTTTATATAAAGTTCACTCCAATAATATGGAAAGAGTTCAACACAAATTTCTCAAGTACAAGAATTTTAAGCTCAGAATTCCTATTGATTACATTAATTATGTCAGTTTGATGAATCAATTGCATCTAATAACACTGTCTGACAGGAGAATTATTTCAGACCTGGATGTGTTACACAGAGTCATTAACAACTTAATTGATAGTCCTGCCATCATTACTAGGAATACAAGACAAAATATAACAGTCTTCTGCAATACATACACGACAACTATCAGACACACTCAAAAGGATGCATGATCTGGGCAATAAGTATGGGGGTGCTATTGATTTATTTATTGATTCCATTTACAGAATTAAGCATAATCTATACCAACACTTTGTCGATTCCTACAAATTAGAGTAGAGTTGGTAAATTAGTTTGAATGTTTTGTCTTATATGTAGTGTTGTTGTAATTTCTTTTGTACTTTATGTTATTATTACGTTTTACTAATATTGCTTCATATTTAGTTTTTTTTGCCAATTATTTCTTAATATTTTCTCATTTTACTTGTAATCACAATTTTACAATTGTGTATTTTGTACCTTCTTTACAACGGATTACATCTATTTACTGACACACTGTATCATGTATCACTTCTATTTAAAAGCCTTTTTAGGCGTATATATATAAATAAAGAAATTAATACCGAGGCGCAAGAGAGAGGAGACCGAGACAAGATTGGTGGTGAAGTACACGTTCCCCGCCCAGCGGTGTGATGCTGGGCGGTGGATGAAGAAGTTACAGTCGAGTTCGAGAAATTGATTTACAAGATATGTTATCCTCCGCCAAGCGACGTGATGCTGAGACGAAGAAAGTGCGGTGACCAGACGCGGCCGGGAGGTATTGGAGACCAATGGTATTGTCAATAATTAAGAATCGAATGCTGTATTCACTATTAAGACAAGCAGACCACCGCAAAGTCCTGATATTATTGATCCAATGGTATTGTCAATAATTAAGAATCGAATGCTGTATTCACTATTAGACAAGTAGACCACAGCAAAGTCCTGATATTATTGATCCAATGGTATTGTCAATAATTAAGAATCGAATGCTGTATTCACTATTAAGACAAGTAGACCACAGCAAAGTCCTGATATTATTGATCCAATGGTATTGTCAATAATTAAGAATCGAATGCTGTATTCACTATTAGACAAGTAGACCACAGCAAAGTCCTACCTGATATTATTGATCCAATGGTATTGTCAATAATTAAGAATCGAATGCTGTATTCAATGATAAGACAAGTAGACCACAGCAAAGTCCGGATATTATTGTTCCAGTGGTATTGTCAATAATTAAGAATCGAATGCTGTATTCACTATTAAGACAAGTAGACCACAGCAAAGTCCTGATATTATTGTTCAAGTGGTATTGTCAATAATTAAGAATCGAATGCTGTATTCACTATTAAGACAAGTAGACCACAGCAAAGTCCTGATATTATTGATCCAATGGTATTGTCAATAATTAAGAATCGAATGCTGTATTCACTATTAGACAAGTAGACCACAGCAAAGTCCTGATATTATTGATCCAATGGTATTGTCAATAATTAAGAATCGAATGCTGTATTCAATGATAAGACAAGTAGACCACAGCAAAGTCCTGATATTATTGTTCCAGTGGTATTGTCAATAATTAAGAATCGAATGCTGTATTCACTATTAAGACAAGTAGACCACAGCAAAGTCCTGATATTATTGTTCCAGTGGTATTGTCAATAATTAAGAATCGAATGCTGTATTCACTATTAAGACAAGTAGACCACAGCAAAGTCCTGATATTATTGTTCCAGTGGTATTGTCAATAATTGAGAATCGAATGCTGTATTCACTATTAAGACAAGTAGACCACAGCAAAGTCCTGATATTATTGATCCAATGGTACTGTCAATAATTAAGAATCGAATGCTGTATTCACTATTAAGACAAGTAGACCACAGCAAAGTCCTGATATTATTGATCCAATGGTATTGTCAATAATTAAGAATCGAATGCTGTATTCAATAATAAGACAAGTAGACCACAGCATAGTCCTGATATTATTGATCCAGTGGTATTGTCAATAATTAAGAATTGAATGCTGTATTCACTATTAAGACAAGTAGACCACAGCAAAGTCCTGATATTATTGATCCAATGGTATTGTCAATAATTAAGAATCGAATGCTGTATTCAATAATAAGACAGACAGATCATAGAAAAGTCCTGACATTATTTATCCAGCAGTATTGTCAATGAAATCAAACCTATATTGTTTATTATTTTAGCCCACGGAAACAAACACTATAATAAAATTAAACCCTTTCAAAAAATAAATTCATGAATTTCTATTATTTAATGATAACGTGGGACTTTATCTCATTCTACAATGTTTGGTGGATCAGTTAGATTTTCAGAAACTGGGGTGGCACGAAAAAAGCGTTATACTCAAAGAGAATAATGGGTTCATACACGGGTAAGAGATTACTTTCTTATTAAAACATAAATTACATTTTACATAAATACCTGGATAAAAAAAATGAACAATGTCAAGTAAACAATGACAATATGTATAGTGGAGAAGCAACCCCGAACCATATGGCAACTAGTTATTCTAGTTAAGTTATAGATGAAAGTAGATCTAAGTATAATTTAGATTAAGTATTAAAACTTAACAAACCCAATTAAAATCATAATTAATAGATATTCTTAATTAAATTCACATCCCTAGTCCCCACACAAGCGACCCGAATTGGTGAGAAGGCAGAACATACGTCTGAAGAGGTAAGTATACAGGGTGTATCGGCACGTACCCGACAAACTTTAACCAGCTATTCCTTAGCACATTTGGAGTCTGATGTGCACTTTGCTGTCCGGTAACTTTTTTTTAAATTAAAAATTTACTATTCATATTTTCACCACATGTCACCACTGTGTTATCCTTTGTCAAAGTTTGAAAACCCATCTGGCAATATTTTATTCGAATTCTGTTGAATAATGCACGTGTGTACCTATATTGGCGCACTTTTACAATCACAACGAAATGGCACGGCACCATTCGTTTTTAACTATTATTATTTAGTGTGTGCAAAAGAGCGAAGACGCTTTTCGACATACTTGCTTATAACAGCTGTTGAACACGAAAAGCAAAGCCAATGACAGTGATGTAGTGTGGAAATTTTTATTTTTTTGTTTTTAATTGAAAAAAAAATGCTACCTGACAGCAAAGTGCCCGTAACATCTTTTATTCCAAATGTGCTAAGGCATATGTCACATAAATATTTTGTGACAAGAGTAGTTCTTGCTTAATTGGGGTTATTTTGTCTATGGTGTTTTTTTTCGAACTTTGGCAATATTTTTAAGAAAGGAAGGACAGTTTTGTTTATGGTCACTTCCTCCCCGACCGGCTAGGGCAGCCAGTCGGTGGATCCAGTCACTCGCCTTTTAAGGGGTTTGAATCTGAGTTAATCATGTGAATAGGAGTTATTATTTCTTTTTAAGAGAGGCGCGGGGTGTTTATCCATTCACGTACAGTTCGTGTTTGTTATTATTTTAGTGGGGAATATGGAATCCCGCTTTTATTGAGTGTTGGCCGATGGTCATGTCGGAGTGCTCGTGCTTCGGACTTGAAACCGAGATTGGCTTGGTCCTAGCTGTGGCTGGTTGTTCTTGGCGGAGTGTCCCCGCTGCCACTAAGAAAACGGATTGCTGTCTTGGCTCCGTTGAAGAGTCTGGTCGACTACCACGTGCTGCAGGCCTGATGCCCCTGCAGGCGTCCATAGAAGGAGTTGCGTCCTCCCGCTGCCACTAAGAAATCGGATTGCTGTCTTGGCTCCGTTGAAGAGTCTGGTCGACTACCACGTGCTGCAGGCCTGATGCCCCTGCAGGCGTCCATAGAAGGAGTTGCGTCCTCCCGCTTCCACCAAGAGAAGGATGTCCTGGCTTTCGACTCGGGTCCGTTCCCCGCTGCCGAGAGCAAGGTTTCATTCGCCATCCGTTGTCATTCTTTCGTTTCACGTTAAGTTAGTTTAGTTTGATTCAGGAGTCCATCGGGTATGTGCCTATATTTATTTCTATGGTTACATGTGTATCATCTGTACTCCTTTGTTGTGACTTTTGATGTTTCAATATATTTTCCATTAAGAATTCATTCTTATTATTTATGATCACCCAACTTACTTGACAGGAAATTAATCCCACAATCATGAGATGGACATCTCTGCTCTGCCGTTTTTGTAAACATTAGAATATACCTTACATTTTACACCACAACAATTATACCATTACAAATAGCTGGTTAAAGTTTGTCGGGTTAGTGCCGATACACCCTGTATGTATATAAAACAGCGACATGTTTAAATATTATTCTGAGCCAGTTGCTAGAGGAATGTAAATGGAAATGTTACACATAATAGATTAATCTAGTGCCATCTATGGGTGAGATACAGTAATATCAAGGATATCACATAAATAAACATAGAAAAAACTTACCTCAAAAACTATAAACACGGACACGTCACACGAGAACTAAATTTTAAGAAGATTGTCGAACAAAAATTCATTTTTAAATTTTGTTTTTAATATTTCTCACATATTTATATCGTGGTTTGGTTTGATTAAAACAATGTCATGTAACTTTTAACTATGGAAATCACAGATAATAATATTAAGTGCTGTGGTTTAATTAAAACAATATTAAGTAACTTTTAACGATGTAAAATATTACATGCTTTGGTTTGATTAAAACAATGTAATGTAACTTATAATGATGGAAATCACAAATTAAGTGCTGTGGTTTAATTAATTAACAATGTTTTGTAACTTTTAGCGATGTAAACCACAGATAATAATATAACGTGCTTTGGTTTGATTAAAACAATGTAATGTTACTTTAACGATTTAATTTTAACGATGGAAATCACAAATAATAAGTGTTTTGTTTAACACAATAATGTTTTGTAACTTTTTATTAATGAAATTACAAATGGTTTTGGTTTTAACGTCAAAAATAATATTTTCACTTGCTGGTTAACCAAATGTATCTACCGCTCCGTCACGTAGGTCGCGATAAATAAGTGAATAGATTATTTTAATATCTCAAGTATTATCTACCGATAACAGATATTAGAGATAAGGTAATGGAGAATTAGATACGATTCTATTTATACTTATTTCATTGTGTATGTAGATAAGATTAACTTATGAATCTTATTGATTAAAAAACAATTGGTTGGCAAATTATTATAAGCAATAATTATTAGTTTTCTAAAAGAAGCAAACACATTGTGACTTGACATTTTAAATAAATGAAACGAAAATATTTGGTTTTAAGCATAGACATTTGAATATTAGTAGACCTGCCCTAAGTGATTAAAAGCGTATTATCCCCACTCCCCATACCGGTTCCATTGGCTGTGCTCGCGTATGGCTTTAAGTGAATTTAGAAAACGTGACGTCATCATTCTTGTGCGAACTATGGTCGAGGCATCATCGGTTCATTTTACGAAATAACACGGCAAAATGGTGACTTGTGCTATGAAAACTTGTAAAAATAGATGTGAAAAAGAGAATAAACCCAATTGTCGTATTACATTCCATATATAAGCATTATTTTAAGCATATTCACATCGTATAATATGGATCAGTTGTAGAAACATATACTATCACATCGAGAAACGTCTGGACGCGAAACACAAAGCTGGTTGGTTGCTGGGCAGTAAATTATGAACATTTATAAAAGTGTCTTAACTAAATACGTAAACGAAATATTCGACTCTGAAAATAGAAGAAATTTATTTTGCCGAATTTGGACTTCGCAAATTTGTTCATAACGTGGCGAGTAATTTGCGCTCCCATGTAAAAATGTCTATTCATTCAAAAGCAGATTTTACTTTTAAGAACTAAATGGTGATATTATAATGCGAGATGCCTATTTACTGTCAGATTGATTTATTGACGAATCACAGTCAGCTTTCCTCCCTGCGTCCCGCAACTCTTGTTTTAACCCCTCGTCCTTAATTTCTCGTCTATTAATATTCATATGTCTGTGGTTTTAAGTAACTTTATTGATATATTTTCACTGTTTACCGGTTACGGTACCTACGTACCATCATCAGGACCGTCATAAAAATAATTAATTTATTAGTTATTAACGCCCCATCTAGCTTTTACAGAGGAAATTGTCAATTTGTGTAAGATAATACATGGATAATAGCATTACCATATGCAAAAAAAATAATAAAAATCAAATGCTAATACTAAAATTAACATCAAATCCAAATAATAACACCCTTTTTTAAAGTTTTTTTTTCTACTTAAGAGAAAATTATATTTTTACTTATTTTACTAGAAATCACTAATACATTTCATAACAATAACTAGAAATAACTAATACATTACAAATAAATATTCATTACATAACAATATTATTCACTTTCATTGTTTTGTGGATTGAGCATAAAAGTCGGCAATTTATTTTAAAATGTACCTACTTTGATTCATTTTTAATTTTGTCTGGAAGGCAATTAGGTACATATGTTGCCCCTCTCGTAACCAATGGATTGCTTGACGTATTGAGTATATATGGTGTTTAAATGTACTTTATCGTGTTGCCGTGTAAAGTGTGTGTGTACTTGGGACGTTTTAATGAGTTCTGTATTTGTATGTATGAGTTTATTATTTATTTTGTATATAAGGAGACATGCATCATATTCATATAAATTTTCTTAATGTTAATAGTTTAGTTTCCGTATAAATTTTTTTTGAGGATGTTCTCAATTTTATATCTATTGTAAATAAAGCAAAGTTAATGCTATCAAATACAGAAGGTCACATAATATTATCAAAAAATAAATGGACATTATACCAGTGTGGGACAGTGTGTCAGTTGTGTTAGAGATGTGGGGGAGAGTAGTGTGGGATAAGTGAAGTAATTGTGAAAATACTTAGAATTGGGCTGACGGCTACATTTAATTGGTTATATTATTAATGATTTCAACCTTTGAAATAACGATATTTTTATTTCCAAAGCTTCAAAATTGTTAAGTCTTAAACCCATTCCATTTTTGTGTAGGACTTTAATTTCTGTATCACGATTAAAAGCATGATCTTTATTATTATTTTTTAATGATAAACTAATGTTAATAAGACAAGGTTTTATGCAAAGCACAAAGGATAACAAATAATTAGTCACCTGAAATATCAATACAAATTTAAAATATCTCCCGAGTAAAAATAAATGCCGCCAACGGGAATTGAACTCGTGCCTTCTGATCAGCGGCGTAGCTACCTAGGGGCTACGCGGGGCAGTGCCCCGGGGCCTCAAGCTCAGGGGGCCCTCGAATCCTTACCAGAAATCTCGATCGAACTGAACTTTTGGAAATTTCTCCCATTTTCAAAATAATATGACAGGTTGCAACTTGCAACCCCACTTTAATCATGACAACTAAGTTGAGAGAAATTCAAAAGTTATGCCTAGGGAATTCCCCTAAATTCTTTCTGTAGGTTGGCAGTGTTGTCAATTTGACAAGTGATATGTGCGTCATTCCCCAACGACACTTGTAGCAAATTAAAATATGGATAAAAAGAAGAAACCCAGTGGTGCATTTAAACGCAAACAACGCCAAGAAAGAGAAGATAGTAAACAAAAATTGTCAAGTTTTTTAGTCAGCCTTCTGCAAGTACATCTGGCCAAAATATTTCTATTGATAGTGACTCAAATAATGTGGTAACTGAAGTGTTGGTTGAGAAGCCTACTGAAGAAGATTCGACAATTATTGCAGTTGGAGATACCTCCGCCGCCGATCATGTGAACTTGGATGATGTTTGCATGACACACATAAGAGCGGAGGGTTTGGAGGAACCACAGACCTCCACGTTTTTCGAAAATGTGTACGACAAATCTTTTTATGACTTGGGAAACTTCACGAACAAAATATTATTAAGTGAGAACGAAATACGTCAAATTCTTGATATGGGGCCTTTACAGTCTTCAGGACCTTTTCCAACAGACATCAACCAGAACATGGGTGTTTTTCAAAATCGTACTACTTTTCGTGTTCTAAATATGGGCCAGTTAATCGTTTTTGGTTGTGTTATTCCAAAATACTAGACGCTGCCTATTGTCAACCCTGCTGGTTATTTGCTTCACAAAGGAATAATGTTTGGTGTACGGGAATTCGAGATTGGAAGCATTTATCAGAAAGAATTAAACAACACAGTTGTTCAAATGGCCATTCGGAAGCATGTGTTGTGTATGAATTTTGAAAAAAAACGATACTAATACTATCGACAAGGTACTTAAAAATGAAATTCGCAAAGAAGCATCATTTGTTCTTCAAGGTTATGCGATATCATACTTACCCTAGCAAAGAGTTCTTTGGCTTTGAGAGGACATCAAGAAGACTTTATAATTTATAATTTATGATCTTTATTAATTAAATGCTCCGCGAACTCTGAAAAACCTGAACTAGTTAAGCATATAAAGTATTATTTTATTCTAGTTTCTACATTACGTGATGTTTGTCCAATAGCTGGACAATTATTACAACTAATTTCACAAATGCCCGAGTGGCTTAAAATATCCTCTTTTGTCTTTAGCGTTTTTTAGAATTTTTCCCAAGTTGTTATTAGTATTAATTTATGGTATATCATCTTATAATAACTATTGCTCAAAGAGTACATTCAATTTTTACATACACAACTGCAGCTCCTGTATTATTACTTTATCCCTAAAATGTCAGAAACGCTCTACTGGTTTCAACATAAATAACTCAAAAGTTTTCATTCTTTTCATTGCCTTTCTAAACAATAATTACAGTTTTAACATGTCCAACTTTAAATCAATTATTGTATTGTACTATTTTATTATTCCTTTTACACTCAAGCATAACAAATATTTTACTGATGTCAAAATCAATTACCTTGTATTTTGTATTATATTTATTGCTTTGTTAAACAACATTTACTGTCGTAACAAAACCAACTATAAATCTCTTACTATGTTCTATAATTATACTATCGCTTATGCCTTGAATTATCACACATGTTAAGCTACTGTCAAAATCAAGAACGTTAAATTTAATGCAAAACAAAAAAACAAATAATGGAAGACATAACAGACTTACTAGACAACATAACACCGATTCCATGTACAACTACTAATGACACTGAAGTAGTACGTCAATTATTACTAGTGAACTCTACCCTTACGATATTCTCTATGAATATAAGAAGTATAAACCACAATTTTGATGAACTCTTAATTCTTCTCACTCACCTTGCCTCAGATTTCGATGTAATTGTTTTGAGCGAATGCTGGATTAAAGAAAATTTCGTCCCAAAAACGATAAAAAACTACAATCACTATAATACACTCCAAAACCAAACTCAAAATGATGGCGTTATTGTTTACATTAAAAACCACATCATACATTCAGTCAAAGAGGTCACAATTAAGAACGCAAACTGTCTTAAAATTCAACTTGATAATCATATATCATTACTGTATACAGATCCCCAAGCACACATAATATAACCCCATTCATACAATCTCTGCATGAAATTTTAACAAATATAGAACACAGCCAAAACACCTATCTTATTGGTGATCTCAACATTAACATAATCAACAGAATGCATCCTCAAGAGAATGAATACCTAAATACACTAACTTTATTAGGATATTTGCCAGCCGTCACAGCCCCAACCAGAGAATCAGATTCAAACATTAGTAGTTGTATAGATCACGTCTTTGTTAAGAGTAAACTAGGCAGCAAATCCATTGTATATCAATCAACTGTCACAGATCACTATGCAACCATCACTTCCATCAACCAAAATATTCACAAACTACCTCAAAATACTCTCCCTCAAAAAAAAATTTCCTATGACATTCTCCTAAATACTGTCTCTAAAGAAAACTGTGAACTTGTCTATTCTTGTACCGATACCACTTCTGCATGCGAAATATTTACAAATACTTTACAAAACCACTTGGCCGATTCAACATCATACACAAAAAGTAAAAAAAAAATCCGACACAAAACTCAAATCATGGATCATTGCAGGTATTCTTCACTGTATCAGAAAGCGTGACAAGATTCATAACTTCTGTAGAAAAAATCCCAATGATTATGATTCACTCATATTGTATAAACATTATAGAAACAACTGCAAAAAAATTATTAACAGTGTTAAAAGAGATTACTACAAAAAGCAAATCAGTGAAGCTACTGATGACAAAAAAAAATTGGAATATCATAAAAGATATAGCCAATATTCATAAAATCGACTCACCCATTGTTGAAATTAACATAGAAGACCAAACAACTCATGTCAATTCCGAACCTGAAAAAATATCCGACCATTTCAATCAATTTTTCTCCAATATCGGGCATAAGTTAGCCAAAAATATTCTAGACCAAAACAACGTCTCGGAGAAAGATCTTGCAAAAAATATACATGTCAATAATCTCAGCTATAACCCCGTTCACTTCACTCCCACCACTAAACTAGAAATAATAGAACTTATCTCATCTCTTAAAAACAGTAACTCTGCCGGGAATGATCAAATTTCAACAAAAATTATCAAACACATTCAAAAATTTATAGCCCCACCTCTTAAACACATTATCAACTCAAGCTTTAAAACTGGAATATTCCCTAACTCTTTAAAACAGGCCACAATAATCCCTATCTTCAAAACAGGTGATAAATTATCTGTTAATAATTATCGACCGATATCATTACTCAGCACAATTTCTAAAATTATAGAAAAGGCGGTGAAACATAGACTCTGTAAGTTCCTTGAAAATAATAAAATATTATCGGATAACCAATATGGCTTCCGCAAAGGGAGGAATACTTCTGATGCAATAGCTGCTCTCACAAAAATTGTTTCCCAAAATCTTGACAAAGGTCGCAAACCACTTGCTGTTTTCCTTGACCTCGCAAAAGCATTTGATACGGTTTCCCATCCTTTACTACTTTACAGGGATAGCCTACACATGGTTTAAAAACTACTTAACAAATCGTACACAACAAACCCTTATCCACTCTGACAAAATATATATGAGCAAAAAATTATCCATGTCCTATGGGGTCCCTCAAGGTAGTGTACTAGGGCCAATTCTATTTCTCATATATATCAACACACTATGCACTATGAATATTGGAGGCAAGATAATTTCATTTGCCGATGAAACAGTCTTAATATTTGAAGATGAAACATGGCAATCAGTTACAAACAAAACTAATATTGGCCTAACAAAAGTTAAGCATTGGCTAGACACAAACCTCCTCACATTTAATATCGACAAAACACAATACATGACGTTTTCCATACCCAAACATAGCTTTCCCAATAACTGCCCCAAACCTACCATCCACTCGTGCTCACTCAACATACAGACTCCTGAAACCTCACCTAATATGCTCAACTTTTAAATCTTCAAAGGAAGTTAAATACTTGGGAATAATAATCGATGACCAACTACGCTGGGAAACCCACATAAAAGAAACAACAAAAAGACTTCGTAAACTCTCCCACATATTCTGCTTTCTTAGATCCATCTTAGACCTAACGACTCTAAAAAGCGTATTTTTTGCCCTTTTTCAATCGATAGCAGCATATGGTATTCTGGGATGGGGTGGCTGTGCAGAATCCGTCATTAAGGGCCCACTATTCGAATTTCATCCAATTTCCGAGATATTTTCCTTAAAAGTTTGAAGTTTTTAAGCTCTTAAAAAAATATATGTTATTCTTTAAGATAGTATCTATTTGTTCCAAAAGCCGAAACGGTAATTATTTGAAATTCCCTCGATAGAAATAAATCGCAAAGTATGCTCCGAAAAATATTATTAACACTTTTATTTCTGTTATTTTACAAGTTATATGTATGAAAAAAATCACAATGCTTCTTTTAATGCTACTCAATAGACCCCATAAGTAATTTTTGCTATTTTTGAAATACGCCGTGATTTATTAAACATTTTCACAACTGTCGCTTACGCCTATTGCTTTTAAATCATATTTATTATAGCGCGCTCGCTCCGACTTGCAGATTAAACTATCTTTCTTTGAGAAGTTCATTCGCCAACTCGAGGGCTTTGGGGGCAGACGTGTCGTTCATCGTTCTATGATCTACAGACGTGCGATTACGTGCAAATATTTGAATTTATAAAGATAATTTTTACGCGTGTAAAGTTTATGAGTTAATAAATATTGTTTTTTCAAAGATGGGAAATACACGAAAGATATCCCGTATTTCAAAGAAAAAATGTTATCTCATAAAATTATATCCTATCTAATAGGTGAGAAGAAAAAAATACAATTTTTGATTTATAAGCTTATATTTATTATAAACGATAATTTACTATAAAAATTAATAATTCATATTTTTATTTATGTATTGTGTAGTAAAAAGTTATTATTTTTTTTTCAGAATAGGTACTTTGGGAAATAAAACTAATTCCAATGCATTAGAAATTACGGGGTAAATTTTTATTAATTTAATTTTCTTGTTGTCTTGTCTCTTTTCTTGTTCCTATACGATCGTGATTTATTTGCGAATTAACTTTCTACGTACACAAATACACACGTCACTTTACATCTGCTCCTTAGAGTAATATTACTCTAAGATCTGCTCTAATGATTCACAATGCAACGATGTCCGAAATATAATATAATATGTAATAATAATATGGGCCACCTGTTTCAAATAACAATACTCGAACGTGGAATCCAGAAAAATAATGAACGGGCCAGCGAAAAAAGCTATCGAAAGTTCTGAAACTGTGGGGAATATAATTAAATAAAATAAAATACTTTTTTGTTTTAAAACCACGATATTTATTAATTTAAGAACCGACCGGTTTCGCTTTACTTAAGCATCATCAGGGTACAAATTAATACTAAACAAAAAGTACATAATGTGTGCATATATATAACAAAATATAGAGGGAGACAACATGATACAAATATAAGCAACACAAAGACGGTCATAAAATACATTAACATAAGTGCACAAGTAATGGAAAAACCGCTAGATAATTATGTAGACTAATGGGTTATACGAATAAATCGGGAGAAACAAAACATCAACTGGCAAGGTGGTAAGGAGGTAAGGAGAACTGGGAATTTTTTATGGGTTTATTGGAAACAGACTTAATATTGGACTACTTGATATGTCTAATTGATTATTAAGTATCTGACTTTTGGTTTTTACAGCTTTTTTAATTTCTAGTGCCTCTAAATTGTTTAGTCTGTTACCATGCCCGTTTTTATGTAAGATGTTAGCACCGGTGCTATGACAGAATGTATGATCTTTATCGATCAAATGATTTGCAAATTCGGAAAAACCGTTATTATTGAGGTTTTATTGATGTTTTGTTTTTCCCGATTTATTCGTATAACCCATTAGTCTACATAATTATCTAGCGGTTTTCCATTACTTGTACACTTATGTTAATGTATTTTATGACCGTCTTTGTGTTGCTTATATTTGTATCATGTTGTCTCCCTCTATAATATATTTGTATCATGTTGTCTCCCTCTATATTTTGTTATATATATGCACACATTATGTACTTCTTGTTTAGTATTAATTTGTACCCTGATGATGCTTAAGTAAAGCGAAACCGGTCGGTTCTTAAATTAATAAATATCGTGGTTTTAAAACAAAAAAGTATTTTATTTTATTAAATATGTCAAACCACAAAGTGATTGCTTTCTACAATAATATAATTTAGTTCAGTGATGTTATTTTTTATGTCGGAAGGAGGCCCTGAAGAAAATAATTTCTCTCAGAGCCTGTGTCATCTTTGAGAATGCTGTATAGAGGGTCTTTTTTGAGGAGGAGGGAGTGAACCTGTCCTGAATGTCAACTGTACAATTTCTTCCCAGAATTAACTTTATTGTACGTTTTTTGACTAACCGTACCTTGGTGTTCTATTTTCAATAAACTCTTTAATTATGTTTCAGATGTGAAATCTATACTCTGCTACAGAATGTTTTGCCCAAGTCTTGTAAAGATGCAAAGGCACGGACGTAACAATAAAATCATTTGAGCCCTTTACTGTTATTTAAAAGGTCACTTGAAGTGCAGTTATAATCAATGATTTTATTTTTTTTCTAGCTTCCACGAATAATTTGAAAAGGCATTATCTAAGGATTATACTCTTAAGGAGAATATAGAAAATGTAGAAAGGTGAAACGGATTTAAGATTTTCGATGAAATTATTGTGTTGTGAAATATTTATTTTGTTATTTATTACTTTATTTTTTTTTACAGTTTTACCGTACGCGGCCTTGTTGTAGAGTGGTATATCTAACTGTCATGGAAAGTTTTTTTCTGAGCTTTAAGAGAAAGGTTTCTTAAAGATACTGGAGTTATTCTAGGGCTATGTTAGATTTTTAACATCGATCACCGTAATGCTTGCCTTCCTGAATAAATCTAATTTTATTTAATCATTTACGGCCAAGATGTTTTTGACAATGGTGTGTTTTTATCTTTCTGTATTCCAATCATTTAGCTTGGCTTCTAGGGTTGTGCCCCAGTATTGCTTTTTGGAGACTGTAAACGGATCTCTCGGCATTTAATGAAACTGCAGCAGAACAAAGGCTGTTGCTATATTGACGTTCATGGTATGTTTTGCTCAGATTGACGATAAGGTTTCCAGATCCGCATTTCGCTCGAAGCATGTTTAGGGCAATAAGTTCATAGTTTAGGGTTCTTTCACCGTATTTATGGGAACATTTCAGAACCACCAATCTTTCATTTTGAGTGAATCTTGTGCTTGTGATTAAATTATATTTGACAATTTAAACAAATAATATTTAGAGAAGTTAAAAATAAAATTGAAAGTTCACTGAAAGCTTAAACTATTAAAAGTAGTAATTTCATAAAAATGTAAATAAATAGAGCCCCTTTCACATTTTAGAATGTAATTTTATGTTGCTTACATGTTTTATTACTCTTTATAATTATTGAATTGTTTAAATGAATAAATAAATAATTACAAAAAAGTCTTCTGATTTGTAAGTCCTCAGGAAGCACTAAGGATCTTTCTATCTATCTTTATAATATAATAAATTTGATGAGCATAAAAATGTAAACGTGTATATAATTTATATAAATGTACAAAAGTAGATATTACACGTGTATAAATATTATATTGCGCATATTATACAAGATGTCGGGGGTAAAGTGCACAAACTTCGGGAGGTGATTCTAATTGATAGTACAAGTAAAAAAGAAAAAAAACTTTTTTTGGAATTCCAACGTTTTAAGATAGTTTTCGAGTAAAAAAGTTTAATTTTTTGTATAGAAAAAAAAACAATTTCTTCTACTGAAAATAAATTTTTGTGGAAAAAATTTGGAAATTCGAATAATTTCCATTTCATTTTTACTTCTTCTAGCATTTAGAATAACCTCCTGAAGTTTGAGCACTTTACCCCCGGACACCCTATAAAGATAACCATATAAGAAAAACCTTATTGATGTAAAAATATATTTATTGATTTTATAAAAGTTATAAATTACTTTTATAAAAGTGATAATAGTATTTTAGTAAAGTAAAGTAATTTGTATACCTATTCAAATAACTTTCGTAAATGTTTTTTGTAAAATTTAAAAAAAAAAATTAATTAATTAAATCCGTAATAAAACCCATATTTTGAGAACCATCTTCATTTCGACTTCGTTCGTAGAGTAATAATAACTAGAGACCGCACTAATATTTGTACAAATCGTTGACATACTCGCAAAATAAAGCTCTCCCTTTCAGCTCGGTTCCATTAACGTACAAAAAACAGAGACAAACAATTTCTGTTAAAAACATACTGTGTAAACGGGAAGCGACTTTTTGGAGCGGGCGAAGTTCACGCCAGTGTGATTTGCTCGGTGCTAACTAAAAATGGGTCTGTTTTTCTAAAATTGCAATAGATGTCGGTAATTTAATTTCGTTATTTAAAATATTAAATAACCCCCAAAATTATTCCTAATACGAATTCAGACACCTCTGTCGGATTCTTTTAACACTAAATATTGAGTGTTGCCCAAATCTAAATTCTTTACGCGGAAAGCGGGCCCTTAATGTAATAATTACAGTACAAAAACTAGTTTTCAGAATTATATTTAAATGTCATTCTACCTATCCCTCCAAAATACTATTTACCAAAATTAGGGTCTTAGATATTCGCCAGCTATTCATTAAGACAAGCTTATGCTACATACGAAAAAATGACTTGCTAGTGGCTCCTCAACACCAAGTAAACACCCGCTTTTCATCAAATCTGGGATGCGTGATCCCAAAAACTAGAACCACATTCGCCCAACGACAATTCTGGTACATCGCCCCTAAAATATACAACGCGTTGGACAGGGACATAAAATCAACTAATACTATATCCCTTTTTATTATACGTGTCCAAAACTGGATATTTGAAAGGGGGCGAGCCTTTTTTAAAGAATACATGAGTTTCTAACTTTTAAACTATTATAATAAAATTAACCATGGATCTGTATATGTATGTTTATATGTGAATACACATTACGTTTGTGTGTGTTCATATATAGATGTATATGAATGTATTTATATATGCATTTATGTATATCTGTGTATGTATTTATATATGCATTTATGACATATATATTGAATTTATAGCATTATGACTACCACAACACGGGCATAAGCCTAGTGTGGGAGTTATTAAGTATACAAAAGTTGTAATACATATAATTTACTGAATAATAAAAAATAAAAAAATATATTTATATCACTATTCGGCCCTCGAAAATGAAACCTGCTTACAAATTACTAGTCCTTTTTACAATGGCGCGCAAGTTGCTGGCTACGTAAAAAACTCAACTAAGTACATATATCAAATCGGGTAAACAAAAGTTCTGGCTTGTCTCCAACATTTAATATTTTGTTACACTATTTAGTCAAACACTTTTACAAAAGTGTTATAATTTACCCACCTTTTACTTTTAGGCGATTCGTTTAAGAATGAACATTAAGATCCAGCGCAAAAAAAGTCACACAATAAACAGCGCTCCAAACCTTTGTCTTATTTAGCGAATTTTACTTTTCTGCTCATTGTCTGGTTATTTCAATGTTCGCTTTTCGGTGGTAAGTCTGACTGATATTGTAGTTTATTCAAAGTATTTTCAAACCCTTCTGGTGACAAAGATATGGTCACGTGGTTTGTCTCCAGCTCGTGGATATGATACCCAGATTTCATGTTAGGGTAAGTCTATTAATTTGGATGTATATGGTTCACCCACAAATTTGCAATATTATTAAGTTAAAATGTATTTTTCCTTGAGGAATGATCGGATGTTCCGAAACCGGTCGGCGTTAATAAAAAAAATCAGAGTTAGAATTAAATGTGATGTACGAATCCAATATTCTGTTACGGATGTACATTTTATATAATGTTTTGTAAGGAATTGTTTTATTTTTGTTGATGGTAGAAGAAACACGTTTACTCATTCCTTCTTAAATCTTGGGAGTTTTTACAGAATTGCTCAAGGACTTTTTAATTAAATTCGTATTGGTATTCTTGTGATTTATTATGGAATCTATGGGTGGTTTACTGTAGGTATTTAGTGGAAAACGTCTTAGAAAAAAAAACTGTATTTATTTTATTATTTTCCTGAAATATCGAGTGTAAATTACTGCATTCGTTTAGTGATAATATATTAGACCGGTTAGTACCCGACTGGTCTAAGGCTTCTGGTTACCGCTGCGGCGTCGCGGTTCAGTCATTGCACACGCAACGTTTTCCGTTGCGATGGTGGTGGGAAAAATTCAAATAATTTCAGGTTATTAGTAACCTGGGAAGGTCTTACTTTAACAGAAAATGTCAGGTTATTCGTAACGTGGGAAGGTCTTACTTTAACAAATAATGTCAGGTTATTCGTAACCTGGGAAGGTCTTACTTTAACATATAATGTCAGGTTGTTCGTAACCTGGGAAGGTTTTACTTTAACAAATATATGTCTTGGCATACTACACTCAAGCTAATAATGTTCGTGCTCGAGCTAATTGTCAACCACTCTACTCTTAAGTTTGCAAAATATTATCACGTTCCGACTTCATGTACAATATATATTACCTCTTCCTTCGGCGTGATCTGTCTTAGTTTTATTATATTATTTTTTACACAATAAGCTGAAGTAATAAGTGCCTTATTAAATCATCATAAACCAATGATGCACCTTTACGACCCTTTGCATGATGATTGTGACGATAATCAGGTGATATTAAATTTTATCTGTCACTAACAATTTGTGTACCTACTGTATTTTCTTGCTACAACAACAAGTGATCCGCAAAAGTGATGTTTTCTTCTAACGAATGCATTTCGGTGCGATGAAGCAATTAGGTACAACGGTAAAGGCAATATGAAATTATTACCTTCCAACTCCTTTCTTTGATCTGTGCCTGGTAGGATAGCCTTGTATTTAATATTGTCCAATCTTAACCCTTCCAATGCCTGTGTTCTTTCTCAGGAACACGAAAGAAAAATTGTGTCTCCTGATTTTGTGAAATAAATTGCCTCGTGATTTTCGTATTGCTTGTGATAGATATTCCTCACGGTTTTTTTTGCTAGGTTGCAATCTTTATTCCAGCGACAAATACCGTAAATATAGTGACAAAATTCGTTTCGGCTGTTTAATGTTTTTTTTAATGTTATAATTATGTGAACATGTTACACTGTAAATTAATATTTTTTCAAATTTATCAATTGTTTGTGTGGTACGGTTCTGTTTCTTTGCTAATAAAAATACCCTCTGTTGCCTAAAAATAATAAATAAGTACATTAAAAAAATCGTAAATACTAAAAAAATAATAAATACATTAGAAAAAATCGTAAATAGTAAGCAAAAATATTTTTTTTCACCAAAATTTCCAAATAATTATTTAATATGTTATCAAGCATAAAATATGGTCTATGTGTGGGAACAAGAGTGCGATACTGAAAGGGTTAAATGTAAATTATATAATTTTAATCCACAAAGTGATTACAATTTTATGAAAAATTGTGTTTTTGCTTCGCTCTTATTTAAAAACATTATTTTGTTCTTTGTTCGAAGTAATCACGAAAATTGGAAAAGAAAGTCATCGCACTACTAATCTAATCAATTCTGATATTCTGAATTCTGAAATTGGAATATGTAATGTGTAATGTGAATATGTAAATGCTGGATGCAATTTATACCCAAAACAAAAGGTTCACCGTGCCATGCAGAGTATATCACTTGATAGCCCCAATACTAGGAAGAAAGAATAATGATTTTTGTCGTTCGACGAAAATCGAACCCAAAATCTCCAGATATTACCAGCGCTTTCTTGATCGACTTGTCACTAACTGCTTTAGCTTCAGACACTAGGACATATATCTTATATAATTTTTTTTTTTTAAATATTTAATGTATTGAAGAAGTTTGTTAAAATATGTTTTCTAAACCCCATACTTTTGTTGTTCGTTGTTATTGTCTGAGCAAATTTTTATTTGTTTTTTTTATTTACTTGTCTTATTAAACCCCATATAGACCATTCAATTTGTTTGGTTCAACCGTCGTGTGTCAAACGTTGAGTGTTGGGTATAGATGGCACAATGGTTGGTTCAATTTCGTCGGTTGCTCCTCTGGGGAACAAACGCAGCATTCTTTCTACTTAAAAAAAACAACATTTTGCGATCGCTCAAGTAGCATCGTTTACCATTAACATGAAAAGAAAAAGACTATCTTAGGCAAAAATGGCACATGTAACGAAAAAAGCAAGTCGTATGATGGCTAATAAAAGTATAATTTTTTTTAATCTTTTTACGGTTTCGTCCTTTGCATCCTTTTCAATACATATGAAAAGGATGCAAAGAAGAGCTAAATGGATCATCGTTCCTCGTACCTCTATCAAAGTATGTTTTGCTTATAGTATCCCACAAGGAAGATAAATCCTCATGTAATTTGACCACCATAAAACGGGCATGTGCCTAGCATGGTGGTCGAAAAATCTTCAATGCATGTAACAAACAATTTTAATGAATAAAGAAACTTAAAAAAAAAAAAAAAAAATGGTTTAATTTCTGGTGGGAATTTAATTGTACATGAAGAGGAAAGGTTATTAATATATATAAAATCCTCCGCTATTGGTGGTTAAGGTTATTATTAAATAATAAAAAAGGAAACACTTTGTTTAAAGCCACTTTATTGATATTTAAAAGTCTACCGAAATACGAAATATTAATTAATATTAATAATACTTATGTACAAACTGATTTCCCGAAAATGAATTAAAAAAAAACATCACTATTTCTAATTAGTAAAATTTCAACATCAAACGTTAAAAACAACTTTTTAATTCATTTTTTAATGACAATTTTAATCACCAAATAAATTGAGAAACTCGATATTTCGAGAAAACACATTCTTTATGTTTGGGGAACTTGTAAGAAAACAGTACCTTCACTTTCATATCGTTCATATAAAAAATATAAGACCTAATTTTTAAAGTTAAACCGATTGTTACGATAGTGGCGTGAAATATGAATTATTAATTTTGGATAATTTTAAAATTTCATGAATGGGTTAGAGGTAGCGGTTCCCAACCTGTTCCCGAACGATTCGTATGTGCCCGCCACTATTCGACAGAGAAATTAATTTTTCATAATACAGGGCAAACTGAAGGTAAAAAAACTGTGGGCATTGAATGTGTTTATTTTGTATTTTTATGGCATTTTTTTAAAAGTATACTTGATCCCTCCCATATCTTAAGGCAAAATAAAATCCGATACTTGACAGTATCTTTCAAGAGAGTTTTAATTTTTTTGAGTGCCTAGGTTTATTAAATACGTTCGTATGTTTGCGATATGTATGTATGAGTGGTTCCTTTGCCGACTGTACTTGTCGCAACCTGTCTAGCGGCGAGCCAGACGGCACTCTTCACGCTAGCCTGGAACGGAGAGTTCTATTTGCACATTACTCCTTGTACACGCAAAAACCCCGAAGTGAACGAATCGTCGGCTCACTTCGGGTTTTCGGCGTGTACAAGGAGTGATGTGCAAATAGCGTTCCCCGCCTGGAACCGCGTTGTTGTCATTTTGATTGCGATTGCTGCCCCGAGTTTGTCGATTAAAAATAGGTGGTGCCCGCCACCCTACCGATATTTTAGAATGTGCTCTAGAGTACAAAAAGGTTTAGAAACTCTGGGTTGGAGTATATATTTTTTCTTTTCTTTCTAACGTCAAAAAAATTACGTATTTTCGCATGACAAAAAAAAAAACAAAAAATTATTTTATGAAATATGTATACCCGGTCATAAATGACCACAAACGATGGAGGGTTAGTATTGTATACGTCAGAAATGTGGACACAATATCCAGTAGCGCAATAGGATAAGCTAAGGATGTGCTACAACAACGCATACAGCAACGTATGCAACTACCGAGGTACTGCAGTGCCAGGGGCGTATTACTCCCGCATGACCTTGTAACCCTGATGGGAGGAGTTATTCAATACCCAAATTCTTATAGACAAAGCTGTTGCGGCTGAAAGCTCAGATCTCATTGGCTCAGAGAAAAAATTGTAGTTTGATCTCTCGCTCTCTACCATAGCGACTTGTGTAACAGAAAGTGAAGCTAAGCATGTGTTATGCTGCGATAAAAATTAACGGTAATTTCCAAGACGCCATTTCGGAAGTCAAAGTCAGTTCAAGTTTTTAGCGTAAATATTTTGAATTTTGAAAATCGTCTAACCCATCTAAAAATAATGTTGCGTGCTAGAATTCTTCAAGGTGATAAATTAATGCCGTGTTGTGTTAAAGGTTGCTCAGACGGATTCGATAATCCGGTGCTAGCAAGAAGCAGCAAGAAATACGTTTGTTCGTGGGTGTCATTTCGCAATTCAATTCAATTTTTGGGATTAAAAAAGAATGATTGGCAACGCTTAATCTTCCAGTCATCATATAATATCCTGTCTATCTCCACCAACTGAAAGAAGGACCCGAACCCGTTGTTAAATACATGTACTAACCTTTCGTTCTTTGATACAATGTTCTTGATTCCTGAATGTACTTAATTGGCTAATAATTTAATTAATTTTCCTTTTCAGACCTATCCGTATTCCGACGCGATGTTATACCACGTATTAGGATGCTAAAACTGCTAAAAAGGCCACGATTACATCAAACAAGGTCATTTAAACCTCTCCAGAATTGCATCATGTAAGTATTCAGATTTAACCAGCATTTTCCATGATGTTTGCTGACGACAAAGCTGTGGAAATTATATGAAACCCTTGGAGGAGAATTTTAATAACTTCTAGTGCTGTGGCAATAATAATTAACACTTAAATTTGTTACTCTTCTAATATTTATAAGATGTAAGTCACCTACAGTACGCTTCAAAAGTGTGGAATCCTCATTTGAAGAAAAATTCTGAAGGTATACACCTAATTTATATTGCAGTGAAACTCGTTCAAGAAGTTTTGTTTTCGCTCCCTTTTTTTATTACTTGACATAATGAATATCTTTCAACACGTTGAATATGTATTTTGTGTATATATTCTTGTATTTTTGTGCAAGGTCAAATTAAATCCTATTAAGTTGTTGCAGTAAGACAAAAATCCTGGGTTCGATTCCTAGTTGAGACCGTTACTTTTTATTTTTCTGTGTCTTGTTCTGTTTCATGTGTTTAGATATATTAGTATTATCTTCTACTTCAATGATAAATCAATGCTCAATACATCGGTTGTACTGACCCTGTTTTGTATTACTGTCATTGTCTTTTTGAAAATAAAAAGTATTTTTATGTGTGCATAGCTGTGGGTTAATTTTTATTTTCTTTTTCCTGCATTCCAATATTTTTAAAATATAATTTTTTTGGGCTAGTGAATGAACGATGTTAGCTGGGTGCAGTTATATTGTCTATGTTTGCACTTTTTTAAATGGCCTTGAGATTTATTTATGGTCCACAATGTATTTACCTGTCTGGACCAAACGACCGTTTTATCTAAGGTCGTCTGTGGTTAAGGGGGTGACAAAATGAGGCCATACAAAAAGCCCGAAGATATCGATCTAGAGAGTGGTTTATTTATGTGCAGTGCCTCCACGAAGTTCACAGAAGGGAGGGTGCACTTATTCCCAGCCTTACTTCACCACCGACTAGCCAGCTTCTGGGCAGGACACGAAAATCAACAAACGTCATCCTCATGGTTGCTTCCGAGTTGCTCAGCCTTCCACTTAATGAGCGATGGATGCACACGATGCGGCGATTATTTAATTTATCGTATTCATTGAATGCTTTTTTTGTTATCATTAGTTACCTACCTGTAATATTCTTTTCATCTTATTTTTATTTGTCATTGTTCTTATTTCTCTCTTTCTTTGATGTAATATGGCGGACTGGAATTGCACTACCCTCCTAGTACTGCCGGAATAAAAATTAAAAAATATATATATATATATATCGACTTACCAATAATGTCTGCATTCTCTTATCCCGTACGTCTACATTGCTCTTTAAATCTTCCATATTAACCCGCCCGTGTCCATAATGTAACGATGCTCTACATTGCTCTTTAAATCTGCCATATCTCCGTATATACATTTAATAATGAATCAGTTTTTTAGGTATTCTTAAAACACATAATTTTTCCACCATCAATAGTATTTTAAAAATACTGTCGATTCTAGGTAAAATAAAAATAAATATTTTCTTTAAATATAAACCCATTTCGACGTCAAATGCAACAGCAAATATAAAATCTCTTTGGGATAAGTAGAGGAAACAACATAATCATTATTATTTTAAATTGGTTAATCTACGTTCAACATATCATTTTAGTCACTACTCGGAGAGAGATGCCACTTCAAACTTTGAAATTTATTCCTTATCTTCATGGCCTACTATACTTGACTAAGTTGACACAATTTGTGTGTAGTATTCTGTTAGAAGCGCATTAATTTTGTCTTTCTAAAGACAGAGATGTCAATTTTCTTTAGCTTACTGAGAAAAAAAGTAAATATTTAATTTCATTGCACGAGCCGAAGGAACCTCGTCGAAAAGCTGGATCGTCTGATTGTCCGTTCCTTAAGCCAATGCCATTTTTTATATTCGTTTCCTCATGTTTCCTTCAATTTGAAGACCAAATCAAATAAGTATCTATGTTTTTAGTAGGTACCAGCGACCCAAGACTAGGGTTGCCAAATGATAATTTGATAAAGGAGGGCAGATGGGTCCAAAAAGGAAGATCTCCTGTAAAAAAGAGGACATTCAGTAATTAAACGATTTTTTTAAATATTATTTTAATCATATTTAGCTGAGCTGCCAACTTTGGAAAGAGGTTCTTGGTATTTTAACAATTAATTGTAAAAATCTTCAAATTTCATATTTTTGAATTTATTGGAGTAAGAATTAAAGATTTAACTGACTGCACACTTAGTATATTCCTTCTTTACTTCTCTTTGCTCCACTGACTATTAATCAGTGAAAAAAACTCTTTCCACATTTGCGTTATGTGCGCTTATACAAAAATAAAACTCGCAGATCTTGAGCAGTTCTAAGAAAACTTCAATGTTTTTAACACTTTTGAAGTAGATTGACCACTGCTCGTGCAACTTCGAATCATAATATGCTTTATCTTCATCTGATTTTGATTTAAGAAATGAAATCAAGTTACGTAGTTCGTAGCTACGTGTCTTTTTAAAGCAATAGTGCCCTTGTTGCCCACATTCACATGGCAGTCGTAAACAGAACATTTTTGGCGTCAAAGTCATCTTGCCCGCTGGTAAAACACGGGTATTTGGCTGTTTTATTAATATTTCGGATGTTTAGCAAAAAGGAGGACTTACAGTAGATAAGGGAGGACAAAACATGGAAAAGGACATGTCCTCCTTTTGGATATCATCTGGCAATCCTACCCAAGACCCAGTTTTTCTCCACTTAAGTTGGCATATGGCGCATCAGCCGCCTTGTTGGGAAGAAGAATAGGTGTACAAGGAACATGAAAAAATTATTCTCCTTTGTGAATTAACATGTGTCTTTTCAAATCACTTTTGAGAGGAGATGTATAGTGGCACTCTTTACAAGAAAAATATTTTTCTCCACTGTGAGTCAGAATGTGGCGTTTAAAAATGACCTTTCGAGAAAATAAACGATTTCACTAAGGACATGAAAAAGGTTTTTTTCCCGTGTGAGTCAACATGTGGCTCTTTAAAGTGCCCTTTCGAGAAAATGAATTATTGCACTCAGAACATGAAAATGGTTTTTCTCTAGTGTGAATCGGCAAGTGTCGATTCAAAACGCTATTTTGAGAAAATGAATAATTGCACTTAGAACATGAAAAGGGTTTTTCTCCAGTGTGAATCAGCATGTGTATCTTCAAATCATATTTTCGAGTAGATGAATAGTGGCACTCGGTACATGAAAAAGGTTACTCTCCACTGTGCGTCAGCATGTGGCATTTTAAAGCGAATTTTCGAGAAAATAAACGATTGCACTCAGGACATGAAAAAGGTTTTTTTCCTGTGTGAGTGAACATGTGGCTCTTTAAAGCGTCCTTTCGAGAAAATGAACGATTGCAGTCAGAACACGAAAATGGTTTTTCTCTACTGTGAGTCAGCATGTGAAACTTTAAAGTGCCCTTTCGAGAAAATGATAAATTGCACTCAGAACATGAAAAAGGTTTTTCTCGAGTGTGAATTAGCATGTGTTTTTTCAAATCTCCTTTTCGAGAAGATGAATAGTGGCACTCGGTACATAAAAAAGGTTTTTCTCCACTGTGCGTCAGCATGTGGCGCATTAAAATGCTCTTTTGAGAAAATGAATAATTGCACTTAGAACATGAAAAAGGTTTTTCTCCAGTGTGAGTCAGCATGTGGCTCTTTAAATTGCTCTTTTGAGAAAATGAATAATTGCACTCAGAACAAGAAAATGGTTTTTCTCCACTGTGAGTCAGCATGTGTATCTTTAAAGTGCCCTTTTGAAAAAATGAATAATTGCACTCAGAACATGAAAAAGGTTTTTCTCCAGTGTGAATCAGCAAGTGTTTCTTCAAATTGTTTTTTCGAGAAGATGAATAGTGGCAATCAGGACAAGAAAAATACATTTCTCCACCGTGAATCAGCATGTGTTTCGTAAAATCTCGTTTTCCTGAAGATGAATAGTTGCACTCGGTACAGGAAAAATGTTTTTCTCTACTGTGAGTTAGCATGTGGCGCATTAGATGTACCTTTCGTGAACATAAATATTTGCAATCGGAACATGAGAAAGGTAATTTTCCACTGTGAGTCAGCATGTGTCTCTTTAAATTGCTCTTTTGAGAACATGAATAGTTGCAGTCGGAACAGGTGTAGTTACAATGGGGCCATGCAAATAGCTTTTCCACGGGATGCATCTTCAGCTCTGTAGACAAATTTGAAAAATTATATGGTTGAAGAAGGCTCATTAAGACTAATTAAGTACACATAGAATAGATAAGTGCAGTTAATTCATAAATATGATAGGGTACTCCAAGAATAGGATAGGAAGATTTTTTCAAATATTATTAAGAAAATCGGTTTTACCTGCTGTCTAGGTATTAATTATAATTATATATTTAAATAATAAGCACAAATAAGGCTCAATAAGACTAATTGCGTATACTTAGTAGAGATAAGCGCAGTAAGTTCATAAAAACCTCCAAAAATAGGATAGCACGAATTTTTAAAATCTTTCCCAAACCGTGGAATTGTATTCTATACGACTCCTTACTAGTGACATATATAATATTTTTACAGTATTTATATTTTTGAAATCACTAGATACCCTGAAAATAAATCCTAACATTTTCAAAGCTTTATTAGTTATTATTTCTATATGCTTGATAAAGTTGAGTTTCGTATCAAACCAAATACATAAGTCATTAATATCCGAGACAGATACTAACGACATATGTTTTATGGAATAATCAAAAAATATTGGAGTCTTTTTTCGATAAAACCTCATAATTTGACATTTGCTAATGTTAAGTTGAAAGCGGTTAACATGACACCATATAATAAATCTCAACAAGTTATTTGACAATATAAGGCAATCGTTTATGTTTCTGATTGCGATTCGGATTTCTTGAACATCATTGAAAATATATAAGACATCATTAACAAATAATAAAAACAAGATTGGACCTAAGTGTGACCCCTGGGGAACAGTACTCGTAGCAGTGAATTTGTATGAAAATGAACCATCAATTTTAACAGCCAGTAATCTGTTGATCAAGTAACTATTAAACCACTTATATAGTGAACCGCCTATACTGAATTTATGCAGTTTACTAAGCAATAACTCATGATTAACTTTATCGAACGCCTTACTAAAATCGGTATAAATAGAGTCAACTTGACATTTACTAGACATGGAATCAGATATATAGTTTTGATACGTTAACAAGTTATTAAGGGTAGATTTTCCAGTAGAGATACCATGTTGTTTAGGAGAAATCGGAAAATATTTTTTTTAAGAAGAATTTTTTCAAAAACTTTACGAATTGTTGATAAAAGGTAAACCGGTCTGTAGTATCACCTCATGTGTATCGACTTTTTTAAAAAATAGGCGTAAAATATAAACAATGAAAAGCGTGATTTTGGAAAGAAAGCTGGATAATTTGAAGAAAATAATGACTCCAGATGTCCGCTTCAGATCGTCAGATGCACGCTTAAAGAAGGAAAAACCATTTAATCTTGAGGATCTACAATACGGAGTTTGGCTGTTTTCAGTCAATGGAACCTTTGTACCCTTCATCATGACCGTGAACGATATATAAGTCATAAGAGTGTAGTAATTTAGCAGTTTTCTGCAAATATACATTTTAAAATAAATATTAAATAAACATTTATACGAACAGAACGTAAATATGTCCTGTTAACACGACATTTCCAAACGGACATGGATTCCGAACATCCGAATTAAAAATTCAATATTTGCCATGCAACTAACTGACTATCCGAGTACTCTCCGCATAATGCAAGCATCGTATATATTATTTTACCTCCGCCTTCTATTTGAGGCCCTTGTTCCCTGGCTTTGAAGACAATGTAAATACACCCAGGAACAGCTCAAAATTTTAAATCTTCCATAGAAAATAGGTTTTACCTGCTGTCTGGGTAGTTGTTTCAATACGTTCTAAGCATTCCTTTTTAACATCTGGCAGGTCTACGTCAATTTCCATGTAAGGATATCTTCCTTGACAGTCTTCTCGTGGTTTAAGATCAGCCTTGATGGAAACTGTCTCCACATTATTTCTACCTGCATAAACAATACATATATTGATAATAATTAATGTACAACAAAATGTTTATATTCTATTTAAATTTAAATATTAAAGATTGATGATACCATTGACTCACCATGTAGATTACTGGAAATTGCAAGAGAGACTTTAAGGTTTATTTACTCAATGGAATGATGTTTTCTTTGATCAATATGTAAGTATGTAAAATGTATAATAAATCATGTCGAAAATAAGATAAGGTGAAACTTGAGGTCCTGTCTGCACGACATTTCAAAACGGAAATGAATTTCGAACCTCGGAATTTAATATCCTACATATTTTTACAGGTGCAATTCAACTTACTGGCTGACCGAGTACTCTCCGTGTGTTGCAAACATTCCTTCTTTATATTTGGTAGGTCGATATCTATGTCTGTATATGGTATTGCAATTCCGTCTTCTTCCCGGGGCTCTGGTTCCGTCTTGATGGAGACAATATCTGGATTAAGTAGATCCATGGCACTGGTAGCAATTGGTGATTGGTTCAAGCCCAAAAAAATGTACCTGAAACTAAACATTGTGATAAAGGAACTTTTGAATATTTGGTTTCCCTTGGAATATGTGCGAAATGAAAGTCGTATGCAACACATTTTTGGGAACAAGAATATAATTGATTTAAGATTTTCACGGCCAAAAGTATTATTGTTTTTTGTTTTTGGGGAGTTATGCCGTGTTGCGCTGACTTCTTCAGTTACAGTGTCTATCATCTGTGTTCATCAACACATCTACCCTGATGATGGACACTGTAACGTTGTCCGAAAGAAGTTGGCTAAAGAAGGAGTTAGCGCAACACGGCATAACACCCCAAAAACATATATCAAAAAATAATATAATTATAATAGAAATTTTAAGACTTAATGCATATAAAAATCGGTATTACCTTATATTAGATCCGCCATTCCACTTTCAGCAGAATATCGGATGTACATATTTTTAAAATATGAGTATTTAAATCAATGCAAATATAAAACTGTAATCCGGCAATATTATTTAGCGACGTATTTACAAAAACCGGCTACGCCAATGTTGTTCGTATTATTCAGAGAAGGGTTTAAGAAGTCTTCCGTACGCAACTGATTTATTCAGTGCGCGATATGAGAAATAACGGAAATTAGTGTGACTGACGTCTCTGCTATCGGACATTTGGGATTAGAAGAAGAAGGTGTGAGCAAATGCTACTGGATATAAACCCTAGACTGTTGCTGTCTCACTCTAATAACTCAAGTCAAAGTGCCAATTTAATTATTCCACAGAAACTGTAATCTAAAAATAAGTAAACGTCAGATTGACTGTTTAATCATTTCTCAAACAAAACAGACAAATGGATGTCTAACTTAGGTGTACGCAGGGGGGGTCGACTCCGACCTAAATTTTGGTCCTAGAATGGTGGTGCTTTGGTGACGTCATAGCAATATTTAAAATGCCATTATCCAATAGGAACACTTTGAACGCCATAGAAGAACTGAGTTGTATAAAATGGGATATCTGTGGTAACAAAAGTCAAAACACCACATGTTTATGGTTCTTCGCCGACGTAAATATTTGTGAAAAGTGAAAGTAGTTTTTTTGCAAAGTTCGCATTTTGCAAAAAAATTAAAAACGACTTGTGGCTCGTTGAAAAAAGATGCTTTGCCGACCCTTAATCTTCCAGATATCGGAATATATCGGGATTTACCTGGTGCACAAGGGACCCGGGATGTTAACCAAAATGCAGGTGCGAATCTCTCTCTGTTTGTTCAATGTTTCTAATGTAACTTATCATTAACTTGAATCACCTCAGAATTGAATCTATTTTCTTTTTTAGACCGTATTCGTGTTCCACGTGTACCCCCAGTGTACTACTGCACAAATTGTGGTGCCCTCCAAGATCACAATTACAGTTTTAAAGGTATAAATCTCTATCGACCTTAATATTATTCATATGATTGTGAGTGTTGGTAGAGAGATAGAATTAAAGAATAGACGTTGATTTGAGTCGTTATTATGATAAAGATATTCATTCAATAGTATTATTATTTCTTCAAACCCAGCAACTGAATTACAGATATAATATTCTATGTTTTGTTTGAGTAATGTGATGATGTGATGTTTATTTATTTCTTCCCTGGACCCAGCAGCGGGCCCATTGCTGCCAAAACGGACGTAGAAGCGTATACCTTCATACGCTTCTATATACAACTGTTTTATTTTTCTCTAAAGGAAATAATATTTTAATATTCTATTTTGGTGTGTTAACATTTTATTGTCATTTAAAATGTGTTTTGTCTTACACAAGCTTGTATGTCCCTTTTTTGTGTTATCTGTGTTTGAGTAATAAAATAATTCATGCAATTACGAGTTTTTCATTTTTAAATAATATTTTAGGCTAATAAATGGGGACCGTATTTATATTGTCTATGGTAGTATCGTTTTTTTTTTTACTTTCCTCTATCTTTGGTCGATGGTTTGTGACGTCGTGACAACATATTCCCTTCTCTTTCTTTTTCTCTTAGTTCCAAAAAAATCCGTCGGACGAAATATGTTCAGTACTAAAAGCACGAAGATGACGATCTAGGGGTGTACGTGTTGGCGTTAGTTAATATAGATCGCGTGAGACACAGTGCAGTTGTGCGTTTTAGCATGACGTAGTCCAAATTTAACAAGGTGTTCGCTCAGTTTGGTTCGGAATAACTGCCTGTACCAAAAGGGATACTGATGAATATACGTATTAGTACTTACCAATAACCATCATAAGAATGGGATGTTAAAATGGATGATAAAGTTTAAACAAAGTTTGGAGACAGAATTAAAAGACTGACTCAACAAAACACTTGTCAATTAATGACCATAAATAACATACAGTGGTGCCTCACACAACGAACGCCTCGCACAGCGAATGCTGCACACAACGAACTTCCTTTTCGTTCATTTCACGATTCATACAACGAACTTCGCTTCACACAACGAAGTCGCCCGATCTTCTACGATCACTGCCGATTAATTGCA
Organism: Hesperophylax magnus; assembly: GCA_026573805.1. NCBI lineage: Eukaryota > Metazoa > Arthropoda > Insecta > Trichoptera > Limnephilidae > Hesperophylax > Hesperophylax magnus. Next base: position 2,394,546 of record JAIUSX010000193.1, on the reverse strand, counting down.
TCCTCCCGCGCAGGCAGTCGTTAGACTCGTTAGTCACTGCGTAGTACGCTTAACTTACGCACGTATCGCAGCAATCGTTCTTCATTACGAATTAAATCGCACACGTATCACGGCAGTCGTCCTTTTAAGATAAACTCAACATTTTTTTTATATGATGGGTTCTAAAAAAAGCAGGAAGGTGATTTCTCTTGAAATGAAACAGGAAATAATTAGAAGGAGTGAATGTGGGGTAAAACAGTGTGACCTCGTCAAAAAGTTTGGCCTCTAAACTCTACACTAGACTCCTGTACTCCGATACTCTTGTCCGTTATTTCCGGCAGATGTTGAAGAAAAGAGAGAAACAAACGACTTTGGACAGGTTTTTCACTGCACCATCGGCGGAAAATGGATGAAGATGTGCAAGATTCGATTATTTCTTAAAATTAAAAAATGTGTGTTTTTTTCATTATGTTTTTAGATGTATCTAAATAAAAATAATAACAAAAAATTTATCTTTTTTTTATGTCATCTTACCATATTTTATGCTACAGAACGAATTATTTTTTTTAACATGTATTGTTATGGGAAAACGCGTTTCACATAACGAACTTTTCGCATAACGAACTTGCTCCTGGAACGAATTAAGTTCGTTGTGTGAGGCACCACTGTATATCGATATCTTCAAGCTTTTTGTATCCAAAAATTTTATACAGTACTTAAGCACAGATTACAAGCAGTACAGAGCAGAGCAGTAGACAAGGTTAATAAACTCAAGGCCATTAAAAAAAAGGCGCAACCATAAACAATATGATTGAATTGATTTGTTCATTATTTAGCCCAAAAAACTATTTAAAAATATAAATGTCCTTGAAGCAGAAAAATGTCGAAAAATTTTCCGAGGGCAAGGTTCATCTGACTAATAAAATGAACTTTTACAGTTAGTTTAGTAACTTTTACAGTTGTTTTAGCTTGTTAATCTAAGAAAAAACCCAAAATGACAAGAAATTTGCAAAAACACAAAGAAAAAACTTACAAAACATGAGTGTAGCGCCCTTCGTGGCAGCAGGACGCGTCCTAACGCTTCCTCCAACCACTTTGTGTTTTTTTTAGTATTTTCAAGGGAAATGAGGCAACATCCCTTTGAAATTATTTTTAAAATCAATCAATCAACATTTGAACTTAAATAAAAATAGACTTAATATTTATTAGAACTTTATAATATTATGTGATTTGATTGCAGTGTTTTAAAGTGAATAATCGGAAATTTGCTCAAAAATATTGGACATTCGAAACGAACGGCGATCGGTAAATGCACTCCAGATGTTTTCAACAAAATTCTCGGAAACTGGGCAAGCTTGGACACTGGCAAGTTTTTTACTAAGCCCAAGGTAATTTATTACCCCAACCGTCGCTTTTTATTGCGGACAGAATGCACCACTTCAACAATTACCAGGAACTGGATTACATGTAGATAAATTATGGACTTGCCGAAAGTCACAGCGGTGCTGCCAGGGTCTCTTATCTATGTGAGGTGTCAGCGCTTTATTAGCAGCAGATACATACCTGGACGCTGTTGTTGGACGCGGTGGACTCTCTTACTGCAGCAGCTGGTCCAGTTCCTTCACCACTTATGATTCTTGCTGCAGAGTCTCCATCTTCTATCTTCGTAGAACGTCACAGCGGTGCTGCCAAGGTCTGGTATCTGTGAGAGGATAGTGTGTCAGCGCTTTATTTGCAGCGGACAAATACCTGGACGGATGACGAACCTCGTGCTGGCACTGTTGGTGGACGCGGTGGACTCTCCCGCTGCAGCAGCTGGCCCAGTTTCTTCAAAACCTAGGATTCTGGCTGCAGAGTGTCCATCTTCTATCTTCGTGTCACCTGTTCCTTTACTTCATTTTTCTTCTTAACTTCACTCTATTTTGTAATATTTATATTTTCTGTAATACCTGCATCAACTGTAAAGCGCCCCTGAGGTGATATCTCACAAAAGCGGCGCTATACAAATTATCCAATTATAAATAAATGATTGTCCGACAGTATTCCGACATTTTTCTTTTTTTCATTTTTGCCTATTTTGAACTCATGGTTATAGATATTTAAAAATCTTTAATTTCACCAAAACAATAAGATAATACAGGATAACACTAATCAATTACATGAATAAGTTGGTCGATATAATTAATACGTTGTTGAGGAAGACATATGCCAAGTATGAAGCATTTTTTAACTAAATACCGGAACGTTGGAATAACCTTAAAACTGTCAATTCACTTTAAACTTGAACTTACGTATGTAGGTTGAATAAATTTTTGTAACTTGCTAACACTATAATGGCTTATATTGTATTTTTATCACGAAGAACTTTAACAAGCAATATTTTTGACGCGAAATGATAGTATTTCGGCAGCAAATGACCACCCGCCTGCATAAATAAACCACTCTCATTTTGTTAGCAAGAATGATTTGAAAGCAGTCAAACGACAACATTCCGTCATCTCTTTCTATTACACGAGTCATTATGGTAGAGAGCGAGAGATCAAACCAATCCTTCTACTCTAACAAATGAGATCTGAGCTTTTAGCCACACTATTCGTTTTCTAAAGAATAAGGAGGTGAGCGTGGCGGTTTCAAAAGGGTTTCAAGACCAATAAAGCTGAGTTAAATGCCCCTGGCGTAGACAATAATAAAGTCATAGACAATAGATGACAAGGTTCATGATAATTTCATCCAAATTGCGTCCTGTACATAGACATATGAATATTAGTAGACCTGCCCTAATTGATTAAAGCGTATTATCCCCACTCCCCATACCGGTTCCATTGGAACCGGCTGTGCTCGCGAATGGCCTCAAGTGAAATTTGAAAACGTGACGTCATCATTCTTGTGCGAACTATGGTCGAGACATCATCGGTTCATTTTACGAAATAACACGGCAAAATGTTGACTTGTGTTATGAAAACTTGTAAAAATAGATGTGAAAAAGAGAATAAACCCAATTGTCGTATAACATTCCATATATAAGCATTATTTTACTTTATTTTAAGCATATTCACATCGTATAATATTGATCAGTTGTAGAAACATATACTATCACATCGAAAAACGTCTGGACGCGAAACACAAAGCTGGTTGGTTGCTGGGAAGTAAATTATGAACATTTATAAAAGTGTCTTAACTAAATACTTAAACGAAATATTCGACTCTGAAAATAGAAGAAATTTATTTTGCCGAATTTGGACTTCGCAAATTTGTTCATAACGTGGCGAGTAATTTGCGCTCCCATGTAAAAATGTCTATTCATTCAAAAGCAGATTTTACTATTAAGAAGTAAATGGTGATATTATAATGCGAGATGCCTATTTACTGTCAGATTGATTTATTGACGAATCACAGTCAGCTTAACCCCCTTCGTTCTTCAACAGTTGATTTTACCCCTCGCCATTATCTTCTCGTCTATTAATTCCTATGTCTGTGGTCCTGTATAATATTATGGGGCTATCATATCTTCAACCTATTGACAGGTGAATGCCGTTAACCTTGAGAAAGAATTGCTAAAAATAAACAAAAGAAAATTGAAAAAAATCGTCCTGACGTTTAATGCAAGGGAGTCCGATTTCGTTCTTCATTCAGTTTTATGGTGACTCGATAAATCATCAAAATGAGAATTAATCACATCTTTAAAAGTTATATAAAGTCATGGAAAGAGATGAAACAAACTTTATTAACTGGGTTAGGTTATGTTAGGTTTACAGGTTTTTTTCTAATTACTTTATATCACTTGTGTTGAATTGACGATGTGTTGAGTTTTATGTCATAATCATGGAACCGAGTTTTATGTTCATAAGGGTTTAAATTTCTTACCAACAAAATTATTAATTGTAGTAGGAGTACACCGCAGTCCTGAATACAGTTGACCGATCAATCTCAACCAGCTGTTAATGCGGTACAATTCTTTGTTACGGTTCCATTCTAACTCAAAATATGAGTATTCATCTTACGAATTTTCAGAATCAAATTATTCAACACATGATAATTCCTCACATGACAACTCAACAGCCATAGCTCATCATATCACAGATTCAGAACAATAAAAACTCAAAATAGTACATCTTCGGCACACTTTCTACAGATTCACTGTTTATTTATTTATATATATTCGCCTAAAAAAGCTTTTACATAGAAGTGATACATGATGCAGTGTACATAGGAGAATATCTGTATTATACAGGAGATACTGACAGTAAATAGATGTAATCCATTGTAAAGAAGGTACAAAATACACAATTGTAAAATTGTGATTACAAGTATAATGAGAAAATATTAAGAAATAATTTAAAATAAAACTAAATAAAAAAAACTTAATTAAAACTTAATTTTTGGTCATTTTGAATACATGTAGGATAACGAAAGATTTTTTAAATATTTATGTTGAGGGATCAGTAGGATTTATAGGCCCTGTTAGAAGTTCTACCGAGCCGAACCCTCTGATATGAAAATATCTGGAGTCGGTGAATTTTTTTTCCCATTTGATCTCTGGTGAGTTGACGTGTTGTTGTTCTTGTATTGTTATGTATTTATTTTACTTATGTAATGCACTTGCATAGTGTTGATTGACTAGCTGATCATTTGTGGAAAAGTGAGTGGAAGGGTTTAGTTTTTCCTATGGGGAAGATTTAACCCGGACAACAAAATCGGAAGCATAAAAAAAGCAATATTAGTAAAACGTAAGAGTACCTAACTTAAATTAAAAAAGAAATTACAACAACACTACATAGAAGACAAATCATTAAAACTAATTTAACAACGCTACTCTAATTTGAAGGATTCGACAAAGCGTTGATATATATTATGCTTAATTCTATAAATTGAGTCGATAAATAAATCATCCCCTGAAATTTATGTAGCGAATTTGTTCCTGTAAAACCATTTATTTACCGTTCAACCGGGTAAACTAGGTCATGTTGTATGCTTGTTAATCGCGCAACACCGGGTGTTAATGATATTATTCTTTTTAATTACCTCGGTATTTACTTCACTTAAATATTGCCTATTAACAAAATAATATTAAATGACAAAGTTACACAATTCGATAGAACATACTTTACTTTAAAATTAAAATAAATTATTTCTTTACCGTGGAAAATAAACAACACAAAATGACCGCTAAATGTTATAAAAAATATTTAATACATGTGAACGAATAACATTGATTCGTTCAGACAACCATACATTGTAAAGTATGAGAATGTACATAAAAAATCAAATTTTACTAATCTTTTTTTTTTCAAAATATGTCTTCCAGAAATATTTTTGATATCGTGACTTGTGTTTTCTGATGAAGTTTTCAATCGTTAGTATGTTTCTGCCCCATTTTAGCAAAGAAATATCTTTTAATGTGATTGACAAGAGGGCCGCAAACAAGCGACTATTGCACATACAATTCCGGGAATAATGGTGTGTTAAGAGTGTGTCTCTCACGGCAAATACAAGTAAAAAAATAACAGTAAAGTCATGGAATTAAATAAGTTTTTGGTCATAATTATTTATAATTTTTAATAATGTTATAGTAAAATATTTGTTTGAAAAATGTGTATTGTATCAATAAATAAAGAAATCGAAAAAATATATTTGGGTATCAACCATTTTCTCATCTCGCTTTTTTTACACTTACTCAAGATAAATACTAATCTGTTATTACTTAAGATAAATTTAAATCTGTTATTAATCATTTGCTGCATCCTTTTGTGTTTTTTGCTGGCTCCTATAGTTGGGGGACATGTCGTTCACTCTAGGTATAATATTTTGTAATCACGCTTGAAGAATGTTTTGTTTTTCGATTTTTGCAGGCGATTTAAATACCCAAATATACGTCTATTATTAAACATAAGCATTCGATACTGATTTTGGTATTTTAAGATTTTTTTCTTTTCGCTTATTCTTATAAGTACAAATTTGTATATTTAACTAAAACTTCTATCAGGAATTCAATCTGAACACTTTTCTCCTACTATAAAATAATATGTTCTATAATTAAACTACATATGAAATTATGATATGAAATAAATTTGTTAATTTGACTGGCCTAAGACAGGATCCATTCCTAATTGGCTAGTCAAAATTTCCGAGTATATTTTAGTGTATAATTTTGTATTATTATGATTAATTTATAAGTACGTAAATAAATATACAAATTGATGGATTTTCCTCACAAAATGCGTCTTAGAATTTTATTAATAATAATTTAAAGTAAAATTAAAATTATGAAATGTGCGAACGATAGATAATTTAATATTTCATAAAACTGAATAATAATATGACATGAAATATATGTTTATTACAACATTACGTTTAAAAATTTAAAAGAAAGCGCAACTACCAATGGTATAGTTGTATTCTTATTAATATTAAAATTTAAAAGATACTTTACACGATAAAATTACAATCTTGCGAAATCAATTTAAGTTTTTTACTAGAAAAGAGTCAATACGTCTAGAATCCGATAAGTCTGGCAATAGCCTCTTAAACGTTACGATTTGAGGTTTTAAATATTCTTAATGAAAGTATGACGGAAAAATGTTTAAAAATATAATTTGTAACTTTAGTTATAAAATAAAACAAAACGAATCTATAACGATGGGAATCAGAAAGAATTGAAGGAAAATAGAATGATTCACAATTCAAACATTAATAAATCATACTTATTTTGAAAACAAGAAACTGTTTGCAAAATGATTATTATTCAGTATGCATTCGCGTGTGTTTCTATAAATCTCTCCCTTTTATGATAATGAATTGTTACATTTGAAACAATGAAAAAAGTTTTTCTCCACTGTAAGTTGACATATGGCGCGTCAGCCGCCTTTTTGGGAAGAAGAATAGGTGTACAAGGAACATGAAAAAAATTATTCTCCTTTGTGAATTAGCATGTGTCTTTCAAATTTCCTTTGAGAGGAGATGTAAAGTGGCAGTCTTTACAAGAAAAATGTTTTTCTCCACTGTAAGTCAGCATGTGGCGCACTTTGGACGGAATGGAAAAAAACGCGAATTAAGTGGTTTTTGCAAATGTTAATTTTTTTAATATTTATATTTTTTTTAGTGTAGTACAATAGTTTCTGCATTTTATGTGTTAATTTAAATATATCAATAGGGCTTGATGGAAGTTTGGCAACGCTGCAAAGTGTGTCGTAAGTTAGATGTTCGGCATCGCGTTTTTCAGTTCACTCCTACGCGTGAGCAGAGATGGTTGTGTAATAAGTGACGTATGGATATATTTACAAAAATTTGTTATGGCTGACATTCCTCAAGGTATTTTTAATTTAATTTTCTAAACAATATATCAATATATCATGTGTGTGAGATTTGAACTAACATCTAATTTTACACTATTTTTGAATTTTTTTGCTGGTAAAATGCATATTTCAATTAGCATTTAGAAACAAAACATCGTTTGTTCCAATTTATGAATATATAAGTATTTTAGACTAAAGTCTCACCTTTAATGTCATATATAAATTGTGATCATCTTTTGTCCTTCCTTGAACAGTTTTGTTATTTTCAGGAAGGCCTATATGCATTCCCCGAAGAGAATTATTCGAGGCATTAAAAGAACGGGGTTTATTAAATGCCACTTCTGTGAAATCAAAAGAGTTTTTAATTAATTACGTAACACAAAAATACCACATAGCGGCAGGTTCTAACATTTTGAGCCCTACATTTTACAAAAACATTGAGATTTTTTCACTACAATTAATGAAGAAATGGAGAAAAAGCCGCAGTTATTATTATTATTATTATTATTATTATTGTGAGGTTTGAAAAACATAATTTAGAGTAGTTGCAAGAAAAGCTTGTTTTCTCCAAATCTTTGGGTAGACCAATAAAAATATTTCAAGAAAGTGGTTCTAGATCAAAGCAGAAAAAAGTGCACGATCTGTTAGAGTCTCGCACTCTTGATGAACTCCAGTTAGCAGCAGAAATGAGTTTTCGAAGCGCAGGAAAAAGTGATGCTGCAAAACTCTTAAAACCATCTCGTACCATACCGTCTCGAAATTAAATCATGGCAAGTCCGTGGACAAGAAAATAAACTAAAAGTTCGATTAGGAAAGACGAACATTATTAACGAGTTCCGAGAAAAAACTGGCTTATTGGTAGATTGGCCAAAGCAGGATTTCGGTAGTACCAATGATGGCAACACTGCCCGTCGATTTTTTGACAATCATATTCTGTCTTCGGAAATAACAGGAATCGATGCGGATTTAATTTGGCGATTTTCAGTAATTTTAAAAGTAATGTCCAGTGGATATGACATTGACGAAAATAGTTTCGAAAAATATGCTTTAGACACTGCCAGACTTTATGTACGTCTATATGAATGGTACGCCATGCCGACAAGCGTTCATAAAATTCTAATACATGGTGCGTCAGCGATGAAATTCTTTTTTCTCCCAATAGGACAACTAAGTGAAGATGTGCAAGAATCGAGGCATAAAGAGATAAGGTACTACCGAGAACATCATAGCCGAAAAGTTTCCAGAACAAGCACCAATAAAGATATATTAAATAATTTGTTAATCTCATTAGACCCCGTAATTTCCTCTATTCGACCACTTCCTAAAAAAAAAGTTCTGTGTTACCAACTGAAGTTTTAAGTCTACTAAGAATTCCGTCCAATGGCTCTGGAAATTTGAGTGATGATTTAGACTCCGATGACAACGGAGACACCTTTAGCACCTAGATTTTCTATACGACCATATTTCTAATAGAATATGTGTGTACCTGATTATTGCCCATCTTTTTGTGTTCATGGAAGTGACTTACAATATGTAATATTTATGATTAATATGTTTTATTTTCCCAGATATTTGTATATCTTCAAATTGTATTGAATTATTTGTCGTTTTAAATTTCTACATAAGAGTTTATTGATATTTTTACTTAAAAATAGTTATAATTCATTAATAAGATAATGAAAATAAAATATTGCACTGATATTTAGCACAATTAATTCGTGTTTTTTCTTCATTCCGTCCACTGTGTGGCGTTTTAAAATGACCTTTCGAGAAAATAAACGGTTTCACTCAGAAAATGAAAAAGGTTTTTATCTCGTGTGAGTCAACATGTGGCTCTTTAAAGTGCCCTTTCGAGAAAATGAATTATTGCACTCAGAACATGAAAATGGTTTTTCTCTAGTGTGAATCAGCAAGTGTCGCCTCAAAACGATATTTTGAGAAAATGAATAATTGCACTTAGAACATGAAAAAGGTTTTTTTCCAATGTGAATCATCATGTGCATCTTCAAATCACCTTTTCGAGAAGATGAATAGTGGCACTCGGTACATGAAAAAGGTTTTACTCCACTGTGCGTCAGCATGTGGCATTTTAAAGTGAACTTTCGAGAAAATAAACGATTGCACTCAGGACATGAAAAAGGTTTTTTTCCTGTGTGAGTGAAAATGTGGCACTTTAAAGTGTCCTTTAGAGAAAATGAACGATTGCAGTCAGAACACGCAAATGGTTTTTCTCTACTGTGAGTCAGCATGTGAATCTTTAAAGTGCCCTTTCGAGAAAATAAACGATTGCACTCAGAACATGAAAAAGGTTTTTTTCCTGTGTGAGTCAACATGTGGCTCTTTAAAGTGCACTTTCGAGAAAATGAATAATTGCACTCAGAACATGAAAATGGCTTTTCTCCAGTGTGAATCAGCAAGTGTCGCTTCAAATCGCCTTTTTTAGAAAATGAATAATTGCACATAGAACATGAAAAAGGTTTTTCACCAGTGTGAATTAGCATGTGTTTCTTCAAATCTCCTTTTCGAGAAGATGAATAGTTGCAGTCGGAAGAGGAGTAGTTACAATGGGGCCATGCAAATAGCTTTTCCACGGGATGCATCTTCAGCTCTGTAGACAAATTTGAAAAATTATATGGTTAAAGAAGGCTCATTAAGACTAATTAAGTACACATATAATAGATAAGTGCAGTAAATTCATAAATATGATAGGGTACTCCAAGAATAGGATGGGACGATTTTTTCAAATATTATTAAGAAAATCGGTTTTACCTGCTGTCTGGGTATTAATTGTAATTATATATTTAAATTATAAGTAAAAAATAAGGCTCAATAAGACTAATTACTTATACTAAGTTGAGATAAGCGCATTAAATTCATAAAAACCTCCAAAAATAGGATTTTTTTTAAAAATCTTTCTCGAAAAATCGGTTTTACCTGCTGTTGGGGTAATAGTTTCAATGCGTTTTAAGCATTCGTTTTTAAAATCAGGCAGGTCTATGTCAATTTCCATATAAAGAAATCCCCCCTCATCGTTTTCTCCTGGCGAAAGTTCCCCCTTGATTGTATCAGCCTCTATATTAACGTTACCTGAAAAAACAAATCAATTTTACGTACAAAATGACAAAATACACGACAAAATGCATTATTTATTTAAAAGCTTTAAATTATTCTTCAACGATTGAGGACGCTTTAATTATTTTATTTTACACCTATTAAGGCTTTATTTGCAAAATTATACACGTAAATAGTACAGGAAACGATTATTTAAAAGAATTTGCACAAAAATATATAATCCAAATTTTTTTTTTTCCTTCAGCTGACAAATATATCAACAACATCGTAGTATTTGTTTCCTAGCTGTTGAATCCGTCGCATAGGGGTGTGGTATTGGGACATTGATGTAGAATTTCTACAATAATACGGTAGATACTGTCTTTTAACTGACCTCCTTTGAGTATGAAAAGAGAATACATATAATAGATCAGGGGTATCAAACATTGAATTAATGATTTTATACAAACAGGTTAAATCGGAAATTATTCTACGATCAGATAATTTTATTGAATTTAATGAACAAAGTACGTTATCGTAATTTAGGCATTCTCTAGGAATGCTCATTTTAAAATTTACATATCCTCAGAAATTATTATGGATTCTTTCAATCGCATGTGAATGAACCTCATAGTTTGGGGACCAAACCGTGAAATTGTATTCTATTAAGTGTGACCCCTGGGAAACACTACTCGTAGCAGTGAATTTGTATGAAAATGTACCATCAATTTTAACAGCCAGTAATCTGTTGATCAAGTAACTATTAAACCTCTTATATAGTGAACCGCTTATACTGAATTTATTCAGTTTATTAAGCAATAACTCATGATTAATTTTATCGAACGCCTTACTAAAATCGGTTAAAATAGAGTCAACTTGACATTTACTAGACATGGAATCAGATATATAGTTTTGATACCTTAACAAGTTATTAAGGGTTGATTTTCCAGTAGAGAAACCACGTTGTTTAGGAGAAATCGGAAAATAATTTTAAGAAGAATTTTTTCAAAAACTTTAGGAATTGTTGATAAAAGGCAAACCGGTCTGTAGTATCACCTCATGTTTATCGCCTTTTTTAAAAAATAGGCGTAAAAAATAAGCAATGAAAAGCGTGAATTTGGAAAAAAAAGCTGGATAATTTGAGGAAAATAATGACTCCAGATGTCCGCTTCAGATCGTCAGATGCATGCTTCAAGGAGGAAAAACCATTTAATCTTGAGGATCTTCAGTACGGAGTTTGGCTGTTTTCAGTCAATGGAACCTTTGTTCCCTTCATCATGACCGTGAGCGATATATAAGTTATAAGAGTGTAGAAATTTATCAGTTTTCAGCAAATATTCATTTTAAAATAAATATCAAATAAACATTTATACGAACAGAACGTAAATATGTCATGTTCACACGACATTTCTTAACCGACATGGATTCCGAACATTCGAATTTAAAATACAATATTTGCCATGCAACTAACTGACTATCCGAGTACTCTCCGCATTATGCAAGCATCGTATACATTATTTTACCTCCGCTTTCTATTTGAGGCCCTTGTTCCCTGACTTTGAAGACAATGTAAATATTGTAAATACACCCAGGAATAGCTCGAAATGTTAAATCTTCCATAGAAAATAGGTTTTACCTGCTGTCTGGGTAGTTGTTTCAAAACGTTCTAAGCATTCCTTTTTAACATCTGGCAGGTCTACATCAATTTCCATGTAAGGATATCTTCCTTGAAAGTCTTCTCGTGGTTTAAGATCAGCCTTGATGGTAACTGTCTCCACATTATTTCTACCTGCATAAACAATACATATATTGATAATAATTAATGTACAACAAAATGTTTATATTCTATTTAAATTTAAATATTAAAGATTGATGATACCATTGACTCATCATGTAGATAACTGGAAATTGCAAGAGAGACTTTAAGGTTTATTTACTCAATGGAATGATGTTTTCTTTGATCAATATGTAAGTATGTAAAATGTATTATAAATCATGTCGAAAATAAGATAAGGTGAAACTTGAGGTCCTGTCTGCACGACATTTCAAATCGGAAATGAATTTCGAACCTCCGAATTTAATATCCTACATATTTTTACAGGTGCAATTCAACTTACTGGCTGACCGAGTACTCTCCGTGTGTTGCAAACATTCCTTCTTTATATTTGGTAGGTCGATATCTATGTCTGTATATGGTATTGCATTTCCGTCTTCTTCCCGGGGCTCTGGTTCCGTCTTGATGGAGACAATATCTGGATTAAGTAGATCCATGGCACTGGTAGCAATTGGTGATTGGTTCAAGCCCAAACAAATGTACCTGAAACTAAACATTGTGATAAAGGAACTTTTGAATATTTGGTTTCCCTTGGAATATGTGCGAAATGAAAGTCGTATGCAACACATTTTTGGGAACAAGAATATAATTGATTTAAGATTTTCACGGCCAAAAGTATTATTGTTTTTTGTTTTTGGGGAATTATGCCGTGTTGCGCTGACTTCTTCAGTTACAGTGTCTATCATCTGTGTTCATCAACTCATCTACCCTGATGATGGACACTGTAACGTTGTCCGAAAGAAGTTGGCTAAAGAAGGAGTTAGCGCAACACGGCATAACACCCCAAAAACATATATCAAAAAATAATATAATTATAATAGAAATTTTAAAACTTAATACATATAAAAATCGGTATTACCTTATATTAGATCCGCCATTCCACTTTCAGCAGAATATCGGATGTACATATTTTTACAATATGAGTATTTAAATCAATGCAAATTTAAAACTGTAATCCGGCAATATTATTTAGCGACGTATTTACAAAAACCGGCTACGCCAATGTTGTTCGTATTATTCAGAGAAGGGTTTAAGAAGTCTTCCGTACGCAACTGATTTATTCAGTGAGCGATATGAGAAATAACGAAAATTACTGCGACTGACGTCTCTGCTATCGGACATTAGGGATTAGAAGAAGAAGGTGTGAGCAAATGCTACTGCATATAAACCCTACACTGTTGCTGTCTCACTCTAATAACCTCAAGTCAAAGTGCCAATTTAATTATTCCACAGAAACTGTAATCTAAAAATAAGTAAACGTCAGATTGACTGTTTAATCATTTCTCAAACAAAACAGACAAATGGATGTCTAACTTAGGTGTACGTGTTGGCGTTAGTTAATATAGATCGCGTGAGACACAGTGCAGTTGTGCGTTTCAGCATGACGTAGTCCAAATTTAAAAAGGTGTTTGCTCAGTTTGGTTCGGAATAACTGCCTGTACCAAAGGGGATACTGATGAATATACGTATTAGTACTTACCAATAATCATCATAGGAATGGGATGATAAAATGGATGATAAAGTTTAAACAAAGTTTGGAGACAGAATTAAAAGACTGACTCAACAAAACACTTGTCAATTAATGACCATAAATAACATATATCGATATCTTCAACTTAAGCACAGATTACAATCAGTACGGAGCAGAGCAGTAGACAAGGTTAATAAGCTTAAGGCCATTAAAAAAAAGGCGCAACCATAAACAATATGATTGAATTGATTTGTTCATTATTTAGCCCAAAAAACTATTTAAAAATATAAATGTCCTTGAAGCAGAAAAATGTCGAAAAATTTTCGGAGGGCAAGGTTCATCTGACTAATAAAATGAACTTTTACAGTTAGTTTAGTAACTTTTACAGTTGTTTTAGCTTGTTAATCTAAGAAAAAACCCAAAATGACAAGAAATTTGCAAAAACACAAAGAAAAAACATACAAAACATGAGTGTAGCGCCCTTTGTGGCAGCAGGACGCGTCCTAACGCTTCCTCCAACCACTTTGTATCTTATTGTATCAACATTTGAACTTAAATAAAATAAACTTAATATTTATTAGAACTTTAAAATATTATGTGATTTGAGTGCAGTGTTTTAAAAGTGAATATTCGGAAATTTGCTCAAAAATATTGGACATTCGAAACGAACGGCGATCGGTAAATGCACTCCAGATGTTTTCAACAAAATTCTCGGAAACTGGGCAAGCTTGGACACTGGCAAGTTTTTTACTAAGCCCAGGGTAATTTATTACCCCAACCGTCGCTTTTTATTGCGGACAGAATGCACCACTTCAACAATTACCAGGAACTGGATTACATGGAGATAAATTATGGACTTGCCGAACGTCACAGCGGTGCTGCCAGGGTCTCTTATCTATGTGAGGTGTCAGCGCTTTATTAGCAGCAGATACATACCTGGACGCTGTTGTTGGACGCGGTGGACTCTCTTACTGCAGCAGCTGGTCCAGTTCCTTCACCACTTAGGATTCTTGCTGCAGAGTCTCCATCTTCTATTTTCGTAGAACGTCACAGTGGTGCTGCCAAGGTCTGGTATCTGTGAGAGGATAGTGTGTCAGCGCTTTATTTGCAGCAGACACATACCTGGACGGATGACGAACCTCGTGCTGGCACTGTTGGTGGACGCGGTGGACTCTCCCGCTGCAGCAGCTGGCCCAGTTTCTTCACCACCTAGGATTCTGGCTGCAGAGTGTCCATCTTCTATCTTCGTGTCACCTGTTCCTTTTCTTCATTTTACTTCTTAACTTCACTCTATTTTTGTAATATTTATATTTTCTGTAATACCTGCATCAACTGTAAAGCGCCCCTGAGGTGATATCTCACAAAAGCGGCGCTATACAAATTATCCAATAATAAATAAATGATTGTCCGACAGTATTCCGTCATTTTTCTTTTTTTCATTTTTGCCTATTTTGAACTCATGGTAACAGTTTAAAAATCTTTAATTTCACCAAAACAATAAGATAATAAAGGATAACACTAATCAATTACATGAATAAGTTGGTCGATATAATTAATACGTTGTTGAGGAAGACATATGCCAAGTATGAAGCATTTTTTAACTAAATACCGGAACGTTGGAATAACCTGAAAACTGTCAATTCACTTTAAACTTGAACTTACGTATGTAGGTTGAATAAATTTTTGTAACTCGCTAACACTATAATGGCTTATATTGTATTTTTATCACGAAGAACTTTAACAAGCAATATTTTTGACGCGAAATGATAGTATTTCGGCAGCAAATGACCACCCGCCTGCATAAATAAACCACTCTCATTTTGTTTGCAAGAATGATTTGAAAACAGTCAAACGACAACATTCCGTCATCTCTTTCTGTTACACGAGTCATTATGGTAGAGAGCGAGAGATAAAACCAATCATTCTACTCTAACCAATGAGATCTTAGCTTTTAGCCACACTATTCGTTTTCAATAAGAATAAGGAGGTGGGCGTGGCGGTTTCAAAAGGGTTTCAAGACCAATAAAGCTGAGTTAAATGCCTCTGGCGTAGACAATAATAAAGTCATAGACAATAGATGACAAGGTTCATGATAATTTCATCCAAATTGCGTCCTGTATAATATTATGGGGCTATCATATCTTCAACCTATTGACAGGTGAATGCCGTTTACCTTGAAAAAGAATTGCTAAAATTAAACAAAAGAAAATTGAAAATAATCGTCCTGACGTTTAATGCAATGGAGCCCGATTTCGTTCTTCATTCAGTTTTATGGTGACTCGATAAATCATCAAAATGAGAATTAATCACATCTTTAAAAGTTATATAAAGTCATGGAAATAGATGAAACAAACTTTATTAACTGGGTTAGGTTATGTTAGGTTTACAGGGTTTTTTTCTAATTACTTTATATCACTTGTGTTGAATTGTCGATGTGTTGAGTTATCATGGAACCCAGTTTTATGTTCATAAGGGTTTAAATTTCTTACCAACAAAATTATTAATTGTAGTAGGAGTACACCGCAGTCCTAAATACAGTTGACCGATCAATCGACCAGCTGTTAATGCGATACAATTCTTTTTTACGGTTCCATTCTAACTCAAAATATGAGAATTCATCTTATGAATTTTCAGAATCAAATTATTCAACACATGATAATTCCTCACATGACAACTCAACAGCCATAGCTCATCGTATCAAAGATTCAGAACAATACAAACACAAAATAGTACATTTTCAGCACACTTTTTACAGATTCACTGTTTATTTATTTATATAATATATTCGCCTAAAAAAGCTTTTACATTGAAGTGATACATGATGCAGTGTACATAGGAGAATATCTGTATTATACAGGAGATACTGACAGTATATAGATGTAATCCATTGTAAAGAAGGTAAAAAATACACAATTGTAAAATTGTGATTACAAGTATAATGAGAAAATATTACGAATTAAATAATTTAAAAAAAACTTAATATGAAGCAATATTAGTAAAATGTAAGAGTAACTTAAATTATAAAACAAATTACAACAACACTACATAGAAGACAAATCATTAAAACTAATTTAACAACGCTACTCTAATTTGTAGGATTCAACAAAGCGTTGATATAGATTATGCTTAATTCTATAAATTGAGTCAATAAATAAATCAATTCCACACCCATACTTGTTGCCCAGATCATGCATCTTATTGGTCAGTGAGTGTGTCTGATAGTTGGTCGTGTACGTATTACAGAAGAATGTTATATTTTGTCTTGTATTCCTAGTCGGCACATGGAGTTTAATAGTGGCAAGGATGGCAGGACTGTCAATTAAGTTGTAAATGACTCTGTGTAACACAACCAGGTCTGAAATAATTCTCCTGTCAGACAGTGTTATTACATGCTATTGATTCATCAAACTGACATAATTAATGTAATCAATAGGAATTCTGAGCTTAAAATTTACGTACTCAAGAAAAGGTTTTTTGTTACCAACAGACAAGCGCCAAAACTAGGCTTCCATGTTATGTCTATCAAAACCCTAACAATTAATATTTAGAACGCACCTACTTTCTTAAAATACCAGAATATCCCGTGAAAATGCGCATTTCGCGTTATTTGTGTGAAAATGGCAAAATTCACGTAGGTATTTTGCGTACTGATAATAATAATAATAAAAATAAAAGTGTTTATTCCGGTATGTGGGGAGGTTAGTGCAGTCCCACACATTCCATATAGAGATACAACAAAATATATAATCAAAAACAAAAAATAGAACAGATATACAAAGAGAACAAAACAGAATAAATTGAACATAAAATACATAAAATTAATAAAATAATAGAAAGTTGAAGCCTTTAGTGAGCCGTGACTATATTATGCGCTAGTATTTTTCTCCAGTGTGCGTCAATGCTGGAGGATGGAGTGAGGCGGGCTTCCATAGTGAGGATATTTCCAGAGCTTCTTATCCTTTCCCTCATTCCTGACACCATGGATCTAATAAGGATTGCATATCCGGGAACTCGCCCCTCCGTGAACATACAGGAAGCGCTGCAGTATATGGGGAGAAAAATATTGTGAGGAAGGCGTTGTTGCATTGGATCCGTAGTCTTTCTATACTACTCTTTTTGTTGTTTGCCCATAATTCGCACGTGTACAACGTTGCGCAGTAGGAAAGGAAGAGCGTCCTTTTTACTGCGGTACTGCAAAGGCGAAATCTTCTACTGAGCATGTTTGCTTTAACGCTGAGAGCTCTCCTTTGTCTATCGATATCATTACCGTCCATCAGATTACTGGTGATTATGTGTCCAAGGTATTTAGTTCCTTCGGTCACCTTCAAGTTCACACCGTTCAAGGTAGCTGGAGGAATATTTTTCGGGCCTTGCCCATATCTTATGACTAGAGACCGGATTATATGCAACAAAAATAGCCCAAAATATGCATGCAAATATGCAATAAAAATAGCTATAATATGCACGAAAATCCATAAAAAGGGTCAAAATATGCAACATGAAATAATACAGGAAGTCGTATTTTTACATATTTTTTTTATTTTAGTAAGCTATTAATTCTCAAGGATAACAATTGTATTTTCGAAAATATCAATTATAAAATGTATTTAACAATAAAATTTAGAATTTACCTTTAAAAACGTATATGACTAAGTTCTGTTCTAAATGTTCTGTAGAAAAATTGTGTCTACGATCGCTTAATATATTTTTGTAAGCGAAAAAGGAACGTTCTACGTCTACTGATGTGGCTGGACAGAATTTAAATTTGGGTGCGATTTTTGAACTTATTGTTCCGGGCAAAATTTCACCTGCCCCGTTGATGAAGTTATCAATTTGGCACAAAGGTTCAAACCCTGGGTTATTATTCAGTATGTTTTCAAATTTTTCTTTGAGTTTACTCGGGAATAGCTTTGGCAACGAGGAATTCATAAGACGAATTTCCTTCATAACCTGAATAGATGCATTCAACGCCAATCCATGAGTTTCAAGCGTTTTTGTACTTCCAGGTATGTAAGTGAAATTAGTGGTAATCATAGCTAGGTTTTTTTTAATACTGGCGTCGTCAAACGATTCTTTTCACTGGAAAACTGCCAAAGCCTCTGCACTATCGAATTCATTGATAACACCCTTGATGGCTTCAAAATGTTCATGGTAAAACATCGCAGCTTCGATCCATGTACCCTAACGTGTTATTACTGGCTCAGGAGGTAAAGGGATATTTGGCAGTTTTTCTTGGTAGGCCTTTATACGAGCAGGCGCCTTAAGAAACACTTTCTTTGCTGATGAAATCAGGTTATTTATATTCGCAAACGTGGATCTCACTTCTTCGGCGAGTCTGTGAATTCCGTGAGCAAAACACGTCACATGAATCAAATTGGGATAAAATACTTAGAGGGCTTTGCCTGCTTTGATCATATAGGGGGCAGCATCTGAGAGCAACACATACACATTTTCATCCGCAGAAGATTCAGGAAATATTTTTTTTATACCCTTATTCACAAATCTGGCGATCGTAGAATGATTTGCCTTTTCAAGTTCTCTGCAGGCCACTAAATAGGAAGGTGAAGGTTCAAGTTTTAATGCACCAACAATCAAATTTGCCATGTAACGGCTGCAAGTGTAGATGGTTTCGTCAGCTGAAATCCATATGATGTTATCCTTGAGTTCATTGCGTATTTCTTCCAGCACATATAGATAAATTGATGGTATGTAATTTTTACGTAAAGTAGATTCATCCGGTATATTTTGATTTATGCAATATTTTCTGAGAAAATCCTTCAAGGCAGGATTTGTCAGTTTGTATAGAGGGATATTGCTTGCAAGAAATGCTTCACATACATCCATGCTAAAGTGATTTTGTTGTTTACCTTTGGAGGTTACTTCACTGTTACTGCTACTTGCCACTGTAAAAACTTGTTGTCGTGGGCCCTTCTTCTGCACTCCTGCGATATGAACACTGGTTTTGACATGCTGGTCTATTTGGAACTTTTTTGTGCTAGAAATGTTTTTCTCGCAAACTCGGCAGTATAAAACTTTTCCGTCGTATGTAAATATTCCAGGATATTCAGCTATTCACGTATGGGCACTTTTTTATCAGGGGGCATGGTTCACTTTCACAATGTACAACTTCGTGCAAACAAACAAAACACTAGACGAAACTCTAAAGAACAGCGCGTGCGACCAGTCAAAAACAAAATTCGCAATTCAATGAATTACCATAAAAATATACCAAATCACCCCTCATACGAATGAATGAATTATTTTCGGCAATTAGTCGAATTAAGCCGAGTAGACGCGAGCGCAGGCGAAGATGAGAGAGGTTCCCCCCCGCTCCGGCCGCCGGCCGTAGCGATCAGTTATCAGTTCTTCGCTCAGCTTCGCTGGCCGCGCGCCTTGCTATCTGACGTCTATAGTGTCGCTATGTGAGGCATCTGAACGATATCAAGCGTAAATATGCAAGATCTCAAATTATTTGCTAAAATATGCAACTACCGCTGAAAAGGGTCTAAATATGCATTTGCATATGCAAATGCATATAATCCGGTCTCTACTTATGACAAATAGAGCCGTTTTAGCGGGGTTATAGAACTTATTTTAAAATTGACGAATTTCGCATGAAAATTCGCGTTATCAACGATCTCATAATTAAAGTCCTGGATACCAATTTAATTAGAAGGGGGGGAAGTTTGTGTTATGTTTTACTTTTGACCGGTCTGTGACCAAGTGGACATCACGTTTGGGTCCCACCCAGGCATAGTGTGTTTAATTCCTCGGCTGGCTAAGTCCTCCATCACAACACAAGCAACATTTCCGCTTACTGTGGTGATGGTAGAGATTTTCAAATACTCTCAAGTTATTCATAACCCGGGAATGTTTGTATTTCTTTTTAAAAAAATTGAAAATCATTTGTTGAGGTTATGACCCACTTAACATAATAGATTCAATTTAATCAATTGGGTAAATTGCTTGTATAACTGTGAGTAGTTTCTAGTACTTTTGCGTAAAAATCATATTTGTCCAGATAGGTATAGATAGTCTTTATAAGAGGACATATAAGATTCTTCATGGAGGAATTATGTATTTTCTCTTAGAAATTTACTACCCTCTCCTAATGTTTTTATCTAATAAAATTTATCCTAATATTTTATCATTGAATACGAAATCAAATGAGATTGACTTGAACCAGCCACCTCCGGACTCATAACTGAGGATCGATACCCCTCAACTATGGAGGAGGTCTGTAAATATTAAAGATGGTCTCATTATCTAGTTAACTAATTGATTTAATAAAAAAGTGAAGAGAAATATTATAATACATTATCCTTTTTTTTCGTGGTTTGAGTTCGTAAACAAAAGATTATTTAATATTTTGATTTCAATAAGTATCGGATAAATTTATCGTCTTTTTGAAACATTTTCTCACAATTTAGAAATTAAATCTGATCGCATCAGTGCAGTAATAATAATTATAAAAAGCAACGATTTATCTTCATAAAAAAATTGTTTTTATTATTTTTTCAAACGAAAATGTACTTTTGACCAGCTGTTTATAAAGTGTTGGTCTACCGCTCGAGATCAACTGAACTCTCTAGTATTCCACAGTGCGATCTAGATAGTGTCTTGCATAAATATATCGATCTTCGTTTTTATTGTGTTTATTATATTATCTTCAATGATAAAGGCCAAATTACTAGCGGTCTCTCGCGTTAGAGCAACTGTAGAACGAGATAGATACACCGTATTCATTCCGCTATAAGTACATTGGTTGCAACAGGCAATGTCTAAAGCAGCGATTCTTAACCTCGGGTCGCGACCCAAATTTGGGTCGCGAGAGGTTTTGGGTTGGGTCGCGGAAATCGCGTATTGATATCCCGATCGATGTCACTAAACTAGTATAGTCACAATTATTACTACTCTCAGAACAAGGACATCTATTGTTCACAATCGCGACATGTTAGTTCTGTTTTAATGGGCGGAAGGGCGCGGGGCGCAAAGCGAGGAGTGCGCGCCATCGCCACCGCTCGGCTCACGCAGTCGGCATCGCTCGGTTCGGCTCGGTCACCACCCGCGCCGCCCGCCGCACCGCGCTGGTCGGTCGGTCTCGTCTCATCTCGGTCAGTTTGCTAGCGAGTTTGTTTACGATTGCACGCTCGTTCTCATACTGTTTTACGTGAATAACGTTTATACTTGACTACAATACACTCTTTGTTGACAACTACAAAGTGCTACAAAATTGTGATAATCAATTGTGGAAGATTAAAAGTGCAACTCGCGATTGCTGTTATCGAAAGAAGGTAAAATATTTTTTTCCAATAAATGACATTGTTAGCCTACAATTCGCCGATGAACGAATAGAATAGTATATTTCTATAATTTGTCGTTTTGTTTCAGTAAGTCTTTCGAATTGTGGACAGTCATGGCGAAACGGATGTTAACATACAAGCAAGAATTTTTAGCCTTAGGATTTATTGAAATAAAAGATCGCTCTGGTGTGCCACGTCCACAATGCGTGGTTTGTACGCAACTTCTTTCAAATGAATCGCTAAAAATAAACAAATTGAAGAGACATCTCGAAAAAGTCCATCCAACGTACGCAAATAAACCGCTTGCTTTTTGGAAAGAAAAAGAAACACAAACAAAGCGCATGAGACTTGATGCACCATCAAGTTCAGCAACAGTTTCGTTAGAAAAAACTACCTACGCTTCTTTCGAAGTAGCTTTAAAAGTAGCTCAATGTAAAAAACCCCATAGTATTGCTGAGCAGTTGATTAAACCAGCTGCAATAGCCATGGCAAGAACTGTCTGTGGAGATGAAATTGCGAAGAAGCTGGAAATGGTGCCAATTTCAAACGATACTGTGAAAAAGAGAATAGATTTAATGTCATCAGATATTTTAGAACAATTAATAACGGATCTCAAAAAAGCCATCAAATTTTCAATTCAAATCGACGAATCAGTTGATATTGAAGATTTCCCACAGCTGTTGGTGTACGTAAGATACAGAACTCCACAAAATTTCAATGAAGAGTTCCTGCTTTGTGAAAAGCTCTCTGAAACTACAACTGGGGCTGATATATTTCTTTTAATAGACAAGTTCTTTGTGGAACACCAATTACTGTGGGACAATTGTCTCGCAGTCTGTACAGATGGAGCACCGGCAATGATAGGGAGTCGCATCGGGTTTTGTGCCAAAGTCAAGGAACGAAATCCAGAGGTTGTTTTAATACACTGCTTTTTACATCGAGAAAACTTGGCTACACGTGATATGCAGCCAGATCTACATCAGGTGTTACAGGACGTAATACAAATTATAAATTTCATAAAGGCACGCGCTATGAACTCTCGGATATTTCGACTGATGTGCGAAGAAATGGGTTCAGAACACCAGAATTTATTATACCATTCGGATATTCGCTGGCTATCCCGCGGAAAGATTCTAGCTAGAGTTCTTTCTCTTAAAACAGAAATAGAAATATTTTTGACAGATAAAAGACACGAATGTGCTGATCGCTTCAGTGACAACAAATGGATGGCTAAATTGGCATATTTGGGTGATATTTTCCACCACTTGAATCAGTTGAACACAGAAATGCAAGGTCAAAATCGCACTGTAGTAGACATTTATGAAAAAATTACTGTTTTTAAAAACAAAACAAAACTTTGGCAAAATAAAATTGCTCAATGTCAATTGGCAGCGTTTCCAACATTAAACTTGTTTTTGGAAGATCTTAATCTTAATGGCAACCGTATTTTCGTGGAGACCATGCCTATTTTTTTAGAACATTTGAGAAGACTTGAAAATGAAATGGAAAGATATATTCCACAAAATGTCCATATCGTGAAATACAGTTGGGTAAGAAATCCATTTGAAGTAGATGTAATGGGCGTTGAAAACGATTCAGCTGGATTACAAGAAGAATTGCTCGAAATGCAAGGTGATGCACTTTTAAAAGAGAGATTTGCCAGAACGAGTCTCACAAAATTTTGGGCACAATTATCTGGGAAGCCTGTTCTGAGCAATGAAGCTGAAAAAGCCCTGCTACCTTTCCCAACTACTTATTTATGTGAAGCAGGATTTTCATGCCTTGCTGTTATGAAGAATAAGTACAGGAATAGGTTGGATCCTCAGCATGACATGCGGTGTGCACTTTCTATAAACATAACTCCACGTATACATGATCTTTGTTCAAAAATACAACACCAGGGTAGTCACTGATTATTTTGCTGTAAATTTTTTAACTGTTTTAATGCTGGTCTGATTTTAATACAGAACATTTAAATAAATTTGTTTATTTCTAATTTTACCAATACATCGTATAAATTTTATAGTATAAAATTACATAACCTGTCAATGGAAAAAAAAAATAAAAAATTAGATTAGGGTCGCGTACTTCAAATATATTCGTACCTTGGGTCGCCAGCCAAAAAGGTTAAGAACCACTGGTCTAAAGCATAGTTCAGAAGAAACTGATTGTGGTGATCTGCCGTGTCGATCACTCAGATAAGATGTAAATAATAGTCGTTTGGATACTCCATACTATTTGGTTTATTTAGTGTTATTACTAATGTACAGTATTCGAGATGTTGTTGCAAAGAGAGGACGAGTTACAACAGACACGCCTTTTTATACGTCTCGGTCATGCTGTCTCACTCAGATATGCCTGTCTCTTTCATACCGACAGACATACGTTCACCACATCCCTCCACACTTAAATCAGCAGACAGTAACACAACATGATTATCATAATAATAATTATAAAACATACATACACATATTTAATTATTATTTTACAACATTTTCTTTTTTATTTATAACCATGTTGATTCGGAGAGTTGACTGCTGCTTATTTTGATTTCTCTGTCCTTGGTCGAAGGCGCTCCTTCCAGTTCCCCGACGTTGACGCCACGGGTTCACTGGAGCTGGAAGGAAAAAGAGGGTCACCCGTTAGATTGTCATCCGAAACAAAGTCGGAGACATCGTACTCATCGAACGATAGCCTCCTCGTCTCAGACTCAGGGATTAAAATACTAGGGTTCTTTTCCCATGATACACACAGTTTGGATAATTGATCAAAATGTCTTTTCCAGTACATGATTTTATCATTCAATTTAACCTCAATTAAATATAGTTTATTTCCCAAACGTTTATGTACTTTCCCTGGTACCCACTTATCATTGTTTTGGTCTCTAAAATCCCTAACCATAACTTTCTGATTAATCTTAAAATTCGTAGATACTTTGTTATTCCTTTTATAATAGAATTTCTGATTTTCCTGACATTTTGACATTTTCATTTTGGTATCTTTATCAATCACATTTTCCTTTACCTTCCCCCCTTTAGGTATAAAATTATTCAAATTTGACCTTAACCTTCTACCAAACATTACAACTGCTGGCTCTAACCCTGTTGTACAGTGTGGTGCATTCCTATAATCTATGAGAAAACATTCTAACTTCTCATTATAACCTGACTGAAATTTTTTTTCTAACAATATTTTCTTTAAAAAATTTTTACACGTTTTGACTGCATTCTCTGCCAATCCATTTGATTGAGGATGATTTATAGGTGTTGTTAAATGTTTAATGCCATTTCTCTCGCAAAACTGTTTAAAGTCTGCTGACATGAATGCTGCTCCATTATCAGAAACTAAGGTTTGTACACTACCGAAATAACTGAATAATCTCTTTAAGATTTTAATGGTATTATCTGAGTTAGGTGAATTTACTTCCACGCAATCCAACCATTTTGAGGTTGAATCTATGATTACCAAAAAATATTTATTTCCGATAGGCCCTACGTAATCTATATGAACCCTACTCCAAATTTCTTCCGTTATCGGCCATGGAGTTAACTCACTCTTGGGTTGTGATGGTTGAATTTCCGCACAAATTCCGCACTCTCTAACTAAAAATTCAATTTGACTGTCAATCCCTGGCCACCAAAAATAGCCTCTAGCTAGCCCTTTCATCTTGGCAATCCCTAGATGAGATCTATGCAATAAGCTTAATATCTTATCCCTTAAACTTATTGGAATTACTAACCTATGGTTCCAGAAAATACAATCATCAATTATTGATAAATCGTTCCTTTTTATCCAATAAATCCATTTGCAATCATCCTTATTGACTTTATTTGGCCACCCTGTTCTAAGATAATTTTTTATCTCTAATAATAATTTATCCGTATTAGATTCTGCTTTAACTTCCTCAACATCTATTGGCATCTCGCTATTATTTTTGAATAAACACAAAATTCTTGAATCAAAGTTATTATTTTCCTCAACAGGATCTCCTACAGGTACGCGAGATAAGTAATCCGAACAATTTAATGTTGATTTTACGTATTGAACTTTATAATTGAAAGATGAGAGAATTACACCATAACGTTGTAATCTATTACAAGTTAAAACAGGAATTCCTTTTTTTTCACCAAAAATTCTACATAAAGGTTCATTATCTATTTCTAGAATGAATTCCCTTCCGTAAATGTACTCGAAAAACTTCTTAAAAGCAAACACAATTGCACAAGCCTCGAGGTCTAAAATTGAATATTTCTTTTCCGCTTCTGTCAGTTTACGAGAAACAAAAGAAATAGGTCTTTGTAAATTATTTTCATACACATGTAACAATGTTGCACCCAAACCTTTCGTTGAGGCGTCCGTAACTACCTTCAAAGTAACATTTGGATCGTAATGTGCTAACACTCGATTATCACATAAAATTAATTTTATTTTATTAAAAACTTTTACGCAATCTTGATTAAAATCAAAATTCGTATTTTTTTTCAATAATTTGTGCAAAGGATCTAATAACATAGACATATTTGGCACAAAAGATCGGTAAAAATTTACCATTCCTAAAAAACTGCGTAGCTCTGATAAATCTTTTGGTTGCGCGACTTTACTAATTGCGTTCGTTTTATCTTCCATAGGTTTAATCCCTTCCTTCGAGATTTCAAACCCTAAGAAACATACCGATGAAGCGTTAAAATTGCACTTTTGAATATTTACGCACAAACCGCAATCTTTTAACCTATTAAGAACTGCATTTAAATTAGCATTATGTTCCTCTATCGTTTCTCCTGTAACCATAATATCATCCAGGAAAACCGCTGTTTTCTTCAAACCTTGTAGACATGAAGCTATAGTTCTACAAAATATTGCCGGTGCACTGTTAATCCCAAACACTAGCCTAGTGAATTTAAATAATCCTAAATGTGTAGAAATCGTAGTATATTCCATACTTTCTTCGTCTAGTTCCAACTGTAAATAAGCTTGACGTAAATCAATTTTTGAAAATATTATTCCGCCCGAAATTTGTGATAATAAAACTTCTATCTTCGGCATGGGATATTTGTCAACAATCAATTGTGGGTTCACAGTACATTTATAATCCCCGCAAATTCTAATGCTTCCATCGCTTTTAACTACGGGCACGATAGGAGATGCAAACTTGCTATAACTAATCGGAACTAAAATTCCCTCTTCCTGTAAACGGTTCAATTCCGTTTCAACTTTCGCTTTCAAAGCGAAAGGAATACTTCTCGGATTGCAGAATTTCGGTTCTGCATTTTCTTTCAATTTTAAATGAACTTTAAATTTATTGAATCTACCTAGTTTACTTGAAAATACCTCCGGATATTTACGCACTAACGTATCGACACTATTATTGTTTACGTCGTGAATATTATGCGTGAGTATTTCACTTTTCAACTGTGAAGAAACCGTCTCGAAACCCGTAAAACCAATGTTAAATTCTTTTACGAAGTCTCTACCTAGCACAGTGGTTGAACCATCCTTTACAACACAAAATTCCATTATTTTAGTAATACCATTGAAATTAATTGACAAAATTAAACATCCAAGTAACTGTAACTTACAATTATTGTAACCCTTCAGGGTTAAATTCTTCGGCTTCAATTGTACATCTTTAAAATGTTCCCAATAATCTTTATCCGATAGGATCGATATTCCTGCACCCGTGTCAAATAATCCTTTTATGATGATACCGTTATTAACATTTAACGATAAATAAATGGGATCGGTATTTCTTGTTAACCTTGAATTTATTTCACTTGAATTCACAAACACAGATGAAACTTCCTCCCGTTTTTTTTTCGCGACAATTTTTACTAAAATGTCCCTTGTTTTTGCAATTAAAACACGTCACGTTTTTTAATCTACAATTACTGGAATCATGATTATTTAAATTACAATATTTGCACTTCAACTGTTGTATACGTTCTACTGATTTCTTTCTGGGAATTGTAACATTTTTGTCTTTCGCCCGCGCCGGTGAAGTAGAATAATTCCTACCTGCACTACTATTAAAATTTTTCTTACTTCTAGAAATGAGCCCGACACTCTCGGATTTAATACACGTAATATTTTTATGAAATGAATCCATTCCCGATGCGCACTCTAATGTACTTTTTAAAGTCAGCTTCTCTGCATCTAAAAACATTTTTTCTTTAATACGACCTTCTAATAAACCAGTCACAAAAATATCTTTTAAGTTTTCTTCCAGTCTGCTTTCAAATTTGCAGAATCTTGTTAGACAACGTAACCTAGCTATATAATCATTTATAGATTCCCCAACTTTTTGTTTCGCCGCAAAAAAATTTCCACGTTCCTTAAACACATTCTTTGAAACACCAATGTGGTTTCCTAATAACAAAAATATATTTTCAACCGATAATTCTGTTATTTTTTTTGGAAAACATAAATCTATCAGTAGATTAATCGTGTCTGTGTGTAGGTGGGATATTAAAACCGCCCTCTTTTTATCCTCGGATTTAAATTTGTCATCATTGACGAGGATCAACTGCTCAAACTGTAGCACGAACGTCTCCAGCCCGTCCCTAAGGTGACAAAACCTGGGTAAACCCACTCCCTCCATTTCCACACAGATTACCAATAATCAGAAAAAACAACAACAAACAGCACTCAACTCACGAATCTGATGATTGATGCTGCCGCCGATCGCCGCCCTTCCGCGTCCGACCGTCTTCTGGCTCCGTCCGGATTCCTGGTCGTCCTTCTCGTCCGGTCACCACCGCCACGCCTTCCCGTGTCGGGTCCCCGTACAAGCTGCCTGGATCCGTTTTTCATCCGGTTTCTCGGCTGCTGATTCCTTGAGCTCAGCGCCTTGAATCTCCTCACCAGTTCCTTGCCTTGATGCTCCTTCAATGTCCGATACTGTCCGTGAAGCTGCCCCCAAATTATTTTATTTTTTATGCGACAATAATCCCTTCCGCGGTGCTCGGTGGAATTATAACCAAACTATGGTTCTTTCAGCTGCGCCTACTGTGGTTCTTCCTCCAGGAAGAATTTAATGGCTGATCAGATTCCTTTTTCGGCTGCTCCAACTGTAGTTCTTCCTCCAGGAAGAATTTAATAGCTGTTCAGATTCCTTTTTCGGCTGCTCCAACTGTAGTTCTTTCAGCTGCGGCTACGGTTCTTCCTCCAGGAAGAATTTTGCGGCCGTTCAGCTTCCTTTTTCGGCTGCGCCAACTGTGGTGATCTGCCGTGTCGATCACTCAGATAAGATGTAAATAATAGTCGTTTGGATACTCCATACTATTTGGTTTATTTAGTGTTATTACTAATGTACAGTATTCGAGATGTTGTTGCAAAGAGAGGACGAGTTACAACAGACACGCCTTTTTATACGTCTCGGTCATGCTGTCTCACTCAGATATGCCTGTCTCTTTCATACCGACAGACATACGTTCACCACACTGATTATGATTAATTCTCGGTTCCAGAATTTAATCGAATAAGTTGTTGGACAATGAAGTAAGTAAACATGAAAATTGAAATTCATGTATTTTATCGTCAAAGATATAACATATTTATAAACATACATACTATCCAGGGTAACATTATATGTATAAGAACGTAGAAAAAAACTACAATCGCACAGTAATAAGGAGACAATTAATATTAAAGTTAGACACTTAACTGGTTTAAATCATGTTCTATATTTTATGTTCAATTATTTTTTTTGTAAAACTGTATGTTTCCTAAATAAACTAAAATAAAAAATTGAAAACATATATAAACTGCCTCACTTTTCCCCAGCAGTACCAGTCACTAGGCGAACCTGTATTGAGGTAGATTTTTGAGCAAAATTAATTCGTACACTGTTTATTAATTTACACAGTTTGTCAGGGGGTAAAGTGCGATAACTTCGGGAGATGATATTGTATGATTTTCAGAGTAATTATGTACCACTAGTGACACCTTAGGGTTAGATTATATTGTTTATGAAAGGTTCTCGCCTCTGCTATTTGTTTGTGATTAAATTGTGTCCGCAAAGACGATCCCTGTTTTGTGGCCTTTTTGAATCTGTAGTATGCCAACAGTCTTTTCATATAAAAGGTTGGGTTTCATTAAAAATCTCTCTTGCTCAAAAACAACCAAAGGTTTCACCTTTCCTAAAGAACCACAGGAACTAGCCTGTACCCAGAGTATTTACTGTAAAAAGTACCTAGTCATATCATGTGATAATGGATATTTATTGTTGAATAAAGTTATTCAGTTTGCTTTCAATAACGGAGTTTAATTACAAGGACCTTAATTTATAACAGATACTACAGGATGGTAGAAGTAAAAAAATATATATATAACTTTTTTCTAAATTCCAATGTTTATTTTACCAAAAAACCAATCAACTTTTCTAACCAAAAAACTACCTTAAAATTTAAAAAAAAATTTTAAAAAAGTTATTTTTTCTGTTTTATTTGTAAAATCATAAAGAATCAAGCCATGAAATTTATATTTGTTCCTATAAAACCATTTATTTACCGTTCAACCGTTTATACTAGGTCATGTTGTATGCTTGTAAATCGCGCAACGCCGGGTGTTAATGATACTATTCTTTTTATTTACCTCGGTATTTACTTCACTTAAATATTGCCTATTAACAAAATAATATTAAATGATAAAGTTACACAATTCGATAGAACATACTTTACTTTAAAATTAAAATAAATTATTTCTTTACCGTGGAAAATAAACAACACAAAATGACCGCTAAATGTTATAAAAAATATTAAATACATCTGAACGAATAACATTGATTCGTTCAGACAACCATACATTGTAAAGTATGAGAATGAACATAAAAAATCAAATTTTACTAATCTTTGTTTTTTTTTTCAAAATATGACTTCCAGAAATATTTTTGACATCGTGACTTGTATTTTCTGATGAAGTTTTTAATTGTTAGTATTTTTCTGCCCCATTTTAATGTGATTGACAAGAGGGCCGCAAACATGCGACTATTGAACATACAATTCCGGGAATAATGGTGTGTTAAGAGTGTGTCTCTCAAGGCAAATACAAGTAAAAAAATAACAGTAAAGTCATGGAATTAAATAAGTTTTTGGTCATAATTATTTCTAATTTTAAATAATGTGAAAGTAAAATATTTGTGTGAAAAATGAGTATTGTATCAATAAATAAAGAAATAGAAAAAATACATTTGGGTATCCACCATATCCTCATGTCGCTTTTTTACACTTACTCAAGATAAATACTTATCTGTTATTACTTAAGATAAATTTCAATCTGTTATTAATCATTTGCTGCATCCTTTTTGAGTAGCATCCTTTTTTGTTTCTTTGCCGGCTCCTAAAGTTGGGGGACACGTCATTCACTCTAAGTATAATATTTTGTAATCACGCTTGAAGAATGTTTTGTTTTTCGATTTTTGCAAGCCATTAAAATACCCAAACATACGTCCATTGTTAAACATAAGCATTCGATACTAATTTTTGTATTTTAATTTTTTTTTTCTTTTCGCTTATTCTTAGTACAAATTTTTATATTTAACTAAAACTTCTATCAGGAATTTAATCTGAACACTTTTTTCCTACTATAAAATAATATGTTCTATAATTAAACTATGAAATTATAATATGAACTAAATTTGTCAATTTGACTGGCCTAAAACAGGATCCATTGGCTAGTCAAAATTTCCGAGTATGCTTTATTGGATAATTTTGAATTATTATGATTAATTTATAAGTTCATAAATAAATATACAAATTGGAGGAATACATCGCCACAGCACAGAGGTACCACGAGATCCTCAACAAATACCCCATTTTGACTAGGCCTTCTTTGCAGACACCGGATGCAGTCAAACATTCTGTGACGCATTGCATAGAAACTAGAGGCCCACCAGTAACTGAATGGATTAACCAGCGCTCCTCGAGGCAGCCAAACGCGAATTCAAGTTTCTCTTGGAACAAGGAATTTGCCGCCCAGCAACTGAGCCAGCCCTTTACACATGGTAAAGAAACCAAACGGCGACTGGCGTCCTTGCGGGGACTACAGATTATAGAACGCCAAAACTTTGCCTGACAAATACCCAATAGCCCAGCTTCAAGATTTCGCTCATAAACTGGCAAAAGCAAAGATTTTTTCAACCATCTCGATTTAACGCAAGCATACCATCAAATACCTGTTGAACCTGAGGATATCCCGAAAACTGCAATCATCACTCCGTTCGGATTGTTTGAATTCACTCGCATGCAATTCGGATTATCAAACGCAGCTCAGAGTTTTCAACGTTTCATGCACGCGATAACAAGAGACCTGGATTTCTGTTTTGTTTATCTAGATGACATACTAATAGCTTTAGCGGACGATGAAGAACACAAAAAAACATCTAGATATACTACTTAAACGACTAGCTGACAACAGGCTTGTCATTAATGTACAGAAATGCCAATTTGGAGCCACATCAACTTCCTCGGACATACAATAACTCCGGAAGGCATGACTCCAATCAAGGACAAAGTCCAAGCTGTGACAGATTTCCCACTACCTAAAACAGCGAAAGATCTACGTCGCTTTTTAGGTATGTTAAATTACTACCGCAGGTTCCTGCCGAATTCTATCAACACCAAAACAACATTGTACAACTGCACTGCCGGGTATAAAAATAATGATAAGAGGATCATCACCTGGAACCCGGAACTAACTGAGGCTTTTGAGGAATGCAAGAAACAACTTGCGAACGCAGCTTTACTTGCGCACCCCGACCCAAACGCTAAACTGGCAATGATGTTTGATGCAAGCGACAAAGCGTAAGGCGCCTCACTACAGCAGTCAAAAGGGAACACTTGGGAACCGCTTGGATTCTTCTCAAAAAAGTTCACACCTGCACAGCAAAAATACAGCACTTTTGACCGCGAACTGACCGCCGCTTACAAATCCGTGAAATACTTCAGGAATCACGTTGAAGGCCGTCACTTCATTATATTCACTGATCACAAGCCAATCACCTTCGCTCTGAATAAAAAACGCGCGTCTAGCTCTCCCTGTCAAGAGAGACAGCTAGATTACACAGCGCAGTTCTCAACCGACATAAGGTATGTTTCTGGACAACAGAACGTAGTTGCGGACACACTATCTCGTATAGAGGAGATCAACAGTCCCACTACAATTGACTACGAGCAAATGCGGTTAGAGCAATGCCAACCTGACGGACAATTCAAGGCTAACAATGGCAGCACCCTCGTTCTACGTCAAATGGTGATTCCTGGCACAGACACTCTATTGTGGTGTGATATTTCAACAGGTCACGTACGACCACTAGTACCACCCAGCATGAGACAACAAGTGATCGAGAGCGTTCATAATGTTTGCCACCCCGGTATCCTGGGAACGGTGAACACTATCAAACAAAGATTTGTTTGGCCCGACATGGCGAAAGACATCAAAGGCTTCGTTAAACAATGTATAGCTTGCCAAAAATCTAAGGTATCAAAACATACTGTTGCACCTCTAGCTACGTACCTATTACCTGAGGACAGATTTCGCAACATACACACCGATATAGTTGGTCCACTACCCTCATGCAACGAATACCAGTACATACTCACCATGATTGACCGTTTCACACGATGGCCCGAAGCAATACCCCTGAAAAACATTTCAGCAGAAACCGGCGCCGCAGCACTGACAACTCACTGGATCGCTCGTCACGGAACCCCGGACAGCATCACCACGGACCAAGGTCGTCAGTTCGAGAGTTATCTCTTCAAAAAACTCGCAGAAAAGTTTGGCATCAAACACAACAGAACTACTGCGTATCACCCACAGGCGAACGGGATAATAGAGAGATGGCATCGCACGCTCAAGGCATCCCTCATGACATGTGGTGACCGGAACTGGATCGAAAATCTCCCCCTCATATTACTCGGGTTGAGAGCGACTGTTCGTGAAGACCTAAAATGTTCGCCTGCTGAACTCACCTATGGCAGAACACTAAGGCTACCTTGCGATTTCTTCACTGAAACCCCCCGTGAGGAACCCGACACGTACGTAGGACGTCTACGAAGTTCGAGCATATTAAATCGACTCCTGCCAGCACGTATTCCTGAGGACGGATAGTGTAAGAAAACCTCTACATAATCCATATGAAGGTGATCCATACAAGGTAGAAGAGCGCGACGACAAAACATTTATCATTTCAATAAGAGGCAAACCTAAACGCGTCTCCATAGACAGACTCAAGCCTGCTTTCGTTCCGGTCGAAGAAAATG
This sequence comes from Hesperophylax magnus, assembly GCA_026573805.1. Classification (NCBI taxonomy): domain Eukaryota; kingdom Metazoa; phylum Arthropoda; class Insecta; order Trichoptera; family Limnephilidae; genus Hesperophylax; species Hesperophylax magnus. The sequence continues at coordinate 2,360,359 of JAIUSX010000193.1, read as the reverse complement.
TCACTATGGACACACCTGTCGCTGTCACACCTGTAACCAAGACGACAACTCGCTCAGATCGGCAAGTACATTTTCCAAAGCGATTTGGATCGGAATAAGCACAAAAAGACATTTCTATTTGGCATTTTTTCTATAACTCATGATAGAAATTAATTTCTAAATTTTGCCTAGCTTTCTCTCGCAAACCATATTCTTAAAGTATATATCTTTTTTCTTAAAAAATACTGCTTATCAAACAATATTAAATTTACATATTTTTGATGGAAATTTGACTTTAATATTGTTTGTTATCAAATGATAGAATCTAAAACTTAGATAATTATTATGTGACCGCTCCAACCCGGCCAACTACCGCCCCATAGCGATCACATCAGTTCTGTCCAAAGTGATGGAACGTGTGATCAACGACAAACTGCTCACATACCTCGAGAAGAACAAAATTATCAACGACCGTCAATACGGATTCCGGCGGAACCGCTCGTGCGGTGATCTTCTCGCGTATGTGTCGCATGTTTGGGGGCGGTGCCTGGAACGTCACGGTGAGACCCAAACGGTCGCACTAGACATATCCAAGGCCTTTGACCGGGTCTGGCACCGAGGACTTGTCAACAAATTGCCTTCTTACGGACTTCCCGCATCCCTGTGTACGTGGATTGCTGATTTTTTAAGGGATAGGTCGATTCAGGCTGTTGCTGACGGTTTCACTTCATCCTCACACTCTATAAATGCTGGCGTCCCACAGGGATCGGTTCTGTCTCCGAGTTTGTTTTTGTTGCACATCAATGACCTTTTGACATGTGCACCGATTCATTGTTACGCGGATGACAGTACAGTTCATGATAGCTTTTTGTTTGACAAGCCCCCAAAGGGCACACAAACTCCAATGGCTCGGAGGGCTTTGAAGCAGAGAATGGACGGTTATCTCGAGAGTATTTCCTCCCGGGGTAAAAATAATCTCGTCGAATTTAATGTTTCAAAGACCCAATCCTGTCTGATTACGTCTAAAAGGGATCTAAATGATAACCTAGTCTCCTTCAACGGAAGCAATCTTCCGAACAGGCCTTCCATTGATATGCTTGGTGTGACAATGTTGATTGACAATCCGTTGTTAACAGACCGATTGCCTTCTCTAATGCATAGACGCAATGTAGGCATGCTGTGTCTGTTCTACAGGTATTTCAATGGAGCCTGCTCCAAGGAGCTAGCAGCATTGATTCCTGATGCACCGGTGCACGTGCGCGAAACTCGACGGACACGAACTGAACACCCGTTCACGGTTGACGTTGGCTTCATGAGAACGGGCCGTTTTTACGATTCGTTTTTGTGTAAGTCGGCTCGTATGTGGAACGAGCTACCGGCATCTGTTTTTCCTCCCTCCTATAATCCGAGCCTCTTCAAGGCCCGCATTAACAAATCCCTTCCTACAGCCCCTACCTTACTCCGCCTCACAACGCCGCCCAACCGGGTGGTGACATAGTTCCCCTGTCTGTGCACTGCACAGGCAGGGACACTCTTGTGAGGTGTCTCATAAAAAAATAAAAAAAATAAAATAAAATAATTTTGTGGTGCATGGAAATCAAAGTTTGATTCCAGTTTGTGGTTTAGATCACTGTATAAATCGTGAAATTTTTGTAAGCTGAACTAAGTTCAGTGCAACTGCATGATTTTTACGCAGAGTGCGTACTATGTAGCGCTGGTCATGTAATTATTATATAATAGAATATCAAAATATTTAATCCTATCATTTATGATAAACTTGAAATTAGCATTGTACATGATAATTGAATCGAAAATATATAGTCATAATTAGCTTAGGAAACATTTCGGCGTTTAGAAAAATATTTGTTTGACATAAAATATAAATGTATAGTGAGCTATAACTAGAGTATGCTATAACTAGTACAGCTATAGTGAGCTATAACTAGTACACTCTTGTGAGGTGTCACATAAAAAAATAAAAATAAATATAAAAAAAATAAAAAATAAAAAAAACTATAAGTGACCAGCTCAGGTATGGGTCTCCATCGAAGCCAGAGTAAAGCTGGCCTCTCAGAAGCTGGGCGTACTGTACAGGGCCCGCAGATACTTTAATAGTACACAACTGCTGACCCTGTACAAATCGCAAGTGCGCCCTACTGTCGAATTTGGCAGCCATCTCTGGTCCGAAGCCCCTAAATACCTGAAAAAAACCCTTGACTCTGTGCAAAAACGGGCGGTGCGTTTGATAGATTCCCCAATCTTAACAAACGGACTGCAATCTTTAGAGCACAGGCGTCAGGTAGGTATGCTGTCCTTGTTCTATCGGTATTACAATGGAAGATGCTCTGAGGAACTAGCGTCAATGATCCCTTCGGCACCGGTGCGTAGTCGGGATACACGCCAAACGCGCGCCCAACATTTGTACACGGTTGACATTTGTCACATGAGAACGGGTCGCTTCTACGATTCGTTCTTAAGTTCAACAGCTCGGCTGTGGAACGAACTGCCGGCCTCTGTGTTTCCTCCCTCCTACAACATGGGACTCTTCAAGACTCATGTTCACTCCTTCCTCTCCACAAAAAGACCCTCCACACAGCATCCCCAAAGATGACATAGGCCCTGAGGGAAATTATTTTCTTCAGGGCCTCCTGTGTGGAGTTAATATAAAAATAAAAAATAAAAAAATGTAGTCACGAGTGTGAAACATTTTCTATACGATGAACACAAATCATCATGTAAACCGCATAATTCATGCACCTTAAAACGTATAACAATTATAAAATAACACTATGTTCGGATGAAAACTTTTCACCGCTTTATAGCATTTATGTATGCATTGCTACTCGATTAATAGCATCAACCGTCATCACAAGTGTGATCGACTACCAATATAATGAGCATAGTTCATTTTTTTAACCATGTACCAAGGTACTTTTGTGTACTATCAAATATGCTTCTCTGGACGTATAAGGCACTATATACTTCTAGAGAACCATAAAATCGAAAACTTCTGTTATTTAATATCTCTTTATTATTTTTTCATGCAATAACAGTAAACAGCTGATGATGTATCACTTTCCTAACTAAGGAACATTAACCCACTTTGTCATACGTATGTAAATAAACAAGGTTATTCCACTTTTTGTCTCCAAAAAACACATATTTACATACTGATGAAAGACGTGTTGCATAGTTAATTTAAAATTACCAATTCACCGCTTCAGATTAGCGTAACACATTATATTTCTAATACCATAATGAACACCTTACTTAGGTTACCTTATACATGTACTCCTTTGATTAAGACAACTGTATTATTTATGCTTATATTGCTCTAAACATTTCATACTCTAGTTATAGCTCACTATACATTTATATTTTATGTCAAACAAATATTTTTCTAAACGCCGAAATGTTTCCTAAGCTAATTATGACTATATATTTTCGATTCAATTATCATGTACAATGCTAATTTCAAGTTTATCATAAATGATAGGATTAAATATTTTTATATTCTATTATATAATAATTACATGACCAGCGCTAAGTACGCACTCTGCGTAAAAATCATGCAGTTGCACTGAACTTAGTTCAGCTTACAAAAATTCCACGATTTATACAGTGATCTAAACCACAAACTGGAATCAAACTTTGATTTCCATGCAACACAAAATTATTTTATTTTATTTTTTTTATTTTTTTATGAGACACCTCACAAGAGTGTCCCGGCCTGTGCAGTGTACAGACAGGGGAACTATGTCACCACCCGGTTGGGCGGCGTTGTGAGGCGGAATAAGGTAGGGGCTGTAGGAAGGGATTTGTTAATGCGGGCCTTGAAGAGGCTCGGATTATAGGAGGGAGGAAAAACAGATGCCGGTAGCTCGTTCCACATACGAGCCGACTTACACAAAAACGAGTCGTAAAAACGGCCCGTTCTCATGAAGCCAACGTCAACCGTGAACGGGTGTTCAGTTCGTGTCCGTCGAGTTTCACAGGCCTGATTTACTCGGGCTTCTATGGATCCCCGATACTTGAGCTGGTCTGATATAGTAACTCCAAGCATTTCAATGGAGTCTTTATTGGGGAGAGTGCTCCCATCAAATTGCATCAAACAGTCATTGATCTCCCTCTTTGCCGAAATCAGACACGCTTGGGTTTTTGAGACGTTGAAACTGACCAAGTTGGCCTTACCCCAGGCACGAACCATCTCGAGGTGGTGGTCAATTTTGTGCTTCAAAACTTCCCGAGCTGTTCGGACATCAAAGGTAGAAGGGGGCCTGTCAAAAAGATAACCCTCGTGAACGGTGCTGTCATCAGCGTAGCAGTGAATTGGTGCACATTCAACGAGATCGTTGATGTGCAATAAAAAAAGCGTCGGAGACAGCACAGATCCTTGTGGCACCCCCGCATTGATTTGGTACGGTGAGGAAGAAGAGCCGTCAACCACGGTTTGAATTGTTCTTCCCCTCAGAAAGTCCGTAATCCAACTATGCAGGGTTGGGTGGATCCCATACGATGGTAACTTCCCGATAAGCGCCCGGTGCCAGACTCTGTCAAAGGCTTTGGAGATATCCAACCCAACGGTTTGAGTTTCACCAAAACGTTCCATGTACCGCCCCCAAATATGCGTCACATATCCGACTAGATCGCCACACGATCGGTTTCGGCGAAATCCATATTGCCGATCGCTTAGGATATTGTTATTCTCGAGATATGTGAGCAATTTGTTGTTAACCACCCTTTCTAATACCTTCGAGAGTATGGAAGTGATGGCTATGGGGCGGTAGTTAGAAGGGTCGGAGCGGTCCCCCTTTTTGGCGATTGGGTGGACGATTGCCTTTTTCCAAAGATCTGGCACCTTTCCACCTTTGAGAGAGAGCCTAAATAATTTCGCGAGCACTGGAGTCATTTCTGCAGAACACCTCTTGAGGACCAAGGCAGGTATTCCGTCCGGCCCACTGGCTTTGTCGACTTTCAGCTCGTTCAAGACTCGGAGAACCTCTCTGTTCCGGATCTTCGGTTCCTCTATTTGAAAACCGCAGTGTGGAATGGAAGGGGGAGTCTCTCCGTTATCTTGAAGAGTTGAGTTTTCCGCGAAAATTTTGCCTAATAATTCAGCTTTCTCGCGGGCCGAGTTAGCCAGCCGACCATCAGGCTTGGTCAGAGGTGGGAAAGTGGTTCTGCAGAAATTTCTTCCGATCGAGCTAGCGAGTGACCAGAAAGCACGGCTACCAGTGGGGCAGTCAGCCAGCTTTTTCGCAATTCTCTGGTCGTGATCGCTCTTAGCTCTATTTAGAACTCTCTTACAATCCCTTGCCCGTTTTCGGTATTCCGAAAGGTTATTCATGGAAATAAACAAATGCTCCGAGCAATTAGTTCGTCGATGCACCTCACACCGCAAACGCGGAATATTAGCAAACTTTTAGTTTAAAGCTATTTTGTAAATAATTTAAAACTACAAACAACTTATTATAATTAAACTTAGAAATAATAACTTAAGTTGTTATAAGAAAGCTAATACTAGTAAACAAAATGTTATGTTTCCATTTCATCACATATAATAAATCGTCGCCGTTCAAGCAAAAGTCACCAACCCCGAAAAAGGCAGTTTTGAGTTGAGTTTGCCACCCGATGCGTAAAATTATGTTTTTTAATATGCACAAGTCACCGGAGTACTTTAGTTAATAAAATGCTTCGTAAATCCGATTTATTTATTTTTCACTGCATGACTTTCGATAACATCTCAACAAGCATAAGTCTTTATACGCGGATAGACATGTTTGACAGTATAAAGAAATAAATATTTCGTAATAACTTAAACAAGCAAAAGTTTCTAAACTATGGCTGGTGAGTTTTACTTAATTTTCATTTCAGAACTACTCATACTGTTCTGAAACAGGCAAAAAAAAACAAGCAGGAATAGTTACTTTAGCTTGTTATAAATAAGATCGGGTTGGTATAAAATATAACAAGCAAAACTCGCTACCGCGTAATGGTTACTTTCCTTTGCTTGCAATTTCAACACAACACTGATAAAATAAACAAGCAAAAGTAACCATCCAGCCATAGACAGTTCTGATTGACAAATATTTTTCGTTTATGCTCAGTTTCCTCTATGATGTGACGTTTGACGTTGTGACGTTTCTATGCCATTATGCTGATAACAATGTAAACTAACTAACTAACCATCACGCCGTTTCCCCGCAGGGGTAGGCAGAGAGGACGGACCGCCAAACAACTCGGTCTTGGCACACACTCCTTGCCTCATTCACATTCATACATCGTCTCATACATACTCTTCTATTGTTCTGACTCTTGACATGGCCCGACTCGAGTATCTGATTCACTTGATCGTGCCATGTCTTCCTCGTAATGGATAACAATGTAATGGATAACAATTTAATTAGTGAATCTTCCAACTTCATTTATATTGAAAAAAATTATAAATGCGAGTGCTGTGCCTATTATTGTAAGTATATTTTGTTGTATTGGTTCAAGTTAAAAAGTTTAACAAAGTTATCAATAAATTCATTGAATTAATTTTTACAGGAACCATCTGAGGAGGAAATAACTGAAATTAATGAAGTGACCACTACAAGCCCTGAACCGATTGTAAGTATATTTTGTTGTATCGATTCAAGTTATAGCATTCAGATGCAACAAGGTTATCGAATAATTAATAACGTTAATATTTACAGGAACCAATGAAGGATCATTATATCTCATTCGGTGAAGGAACATCACAAAATACTAATTATGAAGTGACCGCTACAAGCACTGTGCCTATTGTAAGTATATTTTTGTGTTGGTGCATAGTATTAAAACGTTCTGTGTTCACATCATTAGTTTTGTTTGTTTTTTCAGAGTGCCGATGATACGCTAAAGGATAAAAACAACATTGTTGCAGAAGTCAATGGGAATGATCAGGAAACCGATGATCCTAGCTATGTCCCAGATAATATTGATGGGGAAACAGAAGGTAGTGACATTGTTTGATTCCTGTTATGAATACTGTTTCATATTTTCAATTCATATTATTTACAAAATAACTATTTAAAAACAACATTACGACTACAATTAAAGCACATTTTTTGTTTTCCAGTTTGCGACCAACATACCAACAAAAGAAGTCGGTGGCGCACGTCAGATCCTTCTACCTGGACTTGCAATATTGCAAAGGATCTTAGGAATTCTGGAAAGGCTTATGAAGTAAACAAGAGGGTATTTAGTTCCAAAACCCCCAAAAAAGCCAGCTGCACTAAATGCATATTTAATTGCACCACAAAGTTTCCAGAAGAGAAAAGAGAATTAATATGCTCTGAATACTGGAGTCTGGGTGACTACTGCCGTCAAAAGGATTGAAAAGCCGTGAAAAGGGTGTGATACCACAAGAATTCCACCACTGGTATCAATCTCTGCCGAGCTCGACAATCCAGAACTCGATGCTGGAAGTGATACAGAGGAAGAGGATTAGTTATCAATAATTATAATTTTATATTTGTTTTCTCTTACGATCTTTGTTTTAATTATACTTTGTAACATGTTTTTTTACTTTAGGAAGAAAAAATCTTTATTTTGCCTGTATTTTCTAAAAAAATGAGTAAATTTTTTGTAATTACTTATTAATCTTATATATTTTTTTAAATATGTAAAAAGTTCTACCTATTTTATTGAATAAAACTTATTATTAACCACATTTTCTTTATTATAACGTATATCCCTACCTTTCACTGTTCCTCTATTAGCTATTACTGTCCAGATTATTAACAAGCAAAGTCACCAAACCACATTTGAGCCAACTTCCCCCCTTTAAAACCATTTTAAATATATTAATGAGCATCAAAAATTTAAAATAATTATTGGAAGTTATTAGGAAGACATGAGAGAGTGATGTAATGCAGATAAAATCTTAAAAATATTAAATTCTGATTTTTCCTCCATCTTCAAACATTAAAATCACGATATCTCAAAATGATGTTTTTAGGGTTGGTGACTTTTGCCTGAACGACGACGAAATATTGTATTAGAATTAAATACTCTTGCTGACCATCTATCTTCTAATAATTGTTAAGCCAACAATGCCTTCCAATGTGTTCCTGAAAACGTTGCAACCTTAAACGCATAAAAAACAATTTGTCATCTCACCAAGTCCAATCATAACTTCTCTGAACATTTCTTACTTTCCTGGACACATTGGAGGCTGCTCACATTCTGACTGAAGGTGCCTCAGTCAGGATATGACCAATATATTTTTATTTTTATTTTTATTAGATACAATATTTTTTACAATTCAAGGTTTTCAGTAATGTAGGCCTCACTGGGTGGCTTGCCCGTGCTGAGGCCTTCATTTTATAATATAAAAAAAACTACATAATACATTTAATGAGAAAAATTATACATTTAAAATTAAAAATACATAATAATATATTTAAAATTAAAAAAAAAAAAATAGTAGGTACATTGAAAATAATCTTGTGTGTTTGTGAGTGATGTGTGTTTATATTGGTTTTGTGTGTTACGTGTAGGTTTTATTTTTATTTTATGCTATGAAATTTTGGTAATATTGTCTTTTTTGTTCTTTAATCCATTTTGTAATTTTGTGTGTGAATTTATATATATATACCGGAGAGCAGATGGATATACCTAAATATTCAAGGAAATAAATATTTGTCTCATGTCACACACTTTGAGGCTTGTCTCGTACGATGATAAGATTTTTAATCACTGCACACGTGTCATATCGCCAGTTCAAGGATGAATTACTCGCACGACAAACCGTGGGACCTCAGTATATGTTTAGATTTAAAAATAATTACTCCACATTAACACGTGTAGAAATTGTTGAATTCGAACCCAATAAATACGCAAACAACTGACTCAACCCGTCAGTTGTCCGACGACATTCGCAAGTTGTGTTTCTTTGCAAATCCTTATCCAAGGTACCCCCCAGAGGAAACCGGCATTTACAGTCAATGTCACTGGCATAGGTGTCCAGTACATATATATATATATATATATATATATATATATATATATATATATATATATATATATATATACATATATATATATATACATATATATATATATATATATATATATATATATATATATATATATATATATATATATATATCTCTACTCCTGTAGTATGTCGTGGACACTGGAGGAGAGGCTGTCGTGATCTAGTAAAGCACCCCAATATATTGCTAATTATTTAGAAGATGGTCACCCGTTATAAAATGACAACACCGGCCGCTCGAGTTACCGAGGGTCCCAGCGGACACGCCGGCGACCGAAGCGCCATTCTGTTCTTGAGCGTCGTATAACCAACACGTTGTTATCCATTCAAATCACTTTCGCTCTAAAAGGTTATTCGTAATCTTCTGATGAATAAATTATTAAACGTGGAAGTTTCTTTCATTACTCCGAATCGATGACCCCGCAGCACCGAGTAAGTTTTGTGGCGAACCACGACTCCTGCAGCATGAAACTTCCACAGAGTCATATGCTGACCCACAATCTAGAAAAACCTTTTTCATGTCCCGAGTGCAACTATTCATGTTCACAAAAGAGATATCTGACGCTCCACATGCTAACTCACAGTGGAGAAAAACCTTTTTCATGTTTCAAGTGCAACGATTCATGTTTACAAAAGAGCAATCTATGGAGCCATATGCTGACCCACAGTGGAGAAAAACCTTTTAATGTTCCATATGCAACTTATCATGTTCTCAAAAGTGCCATCTAAGGAGTCATATGCTGACCCACAATCTAGAAAAACCTTTTTCATGTCCCGAGTGCAACTATTCATGTTCACAAAAGAGCTATCTGACGCACCACATGCTAACTCACAGTGGAGAAAAACCTTTTTCGTGTTCCGAGTGCAGCTATTCATGTTCACAAAAAAGCTATCTAACGCACCAAATGCTAACTCACAGTGGAGAAAAACCTTTTTCGTGTCCGATTGCAACTATTCAAATTCTCATACGAGCCATTTGAAGAGACATATGCTGACCCACAGTGGAGAAAAACATTCCCCATGTTCCGAGTGCAACTATTCATGTTCTTCAAACAAAAAATTGAAGAGACATGCTGACCCATAGTTAAAAAAAACCAGTGCAACTATTCATGTTCACGAAAGAGCAATCTAAGGAAAAATATTCTGACCCACAGTGGAGAAAAACCTTTTTCATGTTTCATATGCAACTTTTCAGTTTCTCGAAAGAGATATCTGACGCACCGTATGCTGACTCATAATGGAGAAAAACTTTTTTCATATTCCGAGTCTAGCTATTCATGTTCTCGAAATAGTAGTTTGACACAACATATGCTAACTCACAAAAAGGATTAACTTTTTTCATGTTCCGAGTGCGACTTTTCTCGAAACGGAAATTTGATGAGACATATGCTGACTCACAGTGTAGAAAAACCATTTTCATGTTCCATGTTCAACTATTCATATTCTAAAAAAAGCCGTTTGAAGGGTCATATGCTGACTCACCGTGAAACAGGCAGTCGCCTAGTTTGGGGATTTAATGTTTCATGTATAAATCAATTTTATAATGTTTTATCATGTATTTTATGAATAAAATGAACAGTAGAAAATAATCCTTTTCATTAAATCAGAGTGGGAGGAGTCAAATATTACATATCATAAAAATAAAATATCCTTTGTATACACACTCAACGGCACACACATCAATGAAGTAAAATATATCAGGGACCTTGGGGTAACACTGGATGTTAAATTAAACTATATCGGACACACTGATGACATCATTAACAAAGCCAATAAAATGCTGGGATTTATAATTCGCATAGCAAAACCCTTCCACAACATAAACACTGAATATTCCCTTTACACCTCATATATTCGCCTGCACTGGAACACTGTACACCGATCTGGACTCCTAACCAAGCCCAAATCGAAAGAAGAGAAACAATTAAAAAATATGTTTTAAACACATAAATTATAAACTAAACTTACACTTCTCAAATTATACTGAATCCATTAAATTTCATAATTTTAACTCCATCCAAACACGACGTCTAATTTTTGATCAAATGTTATTGTTTAAAATCCTAAATAATGGTCTGGACTCACCAGAACTTAACAATTTAATAAATCTTGATATTCCGTCTAGATCAACCCGACAATCTGATTTATTTTATCTACCATCGTGAAGAAAAAACATTCGAAAAAAATCCCCAATTCCTCGTATATGTGCACAATGTAATACAAAATTTTACAGCATTAACATTTTTTTAAATAACGTAAAGAAATATCGATTTGAAGTAATGCGTACGACCGATTATTAATATGAGAGTATGGAATGTATCGGGAGCATATCCTATCCTCTTCCTATTTTCCTCTTTCTCTCCCCTTCCTTCAACACCAAATTAATTTTTAGATATTAAAACTTCATTTCCAATGAACTTTAGCATAAGAAACTTCTCTGGCTTGACTTTAGTTAACTTGTATATTTATATCTATCATTGTATATTATGTAAAAGCTGTTTGTTTCTTACAAAATTAATAATAACTCAACCTAACCTATGCTAATCTAACCTAACCCAACCCAACTTAACTTAACCTAATCTAACCTTACCTATCAAACCTAACCTTTAATAACCCAACCTAACCTTTCCTAACCTTTCTTAGTATTTGCATAGAGTTAATGGTAAAATTTCTAGCCACTGGTTTCAGGAATACAAACAAAAGAAAATGTCATCAACATCAAATTATTTATTGAGTTATCCCACGATTTATGGCGATTCTCTCCATTTTCAGTTATTTGTGAAACATTCAAATAAGTATTCAAATTATTTATAGAAAAAAAGATAATTAATTACTTATTCAAAACTGAAAATCGTACTATACAATATATATTTGCATGTCCTAAACTAAACACTTCAGTTGCCGAACATCAATATAACCACCAAGGAAAATGTTTCTTTGATAAATCACCAGCTCAAGGATTAATGATAAATAATAATAATAATAATGTTTATTTCAGCTGGACAGAGCGGTGTGTGCAATGCTCTGCCTGCCATAAAAGTTTACATTTAAGTTAATACATAAAGATAAAATGAATAAAGAAATAAATAAAAATAAAAATAATAAATAAAAAATCAATACATTGATGTGCACATTAGGTCTTTATGGTGGCTTGAGTGAAATTCTCCATCTCCGGTGTAGAGGCGCTCCCTGCCACTGGGCAACGGCCTGGACAAGAGTGTTGTCCGATCTCTGGTAGCGCTGCCTCGTCCCGGCTATTCTGTGGCGCATCAAAGCAGCGAACCCATGCACCCTTCCTTCGGTGAACATCTGTGAGGCGCTGCATCGCCAGGGGAGGCCAAATAGGGCTCTGTATGCGTGGTTGTACTGTACTCGGAGTGTGTTCATGACGCCTTGTGTGTATGTCGTCCATAGCTCGCTAGTGTAGAAGCTCATACAATATGTTTGGAAAAGTTGCTTCTTCACCGGAGGACTGCATTTGTTGAATCTCCTGGCAAGCATGTTAGCTCGCACACTCAGTACTCTTCTTTGACGTTCTATGTCTTTTTTATCATTTAGGTCATCGGTGATGACATGCCCCAAATATTTGATTTCGCTGCAAATTGTCAGGTTGGCCCCGTCGAGACGTATGGGTGGAATGACAGTGGGACCAGTATTTGCTTTAAATATCAGCAGGGATGACTTTTTAGCATTGTACATCAGCCCGTGACTATCAACGTAAGCTTCGCATATTGCCAGAAGTTTTCTCATCGCTCTTATCGATGGAGCTAGTATGACCATGTCGTCTGCATAGCTAATATTGTTCATACATACCCCGGCAATATGGCATCCGATTCTTGTTGTATTCAGTGTTTTACTAAGTTCATCCATATATACGTCGAAAAGCACTGGGGACATTGAGCCTCCTTGTCTAACGCCGCACTTTAATTTGGCTGCTTCTGATAGGCTTTCATTCCATCTGACAAAGTTTTCCTGTTGATTGTACCATGTTCTTAATATATTGACAATTTGTGGTGGAACTTGTCGTTCGGTCAGTTTTTTCCACAACGCATTATGACAAACCCTGTCAAAGGCTTTGCTTAAGTCTAGGAAGCATGCGTACACCGTTGTTTTTCTGGCTTTATAGTATTCGATTGTTTGTTTCATGCTATATATGGCCGTATCAGTAGAGCATCCAGCTTTGAAGCCCATTTGAGAGTCCTCTGTATTGAGCTTGTCTTCCGTTAAATTTAAGATGACCTTTTCGAAGATTCTTGCAATTATTGTGGCAAGAGATATGGGTCTGTAATTAACAGATGATGTCAAGTTCAACTGGCGGCTTTTTGGGATCGGTATTATTATTGTTTTGGACAGCTCTTTCGGAATGTGTCCGAGGCCGATCATGGCAGTTAAGAGAGAGGCAAGCAGTATTGTTAAATACTCCCCCGCATGCTTTACATGTTCTATCACTAGTCCATCGTGACCTGCAGATTTACCTCCTGCCATGTTGCTTATTGCTCGCTGGATCATCTCAGGTAATATGACGATGGACGGCTGTTGTTCTGGTTGATGCATTGTTGTCTCAATCTCTTTAACCATTATTTGCGGTTGATCTGGTGCGGAGCAGAATGTATTTCTGAAAACTTTAGCAATATCTTTATTTACAGATTTTCCATCAATCTGGCTCGGTGCGGTGTATTTCGCTTTCAATACGGCATTGGTTTTATTCCAGAAAGATGAAAAATTCTTGCATTCAAAGCTGTTCGCTATTTTGTCCATTTTGTTGTGCTCAAAGCTTCTTTGACAATTCTTATATTTTTTCTTAAAAAGCAATCTGGTTTTTTTCTAGCTTCCATGATGGGACCTTCAGTAGGTCGTCCATTCTGCAGCCAATTTATATGTACGTTTCTAGACGCTTCATAATATAAGGCAACCTGCTCATTCCAACCCGCTGTAGCCTTCCATTTTCTCCTATTTTTTGGCCTTCTCCCTATGTTAAACGCAGATATAGCCGAGTTACTCAATGCTTGTACAATGTTTTTGTATAGGTTGTCGATTTGGGCTACATTCATCGTGGTGCTGTCATAAGTTTCTGTGTTGGTTCCATAAATTATCTGAAGTTGACCTATTGCAAATTGGGCATACCTGGAGTAGGACTGCACTTCTACATGACTTTTGGGCCGCCAACGACACGGATCCTCTACTTTTGTGTGACTTGCGGTATATGTGGGTAACCCATTAGTTCTTAGAGTGGTGTGCATTGGTCTATGATCAGACCAGTCGGACTTGTAGACAATATACATATTTTCTATTGTATTGAGTACTGCCTGAGTCACTAGACAGTGGTCGAGCCACTTCGTGGTATTATGTGCATCGCTTACGTATGTGTAGGAGTCGAGCGGGAGTATGTCAACATCCGCAATTTGTAGGTTATATTCGGAGCAGAATGATTTAAGCTCACGTCCAAATGGCGAATTCATGTCGGCATTAAAGTCTCCCAGAATAATACAATTAGGGTTGTCTCTTTCCTCAATTATCGTGTGCATTTTTGATAGACAGGATAAATATTCCGGTAAATTATCAGTGTTGTCCACTGGCATATATACACTCATGACAAGTAATGTTCCAGTGTTGAGTGTGATATCAATCGCTATTATCCTGGGAGTTTGTTATAGATTTGTTATAGGTAAGATTTGTAACAAGGTGTGTGCATCACTTTACTTACATCGCATCTATGGTCTTGGATTGTGGGACCTTTAAGTACCTACACATTGTCATTTTGCTATTGGTCAAATTGACAGCCCTGCAATTTTGACTTGGAGAGTTGCAAAACCTGAGGCAGGTAGAATCTGTGATTTGCATTGGAAGCAGTGGCCATTCTTTGATCACCAGCCCAAATCAGCGGGCATTCCTCTTAGCTGAGGTTCTACGAACACATTCGCCAATTTTTGTGAGCATCAGCTTTGCATATGGAGCATTAACCATTTGATTGGTGGAATCGGATGACATCTGCCGATCCTGATTGGTTAAGAGTGACCCTTTTGGAGACCACAGCGTGAGGCTGTTTTGCATAGGACTATGACATTATTTTTTGGATAAATTATAAACTGGGACAGTTGCTGTGAAGAGCCAGAATCTACTAATTCGCATCAAGAACGAACTGGTATCACACCTTCATTTTACCTATGCAAGCCCTTTGCCAGACAGATTTAATAGTAGTATGCTAGTTAATTTATTATTTTATTATATCATTTGTGGTAATACATTTTAGTATTCTTTAATTTTTATTGTTATTTCTAGATAAAAAAAATACCCATCCTTACATTTATTTGTTGCTACTTAATCCAACGGTAACAAATTCTAATATTGAACACTGTCAAGAAATAAGTTTGAGATATCAGTAACAAAAAAACTGTTTCCCCTATTTATTTAAAGATTTCCATTATCACTGTTTCTTTTCAGATATATTTGTTTGAGCTTAAAGCTATCGCTACCACAGCAGCGCCATGGATCTACTAAATCCAGAAAATGTTTCCATCAAGACGGAACCAGGGCCCCAGGAAGAAGACGGTGAAATACCGTATACGGATATAGATGTCGACCTCTCAAATGTAAAGAAGGAATGTTTGCAATATGCGGAGAGTATTCCGTCTGCCAGTAAGTCTCATTTCATATGCTAAGAATGTAGGACATAAAATTCGGATGTTCTAAATTCATGACCGTTATGAAATGTCGTGCCGACTGGACTAGGCTTGTTCTTCAAGATTCTCCTCAATTTGTGACATGGTTTAAGTAACATGCTTTATTATACATGTATAAAAAAATGCACATATATTTATGGAAGAACACATCATTCCATTGACTAAAAACAAACACACTCCGTACTGAAGATGTTTAAGAACAAACGATTTTTCTTTCTTGAAGAATCAGTCCCTGAAGCGGACATCTTCGTATTTCTTATTTTTTAAATAAATTCTTAAGTGTGTTATGCAAATGCCCGCTTCTAAGTAGATATATTTAATGGTATCTTTAATGGTAAATATTTTCAGGAACCTATTTTTATATTCACCTATTTTGGAGGTTATACTTATCAATATAATACACGGTTTTCCAATAAGAGGTGTTATTTTGATATTCAAAGTAAAATGCCATTTTTTAAATATAAATGATCAAATGTTTATTTCATTATAAAGTGGAAGGTATGCCGTTAATAGTGAAAAATAACATCAGTCAAATGACCACCACGACCACGCCTACAGGACCATATCCTTTTCATGAAATTTTCCATAACCAAATCGCAAAGTGGCTGCCTTATGTCCTTGATAGCCTCACGAATTCCATCTTTGAGGTCTTGAATCGACGCTGGGCTGTTGGCGTAAACCTTCTTTTTCACGTGGCCCGAAAGGAAGAAGTCGCAAGGTGTGAAATCACAAGATCGCCAATTGTGATCACCTCTTCGAGAGATAACACGGTCCGGAAACTTTTCCCGTAAAAGATCAATGGTTTCGTGGCTTCTGTGGCACGTAGCGCTGTCTTGTTGAAAGTAAACGTTGTTCAGATCAATACCATCCGATTCCGGCCATAAAGAATCGTTAATTCCTTGATTAATATTCAAAATAACACCTCTTATTGGAAAACCCTATATATCAGTAGGCAGAATAAGACGTATAAATAAAAGGATAAAGGTCACAACTAGGAACCCTGGATTTATTTTCGTCCTGGGGGATACGTCTTTAGTATAATCAAGTCTTCAAATCGTGTTCTTAATCCTGAATTCAGTGACATCTATATTTTTATTTGTCTCGATCTTGTTCTGTTTCATGTTTTTATTTTATTTAAATCTTTCTACTAACACAAATACGTTTTGATGTACATCAATTATCGATATAAGTATTGTGGTTTTGTTAATCCAGGTAGCATTAATTTGGAGACAGTTACCATCAAGGCGGATCTTGGACCCCGAGAAGATGAAGGGGATATCCTTACATGGAGATCGACATTGACCTGCCGGATATAAAAAAGGAATGCTTAGAACGTTTCGAAAGAATTACCCACACAGCAGGTAAAACCGATTATTGAGAACACGTCAAACAATTCGTGCTCTCCAATGTTTTACGTTTTTATGAATTCAAAGTGCTTATGTTATCTGGTATCACTCTCCGGTATGGTTTAACAATGTACGTATATTTTACAGGTTGCATAAATGTGCAACCTGTTAAAAAGGCGTTAATCATCAAGGCGGATCTTGTACCCCGAGAAGATAAAGGGGGATAAATTTCCTTGGCCTTCGCGATGTTTAAAAAAACTACTTAGAACGCTTTGAAAGCATTTCCCAGACTGCAGATCAAACCACGTTTCTATGTAAGTTGTAACAATTCCAGCTGCGTGTTTTGAAAAACAAGTTATTTATTTGATTTTCTTAAAATTACCGGTTTCGCTTAGTACAAGCATTTTCGGTTCCATGATAAATCAACACACTGACGATTTATCACACATTTTAAAATGATATAAAGTCATTAGAAATGATGAAAAAAAAACCCAACCTAACGTAACTTACTAAACTTATATCACTTTTAAAATGTGTGTTCAATGTTCAGTGTGTTGATTTATCCCGTCACCATTTGTATTTATATATGTTTTAACGAATTTACTAAGCCTATTTACGCTGTACGTAGGTGATAAGACTTGTTTACCTTCCTATTTACGTATTTTTTTCCTAATTTGTCGACAGATCTAAAGACGCATCCTGTGGAAAACCCATTATTTTTCTGTTCTCAAAAGAGAGATCTGACGAGCCACACGCCGACTCACAGTGGAGAAAGTCCTTTTTTATGTTCCGAGTGCAACTATTCATGTTTTCATTCGAGCCATTTGAAGAGACATATGCTGACCTACAGTGGAGAAAAACCTTTTTCATGTTCCATATGCAACTATACATATTCTTCAAACAATAATTTGAAGAGACATATGCTGACCCACAGTGGAGAAAAACCTTTTTCATGTTCCATATGCAACTTTTTATGTTCTCAAAAGAGCGATCTGAGGAGACATATGCTGACCCACAGTGGAGAAAAACCTTTTTCGTGTTCCGAGTGCAACTATTCATGTTCACAAAATAGATATCTGTCGCGCCACATGCTAACTCACAGTGGAGAAAAACCTTTTTCATGTTCCGATTGCAACTATTCATGTTCACAAAAGAGCTATCTGTCGCGCCACATGCTAACTCACAGTGAAGAAAAACCTTTTTCATGTTCCGAGTGCAACCATACATGTTCTTCAAACAATAATTTGAAGTTTCATATGCTGACCCACAGTGGAGAAAAACCTTTCTCATGTTCCATATGCAACTTGTCATGTTCTCTAAATCGCAATCTAAGGAGTCATATGCTGACCCACAATCTAGAAAAACCTTTTTCATGTCCCGAGTGCAACTTTTCACGTTCACAAAAGAGATATCTGACGCACCACATGCTAAATCACAATGGAGAAAAACCTTTTTCTTGTTCCAAGTGCAACTATTCATGTTCTCGTAAGAGCACGTTGAAGGACCATGTATTGACTCACAGTAAGGATAAACCATTTTTATGCTCCGAGTGCAACTATTTATGTTCACGAAAGAGCAATCTGACGCGCCACATGCTAACTCACAGCGGAGAAAAACCTTTTTATTGTTCCGAGTGCAACTATTCATGTTCTCGTAAGAGCACGTTGAAGGACCATGTATTGACTCACAGTAAGGATAAACCATTTTTATGCTCCGAGTGCAACTATTCATGTTGACGTAAGAGCAATCTGACGCGCCACATGCTAACTCACAGAAGATAAAAAAAACTTTTTCATGTTCCGAGTGCAACTATTCAGGTTCACAAAAGAGCCACCTGAGGCGCCACATGCTAACTCAGTGGAGAAAAACCTTTTACATGTTCCAAGTGCAACTATTCACGTTTTCATACCAGCCATTTGAAGAGACATATGCTGAATCACAGTGGAGAATAACCTTCTTCATGTTCCGAGGGCAACTATTCATGTTCTTCAAACAATGAATTGAAGAGACATATGCTGACCCATAGTTAAAAACCTTTTTCATGTTCCATATGCAACTTTTCATGTTCTCGAAAAAGCCATCAAAGGAGCCATATGCTCACCCACAGTGGAGAAAAACCTTTTTCATGTACCGAGTGTGACTATTTATGCTCTCGAAAGAGCAATCTATGGAAACATATTCTGACCAACAGTGGAGAAAAACCTTTTTTCATGTTTCATATGCAACTTTTCATTTTCTCGAAAGAGATATCTGACTCACCATATGCTGACTCATACTGGAGAAAAACTTTTTTTCATATTCCGAGTCTAGCTATTCATGTTCTCGAAATAGTAGTTTGACACAACATATGCTAACTCACAAAAAGGATTAACTTTTTTCATACTCCGACTGCGACTTTTCTCGAAACGGAAATTTGATGAGACATATGCTGACTCACAGTGTAGAAAAACTATTTTCATGTTCCATGTTCAATTATTCATATTCTTAAAAAAAACGTTTGAAGGGTCATATGCTGACTCACCGTGAAACAGGCAGTCGCCTAGTATGGTGATTTAATGTATTATATAAATCAATTTTACAATATTTTATCATGTATTTTATGAATGAAATGAACAGTAGAAAATAACCTTTTTCATGTTACGAGTGCCACACATTGATTTACTCGGGAAAAACCTTCCTCATGTTCGAACTGCAACTATTCATTTTCTACAAACGGACGACTTAAAATTCACTGCTGTTCTCACGGTGGAACCTGGTTCGTGTGTTTATATATATATATATATATATATATACATGTTAGATATTTAGATATTGTATGTTTAGATGTTTATATATATATAGTATAATATAATATACGTATAATATATATATTTGAATATGTTTGTATACGGATGTATATGTGTGTATATATATATACTCATAAACAACCGCATATATGTATGTATGAATGTGTTTCTGTATATTTGTGTATATAAATATTTTCATGCATACGTTTTCGGGCATTTCTGTTTGAGTGTGAGAGGGTTGTTGACACTCTCGCGTTTCGTATGTTTTTGTCTGGTTTTTATGAGTCCGCTGTATTAGATTCGAACACACATGTTTGAAATATACTTGTGAATATATTTCTATATTTATATGAAAAACACACATTTTTACGTATACCTATATATTTATATATATATATATATATATATATATATATATATAAATGTGTATGTGTGTGTAATCTACCTTTACGCATGTCTTTTTCTACTTTCCATTTAGGTCCAATTTCCGTTTATATTTAATTCATATGTTTACACTAGACTTTATACAAAATAAATATGTTCCATTGGTCACCATGAAACGGGCAGCCGCCAAGTGTGGTGATTTAATATGAAAAAAATATATAAATGTTTCGATTGCAACTATTCATGTTTACACGTTTTTCTTTTGACCTAAATGTACATTTCTGAAAACAGCAAATAAAATAAAAGACTTAGGAACAATAAAGATCAGATCTGTCATACAATAATGAAAATTAGGAAATTATTTCATATGAATTTTAAATTTCTCATTTTAAAGAAAAACTTTTACTCAATTTATTGAACATACGTAAAGTTTATTCTACAATATGACATTATCAGTTGGGAGCAGCTTACAAACCTACCCCCATAAATTTAAAAACTCATAATTATAACAATAATACTAACAAAAACCTCCGTTTTTTTCCCATTGAACACTTTTTCGTAGAATTCAATGTGAAGGAAGTTATATAAAGCAATTAAATCTATGGAAGATTGTGAACTCTTAAAAAAAGACTTAACGCTTTATGTGCTTGGTGTGTTGCCAACAAAATGGAACTGAATATTGCTAAGTACAAAGTTATGACAACAAACTAAAGTTCAACCAACACATTCAATACATTTAAGTAAATCAAATAAATTACTCGGTTTTAATAAGAATTATAATAGCCTAATAATTCTATTAAATTCGTTAGTACGCAGTGTTTTTGAGTATGGATCAACAGTCTGTAATCCACTCTATATTACACAGGTATCTATCTAGACTTGAATCTGTCCAAATAAAATTTTCACGGATTTTGTCTTATCAATCAGGTGTCTACCATCCACTAGTACTAGACGATTACGAACAAAGACATATTTCAAATTTGGGAGTCTAGTTAAAAGACAAAACATTAATGACCTCGTAATGCTTTTCAAAATTGTGAATAATCAAGTAGATTGTAACTTAGTCTATCAAATGAAGTTAAACGCCAGGCCCAAATTCACTAGAAACCTTGACATATTTTGGATCGAAATTTTCGCTAATAACACTGGATATTTTAATCCTATGTCTAGAATGTCTCGATCATACAACGATCTTGCTAAACCACATACTAGTATAGATATTTTCTAAAATAATATAACTTATTTAAAAAGATATCTCCACAATTTTTGTACCTACAAAAAATATAATGTATTATTTGTAGATTTTTGATGGTTTGATATTTTCTATTATATACCTAATTTAAACATATTTAAAAAAAATATTATGTCTTTTAATTTTTGTAATATTAAACTTTGTTTAAAAATACTGATATTGTTGTGTTTGCTTCTGTGAATGTGCAAATGTGATTGCTGCAGACGCATTAGTATAGGGAAATTTATATTTGCATGTAAAGTTATTTTATACTTTCCACAAGAATGTACTTTAAATGTCCTGTTTGTGCTTCAAAAAAAATTCTAAAAAAAAAATGTAAATAAAAAAAATAACAATTTTTCCAGTTAACAAAGACGAATTCTGAGGAAAATGAATTCTAACATCCAGAAGCAGAATCGTTTATCAAATATGTATTGTTGAGAAGATAAGCATTACTACAAATCAATTGTACAAGATAACGAAATGCAAATGCTTGGAGATCATGTCAATCAGCCTACTTCTTTTGTTAATGATTTAGTCAATCAGTCTACTCCATTTACTGATGGTTTGGTAAACCAGCCTTCTTCATTTGATAATGAGGTGGTTGGCCAACCTTCTTTATTTGCTAACGATTTTGTCAACCATTCTACTACATTTGCAAATAACTTGGTCAACCAGTCTTCTTTATTTGCTTATGATTTGGTCGGTCAGACTACCTCGATAGCTAATGATTTGGAGATCCAGCCAACTTTGTGTGCTGCTTTGTGCGATTTAGTCAACCAATCTACTACATTTGCTTATGATTTTGTCAACCTGACTACTTCGTGTGCTTATGAGTTTGTCAACGAATCTACTTCATTTGCTTCATTCGTCTTACCAGTCGACAACATATTGTGACGCTTTGGTCAGTAATTTTACAACCAACGCCAGCGAGATAATAATTTATTTATTTATTTATACTGGGGTTTTACAGATGTTCTCACTTACGTAAGAACTATCCAGTTATAAAAACTCAGTTAAGTTCCAATCTAAAAATTACATACACAATTAAAAAACTAAACCAATAGTGATATAAATTATACATAAGTTCAGTAAAATGACAAATAATACTAGCAGACAAGAGACACGAGAGTTACAGTGATACATTATATAATTTTCTAAACATATTATTTTGCAGCAACAGAACTTCTTTTTTGAATTTGTATAGATTTTCGACGAAAATATCTACTTTAGCACAGTCAGGGGGTATTTCACTATCTCTGCTTATGTTCTGAAAAAAGCACTAATCCGCGGATTAGTCATTTTTTCGTTTTCACTATATCTGAATAACGCTAACGCTCGGGTTAAAGTTCGATTTGACTAATCAGTGCTCGAACTTCACGTTAGGCGCTATTCCTCGAATCAAAGATGGCGTCAAAACATTCCGAGTTTGACAGCTGAGAAGTGAGTCGAATTTTGTTGAATGAATTTGAATGCTTGTATGATCCTTCCTGAATTATTTGATTGTGTTCAAAATAAGAAACAATGTATTAATTTGACACGAATCTATCTAAAATGACCTGATAATCAAAATAACATAACCAAAAAAATGCACACTTCGCGGTGTGCGGACTGTGACGCATGACAGCCGTGGCAGTAGATGGAGTAACTGCAAAGCCAGCCAACGAATAGCTAGTCAGATATTTAGCCCGACATAATGAAATACCCCCTCAATCTTATTGTACAGTCAACACATTTGAATCAGAGAGCTAAAGTAAGCGTTATTATTTTTGAATATATTCAGGTGAAAAATGCTATGGTGTCTTAAACAATGGGAATTGGGGACATTTATTTCAATATTGCCAAGACATAATGAGGTCTCAAGATCAAATGTGATTTAAGATTTTCACGGCCAAAAGTATTATTGTTATTTGTTTTTGGGGTGTTTTGCCGTGTTGCGCTAACTCCTTATTTAGCCAACGTTTCGGACAGCATTGCAGTGTCCAACATCAGGGCAGATGTGTTTTTTATTAACACTGCAATGCTGTCCGAAACGCTGGCTAAAGAAGGAGTTAGCGCAACACGGCATAACACCCCAAAAACAAATAACAATAGGTATCAAGATGGCCGTAGATAATTTTATGCAAACATATTAGGTTAGTCAATTGCCTTCTTATTTTAAGTGTATTAATCTTAAAGTATTCACGACTTGCGTCGTATGATCTAAGATGGTCATTTAGTCCACATTTGAAAGATAATAGTCTAAGCATTTTTTTAAATGATTCTTAAATGTTTTCATACTTGCAATAATGTGGATTCTAAATATTGCTTCCATGTTCATGTTTACTTCTAATTGAGGCATAGGAAAGGGTTAGAATTGATAGAAGATCTTTGAAAGGTTTTAAATCCCATCATTTTAAGTGATTTGGACTTAATGTCATTAATGTGTAAATCAAATATAAATTTAGAATCAAGAGTAATTCTTAGATATCTTATAGAAGACAGTTTTTTGAGAATGATCTTATTAATAACATAGGAAAAATTCTTTATAACGTAAAATGTTCAAAATGTAATATTTTTCAACATTTAAGTGCATATCATTGACATTACATCAGTTATTTAGTGTATCGAGATCCTTTTGAAGCAGTAGATGATCGGTAACAGACTTAATTTTAGCTGTCAGAAAACGTTGTGACTCCTCAAATCCTCAATGGCTTAAAAAAACAATTAATGAAAAGCACAACAATTACACGACATAATAATAATTTCCGCACGTCCCGCACGATCCTGCCGAGAAGTTAATTATTTTAAACGTTTAATTTGTAAAAGGAAACACATCGAACGGCTAGAGACATTTTTTTATTTAATATATATAAAGTGGGTACAGGATATAATATGAGTACATAAAAAATATATTTACATTACAAAATATATTTATGTATCGCAATCTCACCAATGAAGAAACTGGTTCTTGTGCTTGGTGAGAGAGTTACACTAATTATAATAAAATAGAATCATTATGCTATAAGTAAGTATATATATGATAGGAACAATTTATAAAATAACGTTTATGAAAAACAAATATGTAATACAATATTCCGACAAAATAGCGCCTACTAAAAAAGCTTAAGGCGATGCACGGCGTAGCAATGCAAACTCATGTTTTTTGCTTTGAAAATTTGTTCACTTACAAATGTTTTTGATGCTTTAATTAAATACAGTATTTAAATAAAAAAATTTAATATATCTTCATTTTCCGTCTAGATCAACCCGACAATCTGATTTATTTTATCTACCCCCGTGAAGAACAAACATTCGAAAAAATCCCCAATTCCTCGTATATGTGCACAATATAATACAACATTTTACAGCATTGACATTTTTTTAAATAACGTAAAGAAATATCGATATGAAGTAATGCGTACGACCGATTATTAATATGAGAGTATGGAATATACCGGGAGCATCTCATATCCTCTTCCTATTTTCCTCTTCCTCTCCCCTTCCTTTAACACCAAATTAATTTTAAGATATTAAAACTTCATTTCCAATGAACTTTAGCATAAGAAACTTCTCTGGCTTGACTTCAGTTAACTTGTATATTTATATCTATCATTGTATATTACGTAAAAGCTGTTTGTTTCTTACAAAATAAAAAAATAACTCAACCTAACCTTACCTAACCTATACTAATCTAACCTAACCCAACCCAACTAAACCTAACCTAATCTAACCTTACCTATCAAACCTAACCTTTAATAAACCAACATAACCTATCCTAACCTTTCTTAGTATTTGCATAGAGTTAATGGTTAAAGTTCTAGCCATTGGTTTTAGGAATACCAACAAAAGAAAATGTCATCAACAGAAATTATTCCGGCTGTTATCCCATACAACTAAAGCGAATGATCATTTCATGCAATTAAAGATTTAAATTTTCCCAAATGCAGTCAATTTCCCTTTATAGTAATTAAGGTAAATCAAAAGGTTTTATTTAAAAATATTTCGTGTTATCCGCGGCCAGAGATTCAGAATAATTACATTTATTTTTTATTTTTTATTTATTATTATTACATTTATTACATACAAGATATACAAATATGAAAGGAAGCTTTGACTGTCCAACTAGGAAGTTTCCCGTTTTAGGACAGTCAAATTGGCAGGTTGCGTGTACATAATTCCAGGTAGGTACATGTAAAATATAAAATTAAATTAAAATATAAGATATAAATGTAAGAAAGAAAAATAGAAAAAAAATATTTTTTTGGGAAAATACAATTTAGCAGTAATAAACAATAAAATCCAGATAGGTACATGTAAAATATAAAATAAAAATATAATATATCAATGTAAGAAAGAAAAATAAAAAAAATATTTTTTAGGTAAATACAAAATACAAAATCGAAGAAATCAACTCAGACTACGTTTTTTAATAATTTTTCGGAATCTGTCCTACCTAAGTCTAATAACCATTTTGTAATTTTAGTACCGAAGGCTGATAATTCACACAGTTTAAATTGATAGGGGATTTTGTTGTATATTTTTGGTCCCAGGTATGAGAAAACTTTTTGATAAGCCGCAGTATTGCTAGTTGGAATAGAAAGGTCGTTTCTGCTCTTACTTCTGGTTTGATGATTATGATCGACTGTTATCGTTTTGTTTATATTTTTGTGGACGCAGATTGTTATTTTTTTATGTAACACTGTCGAACATCAAGCACATTAAACTCCTTAAAGAGAGCGTCTCTCGAGTATCTGAAGGATTTCTTCATAATGACGCGTAGAATGGATTTCTGTGCCTTCAGTAGCGGGTATAATATTGTTAATCCTGTTACACCCGTAAATATAATCAAATTTCCGGTATTTAATTCAGATACAGATGCATTGGTATTTCTTTTACTTTTAGTTATGTCTCTGACAACATTCCACATGTTTTTGCTGGAATTATCCTTATCAAGTAAGAATTTATAATAACGCTCTTTACATTTGCGAATAACGGTTTTGCAAATATTACGGTATCGGTAATAGTTTTGCTGTTTAATATCGTTCAATGGGTCTCGTTTAGCTATTTTATGAAGGTGATTTCTTTTGTGTATAGATTTAACAATGCCGTTGGTAATCCATGGTGTGAGATGTATTTTACTATATGGAATGCGTTTAGTTATTGTGTGTTTTGTTATGAATGTATTGATTTCATTTATAAAATAGTTGAGAGCATTGTTAACTTCAGTCTCTTTATAAACATATTCCCAATTTTTATTATTAAGATCATTTAATAAGGCCTCATAATCGATAATCTGTTTGTGATTAATTTTATGTTTTTTGGGTGTTGAGTTTGGGATACTGATTGCAGTGGTGTAATGATCAGTGATTGTATTATGTATTACAAATGCATTTGAATTTGTTATATTTCTGGTATATATATGATCCAAACATGAGCTTGAGCTACCTTGTACCCTAGTTGGAGAATTAATATTGGAAATAAAGTTACTTTCAGCCATAGCACATAAGTAATCGTCGGACTGCCTATGCAATACTTCTCCTATAGTATTTATATTCATGTCCCCGATCAGTACA
The DNA here is from genome assembly GCA_026573805.1 of Hesperophylax magnus. NCBI lineage: Eukaryota > Metazoa > Arthropoda > Insecta > Trichoptera > Limnephilidae > Hesperophylax > Hesperophylax magnus. The sequence continues at coordinate 2,333,376 of JAIUSX010000193.1, read as the reverse complement.
TATTGTGCATAATCCTTAGTTTTTTTTAACTCACCAATAAGATTTTCCAGGAAATCTTGGATGTCATTGAACGATGGTGATCGGTAGATAGCTAGGATACCTAAATACTCATTAATGTTGATTTTTAAACAATTACACTGATTTATGTTTATTTCTTGTACTAAGGAATTTAATGTGTTGTCGATATATACTACTACTCCGCTATTTTGGTTAATATGCGATGTTGTATGGTATTCGTTATAGCCTGAAATTTGTTTGGCTATGTATGAATCATTTAACCTGCATTCAGTGAGAATTAGTACATGGAACTTTACCACAGCTTTTATTTCTTCCAAAAATATAATAAAATCATCCAAGTTTCCCATCGTTCTAATATTTTGATGAACAATATTAATCCTATTAGATTCCCAATTAAATTGCATAATTTTGTTAATGTTTTCAAAAATTATTTCAGTATTTGGCACTAAGATACTATCGATTTCATGTTGAAGATCGTTTATTACCATTAGAATTCATAAATTAATTGTTGTTTTCTGGGTAAAGTTTTAAAACAGTATTTTATTATCATATAAATACTTGTAGTACGAAATATGTAGCGACAAAACTGTAAACAAAATGATGTAGTTAGGAAAAATAAAATATATCTGAGTAAGAAATAATATCTGAAATAAAATCCAGGAAATAAGTAACGTATGTAGTTAGTGTGTGGCATTTTCTCTTTCAAAAGACAGTAAAAAGTAGTATAAGTATGAAAAATAAGTAATATCTGGGTTATATAAAATATGTTGATTAGAGTTCTCTTTTGCCGAATTATTAGTAATATTACTAATAAATCAAATAATAATCTTGTAATAAGTGTAGTTACCATTCTAGAGAGAATAAAGATTAAAATTAAAGTTAAAATAAAAATTAAAATTAGGATTAAAATTATTCCAGTACAAATTGGAGTTATGCAAAAACCTAGGTGTTCATATAATATAGTGCTGTTATGTAATAGAGTATGAAATGGCGATATAAAGCGGTAGTCAGTAGTTTTATCACGATAATTAGAATAAAGAGCAGGTAGTCAGAGCTTCGGTATAGCTTGTTCTGAGTCTATTAATATAGGTCGAGAAGAGTCATCTTTTTTCATGTAGATTAGACCTGCTTTCGTCCAGACGTACCTATATTTACATTCAGTCGCACGATGGCGAGCTAGATACCAAAGCCGTTTGCCTTTAGACGTGAGGAGTTCTGAGACGTATATGGGTGTAATGGGGCCAGACAATCCGATTGTTCCCGTGTTTAGTTTGTCCCCAATCTTTTCGCAAGACCTGTTATATTTTTTTATAGCATTAAGGAGCTCCTCTTTTAACGGTATTGAATTAAAATTAATTACCACTGACCTAGGTTTAACTTTTGGAGGAATATTTTTGTTTCTTTGTGATACTCTATATATATTATAAATATCATTTGTATTTAGTTGGCAGTCTACTATTTTACTGGTGTTGAATATAATGTCTTTTAAGGTTTGTGATGTTTCCTCTTTGAATTCTGGAAGCCCTCGAAGTTCCAAACAAGTATTGTTAAATCGTCTGTTCCTGTTTTCTTGGTCAATCTCGATCGCTATTATTCTTTTTTCTAGGTCTTCATTTCGTTCTGTCAAGAGACAAATTTTTATTTCATTTTCTTTATTTTTTTCGCTTTTTTTTTCTAAGTCCTCAAGTCTTGAATTTAAGGCTGAGTTTACTTGTTCATGTAGTTTTTCCAAATTATTTATTCGATATTTTAAATCTTCTTGCTGTTGAGATATGTTTTGAATGGTTTTGAATATTTCATTATTTTGGAGCAGGATTGCATCGTATTTTTTTCCAACAGATTCATTAACTGAGTCTTTGAAATTTGCGAATTCAGTTAAAAATAGATCGATTGTCAGATTACTAGGGCCATCTGTGGTTGTTGGTGGTAAGTTCACACTGGCGTATGATGAGGCGGCAATTGTAGATTTTGGTGTTGATGATGGTTGTTTATTAGGTTTCTCGATAGATGTCAGTTCTAGATTTTTTTCAGACGTATTTTTTTTTGAGTTTTTTTGTGTTTTTGTGCAAGGTTTGCAGCGCCACTGTAAAATCTTAGTTCCTCGCCGTGAGGTCTCTGCGATATCGGCACAAATGAAGTGGTAGTTATCGTCGCAGATACAACATGAGATGAAGTCTGACGGGGTGTCAATGTTTTTTTTACAGATGGAGCATAGTGTATTCATTTTAAAGGTAGTTGATTTCAAAGTTTCACACAAAAAGAAAAAAACGACACAATGCTTGTTTCTTGTATGAGAGATGGCAGAGCCTTTGTGACGCTAAAAACGCCTTTGGGATAGGTTTTTTGTGTTTATATAATGATCGAGTCACTTTTGCACTGAGTTGTATTTTGTGGTACAAACACCAGAATAATGACGAGTATTCCGCCTTAGCGAGATAATTTGTGGGATAAAAAATTCACTGTCCCAACGCGCACTCTCCTGATTAGACGAGTTAACCACTTTTTTAGTTTGATTTTCTAGTATTATGATTGTTAAAGATAGGTAAATTGAAGCAGCTGTCAAAATACGTCAACACTGGTAGACAATATGGCGGATTGGTAGATTGTAGATTGTTTTGATTTTTGTTTAGTGTCAAAGTAATTATGGACACTGATAAGATGCTCCTAAATTTCACTTAGATGCAATCTTAAAACTTAAATAGGTGTTCACTTTTCACTTATCAATATGGGTAGCCACAGAGTAATTTTTAGACCGTTAGGTTTCACCGTATTACACACGATTGCAGTTTTACTTTCACCATTTTATCACTTGACTATTTCGATTATTTTATACTTAATTTGTTTATCACATTTATATTAGCAGCGCGAAACGCAGCGATGACACTGTGAGTAGAGTTTGACACTTTTTGGTTTTATTACAGTGATTTTGGTGATGTTTTTTTAGATTTTTATGTAGAGCGTTTGACAGTCGACTTGTAGGTAATGTAATAACATAAATTTGCATTTGATTTAAATAATCATTTACAAAATGTAAATATTTCAGATATTCTTTTGAAAGCTAATAAGGTAATACCGGTTTATATTTTGAGAAAGAAATTATTATGTGTTATTTATTGAGATATCCCACGATTTATGGCGATTCCCTCAATTTTCAGTTATTTGTGAAAAATTCAAAAAAGGATTCAAATTGTTTATAGAAATAAAGATAATTAATTACTTATTCAAAACTGAAAATCGTACTATACTTAAATATATTTTTGCATGTCCTAAACTAAACACTTCAGTTGCCGAACACCAATATAACCACCAAGGAAAATGTTTCTTTGGTCATCACCAGCTAAAGGATTAATGATAAAATTTGTTATACGTAAGATTTGTAACAAGGTGTGTGCATCACTTTACTTAAATCGCATCTATGATCTTGGATTATGGGACGTTTAAGTACCTACAAATTGTCATTTTGCTATTGGTCAAATTGACAGCCCTGCAATTTTGACTTGGAGAGTTGCCAAGCCTGAGGAAGGTAGAATCTGTGATTTGCATTGGAAGCAGTGGCCCAGGGGCATTTAACTAAGCTTTGGCCTCGAAACTCATTTGAAACCGCCACGCCCACCTCAAAATTCTTATAGAAAACGAATAATATGGCTAAAAGCTCAGATCTCATTGGTGAGAACAGAAGGATTGGTTTGATCTCTCGCTCTCTACCATAATGACTCGTGTAACAGAAAGAGATGACGGAATTTTGACGTTTTCAGTTTCAAATCATTCAAACAAAATGACAGTGGTTTATTTATACACGCGGGTTGTCATTTTCTGCCGAAATACTATCATTTCCGTCGAAAATATTGCGTGTTAAAGTTGTTCGTGATAAAAATACAATATAAGCCAGTATAGTGTTAGCGAGTTACAAACATATTATATTCAACCTACCTACTTAAGTTCAAGTTTAAAGTGAATTAACAGTTATTGGTTTTTCGTTCGGTTTTTTGAACAATGCTTCATACTTGACATTATGTCTTCCTCCACAACGTATAAATGTTATTTATTATATCGATAAACTTATTCATGTTATTGATTAGTGTTATCCTGTATTATCTTATTGTTTTGGTGAAATTAAAGATTTTTAAACATATGTAACCATGAGTTCATGAGGCTGAAAAATGTCGAAATTTTTCGTCGTACTGTCGATGTTTTGGAAAGTTTCTTCAGTGTTTTTGCAAATTTCTTGTCATTTTGGGTTTCTACTTCTCAGATTAACAAGTTTCATCTTAAGGAAATGCACTGTAAAAGTTTATTTTCTTAGTCAGATGAACCTTGCCCTTGGAAAACATTTCGACATTTTTCTGCTTCAAGGACATTTTTATTTTTATAATAGTTTTTTTGGGCTAGTGAATGAATAGAGTAGGCTGAGAGCAATTATGTTGTCTATGGTCGCATCTTTTTTTAAATGGCCTTGAGTTTCCTCTACCTTGTCTACTGCTCTGCTCCGCACGGTAGGTACTGCTTGTATATCTGTGGTTGAGTACTGTATAATTCTGTTGGATACAAAAAGCCGGAAGATATCGATCTAGAGAGTGGTATATTTATGCAGTGGCCATTCTTTGATCCCAGCCCAGATCAGCGGGCATTCCTCTTGGTTGAGGTTCGACGAACACATTCGCCAATTTTTTTGAGCATCAGCTTTGCATATGGAGCATTAACCATTTGATTGGTGGAATCGGATGGCATCTGCCGATCCTGATTGGTTAAGTGTGACCCTTTTGGAGACCAGCAGCGTGAGGCTGTTTTGCATTGGACTACGACATTATTTTTTGGATAAATTATAAACTGGGACAGTTGCTGTGAAGAGCCGGAATCTACTACTTCGCATCAAAAACGAACTGGTATCACACCTTCATTTTACCTATGCAAGCCCTTTGCCAGACAGATTTAATAGTAGGATGCTAGTTAATTTATTTTTTAAAATGTCTTTTTTATGGTAATACATTTTAGTATTCTTAAATTTTTATTTCTAGATAAAAAAAACACCCATCCTTACTTTTATTTGTTGCCACTTAATCCAACGGTAACAAATTCTAATATTGAACACTGTCAAGAAATATGTTTGAGATATCAGTAACAAAAAAACTGTTTCCCCTATTTATTTTAAGATTTCCATTATCACTGTTTCTTTTTTAGATATATTTGTTTGAGCTTAAAACTATCGCTACAACAGCAGCGCCATGGATCTACTAAATCCAGAAAATGTTTCCATCAAGACGGAACCAGGGCCCCAGGAAGAAGACGTTGAAATACCGTATACAGATATAGTTGTCGACCTCCCAAATGTAAAGAAGGAATATTTGCAATATGCGGAGAGTATTCCGTCTGCCAGTAAGTCTCATTTCATATGCTAAGAATGTAGGACATAAAATTCGGATGTTCTAAATTCATGACCGTTATGAAATGTCGTGCCGACTGGACTAGGCTTGTTCCTCAAGATTCACCTCAATTTGTGACATGGTTTAAGTAACATGCTTTATTATACATATATTAAAAAATACGCATATATTTATAGAAGAACACATCATTCCATTGACTAAAAACAAACACACTCCGTACTGAAGATGTTTAAGAACAAACGATTTTTCTTACTTGAAGAATCAGTGCCTGAAGCGGACATCTTCGTATTTCTTATTTTTTAAATAAATTCTTAAGTGTGTTATGCAAATGCCCGCTTCTAAGTAGATATATTTAATGGTATCTTCAATGGTAAATATTTTCAGGAACCTATTTTTATATTTACCTATTTTGGAGGTTATACTTCAATATAATACAGGGTTTTCCAATAAGAGGTGTTATTTTGATATTCAAAGAAAAATGTCATTTTTTAAATATAAATTATCAAAGGTTTTTTCATTATAAAGTGGAAGGTATGCCGTTAATAGTGAAAAATAACATCAGTCAAATGACCACCACGACCACGCCTACAGGACCATATCCTTTTCATGAAATTTTCCATAACCAAATCGCTGCTGTGGCTGCCTTATGTCCTAGATAGCCTCACGAATTCCATCTTTCAGGTCTTGAATCGACGCTGGGCTGTTGGCGTAGATCTTCTCTTTCACGTGCCCCCAAAGGAAGAAGTCGCAAGGTGTGAAATCACAAGATCTCTGTGGCCAATTGTTATCACCTCTTCGAGAGATAACACGGTCCGGAAACTTTTCCCGTAAAAGATCAATGGTTTTGTTGCTTGTGTGGCACGTAGCGCCGTCTTGTTGAAAGTAAACGTTGTCCAGATCAATACCATCCAATTCCGGCCATAAAGAATCATTAATTCCTTAATTAATATTCAAAATAACACTTCTTATTGGAAAACCCTATATATCAGTAGCCAGAATAAGACGTATAAATAAAAGGATAAAGGTCACAACTAGGAATTGAACCCAGGATCTATTGTCGTCCTGGGGGATACGTCTTTAGTATAATCAAGTCTTCAAATCGTGTTCTTAATCTTAAGTTCAGTTACATTTATCTTTTATTTGTCTCGATCTTGTTCTGTTTCATGTTTTTATTTTATTTAAATCTTTCTACTAACACAAATACGTTTTGATGTAAATCAATTATCGATATAAGTATTGTTGTTTTGTTTATCCAGGTAGCATTAATTTGGAAACAGTTACCATCAAGGCGGATCTTGGACCCCTAGAAGATGAAGGGGGTTATCCTTACGTGGAGATCGACATTGACCTGCCGGATATAAAAAAGGAATGCTTAGAACGTTTCGAAAGAATTACCCACACAGCAGGTAAAACCGATTATTGAGAACACGTCGAACAATTCGTGCTCTCTAATGTTTTACGTTTTTATGAATTCAAAGTGCTTATATTATCTGGTATCACTCTGCTCTCTCCGGTATGGTTTAGCAATTTATGTATATTTTACAGGTTGCATAAATGTGCAACCTGTAAAAAAGGCGTTAACCATCGAGGCGGATCTTGTACCCCGAGAAGATGAAGGGGGATAAATTTTCTTGGCTTTCGCGATGTTAAAAAAAACTACTTAGAACGCTTTGAAAGCATTTCCCAGACTGCAGATCAAACCACGTTTCTATGTAAGTTTTAATATTTCCCGCTGCTTGTTTTGAAAAACAAGTTATTTATTTGATTTTCTTAAAATTACCGGTTTCGCTTAGTAAAAGCATTTTCGGTTCCATGATAAATCAACTCACTGACGATTTATCACACGTTTTAAAAGTGATATAAAGTCATTAGAAACGATGAAAAAAAAAACCCAACCTAACCTAACCTACTTAACTTATATCACTACTAAAATGTGTGATAAATTGTCAGTGTATTGATTTATCCAGTCACCATTTTTATTTACTTATTTTAAACGAATTTACTAACCCTATTTTCGTAGGTTATAAGACTTGTTTAGCTTCCTATATACGTATTTTTTCCCAATTTGTCAACAGATCTAACGACGCATCCTGTGGAAAAACCATTATTTTTCTATTCTCAAAAGAGCCATCTGACGAGCCACTCGCTGACTCACAGTGAAGAAAAACCTTTTTTATGTTCTGAGTGCAACTATTCATGTTCTCGTAAAGGCCATTTGAAGGACCATATATTGACTCACAGTAAGGATAAACCATTTTTGTGTTCCGAGTGCAACTATTCATGTTCTCTAAAGAGATATCTGACGCTCCACATGCTTACTCACAGTGAAGAAAAACCTTTTCTATGTTCCGAGTGCAACTATTCATGTTCTCGTAAAGGTCATTTGAAGGACCATATATTGACTCACATTAAGGATAAACCATTTTTGTGTTCCGAGTGCAACTATTCATGTTCTCTAAAGAGATATCTGACGCTCCACATGCTAACTCACAGTGGAGAAAAACCTTTTTCATGTTCCGAGTGCAACTATTCAAGTTGTCATCCGAGCCATTTGAAGAGACATATGCTGACCCACAGTGGAGAAAAACCTTTTTCATGTTCCATATGCAACTATACATGTTCTTCAAACAATAATTTGAAGAGACATATGCTGACCCACAGTGGAGAAAAACCTTTTTCATGTTCCATATGCAACTTTACATGTTCTTCAAACAATAATTTGAAGAGACATATGCTGACCCACAGTGGAGAAAAACCTTTTTCATGTTCCGAGTGCAACTATACATGTCCTTCAAACCATCATTTGAAGAGACATATGCTGACCCACAGTGGAGAAAAACCTTTTTCATGTTCTATATGCAACTTTTCATGTTCTCAAAAGAGCGGTCTGAGGAGACATATGCTGACCCACAGTGGAGAAAAACCTTTTTCATGTTCCAAGTGCAACTATACATATTCTGCAAACTATCATTTGAAGAGTCATATGCTGACCCACAGTGGAGAAAAACCTTTTTCATGTTCCATATGCAACTTTTCATGTTCTGAAAAGAGCAATCTAAGGAGACATTTGCTGACCCACAGTGGAGAAAAACCTTTTTCATGTTCCGAGTGCAACTATACATGTTCTTCAAACCATCATTTGAAGAGACATATGCTGACCCACAGTGGAGAAAAACCTTTTTCATGTTCCATATGCATTTTTTCATGTTCTCAAAAGAGCGATCTGAGGAGACATATGCTGACCCACAGTGGAGAAAAACCTTTTTCATGTTCCGAGTGCAACTATACATGCTCTGCAAACTATTATTTGAAGAGACATATGCTGACCCACAGTAGAGAAAAACCTTTTTCATGTTCCATATGCAACTTATCATGTTCTCGAAAGAGCCATCTAAGGACACATATGCTGACCCACAATCTAGAAAAATCTTTTTCATGTCCCGAGTGCAACTATTCATGTTCACAAAAGAGATATCTGACGCGCCACATGCTAACTCACAGTAGATAAAAAACTTTTTCATGTTCCGAGTGCAACTATTCAAGTTCACAAAAGAGCTATCTGACGCGCCACATGCTAACTCACAGTGGAGAAAAACCTTTTTCGTGTTCCGAGTGCAACTATTCAAGTTCTCATACGAGCCATTTGAAGAGACATATGCTGACCCACAGTGGAGAAAAACATTCTTCATGTTCCGAGTGCACCTATTCATGTTCTTCAAACAAAAAATTGAAGAGACATATGCTGACCCATAGTTAAAAAAAACCAGTGCAACTATTCATGTTCTCGAAAGAGCAGTCTAAGGAAAAATATTCTGACCCACAATGGAGAAAAACCTTTTTCATGTTTCATATGCAACTTTTCATTTTCTCGAAAGAGATATCTGACGCACCATATGCTGACTCATACTGGAGAAAAACTTTTTTCATTTTCCGAGTGCGACTTTTCTCGAAACGGAAATTTGATGAGAGATATGCTGACTCACAGTGTAGAAAAACCATTTTCATGTTCCATGTTCAACTATTCATATTCTAAAAAAAGCCGTTTGAAGGGTCATATGCTGACTCACCGTGAAACAGGCAGTCGCCTAGTATGGTGATTTAATGTAACAGTAGAAAATAATCCTTTTCATTAAATCAGATAAAACACTTATTTATTTATTTATTAAACACGACTTTTTTATTATTACATCTACCGGTTTCGCTTCAGTCGAGCTTCATCAGGATGTGAAATATAACTAAAAACTAAGACATAGGTCATGCATATTTATAGGAAAGCAGACAGAGACAGAAAATAAGACATTATAAAAGTGAGAGGAGTCAAATATTACATATCATAAAAATAAAATATCCTTTGTATACACACTCAACGGGACACACATCAATGAAGTAAAATATATCAGGGACTTTGGGGTAACACTGGATGATAAATTAAACTTTATCCGACACACTGATGACATCATTAACAAAGCCAATAAAATGCTGGGATTTATAATTTACATAGCAAAACCCTTTCACAACATAAAACTCTATATTCCCTTTACACCTCATATATTCGCCCGCACTGGAACACTGTACACCGATCTGGACTCCTTTATACCAAGCCCATATCGAAAGAAGAGAAAGAATTAAAAAAAAAGTTATAAACACATAAATTATAAACTAAACTTACACTTCTCAAATTATACGGAATCCATTTAATTTCATAATTTTAACTCCATCCAAACACGACGTCTAATTTTTGATCAAATTTTATTGTTTAAAATCCCAAATAATGGTCTGGACTCACAAGAACTTACCAATTTAATAAATCTTCATATTCCGTCTAGATCAACCCGACAATCTGATTTATTTTATCTACTGTTATGTTTGCACATAGCTTGCAAGAGCTAACTGCACAGTTATGTATATCCTCACGGCCCGGAAATGGAGCACTCACTCAGCACGTGTAAACACACGAATATATACGCATCTCGGCATGTCTACAATCGGGTGAACACCAATACATACGCAGGAGCTCGCGACATCACCGCCTGATATTGGTCACGTAGGCTTACAAGTACCTACAACCAATCAAATGGATAGTTGACAAAAACGTATCCTTATATGGGCATCGGCAAGGCACCTAAAAGAGAGGTGGAAGGGGCAAGCTTCCACCCGCCAGCAGACCCACGCGGCAGTTCACAGCGAGACGCGTAGAAAGCAACACTATACTTTAGTTCCGAGTTAATATTTACCGCCAACATCGGTGTCGCCGTAAATATGGACCGGCGTGCATACATTTTATAATGTGCCGCGTCTCTAGACTCAGTTATCACGTCCAGGCAATCTTCGGCCGACTACACTATCATGGATATGATTGCGTCATATCCCTGGGCCGCGGCCGTGCACCCGCCGCAGCCCACGAGGTTCCATCTGTGCCGCCCTTCGTCGTATTCCCGCCCTTCGCTCTGCCACCGCTCTGCTGCCCACGAGGTTAGCCGCCCTGGCCGCCTCAGGCCGCTTCTGTGCCGCCCTTCGTCGTATTCCCGCCCTACCGCATCAGCCTAGGCCGTGCTATGGCATCCGCCCATCGTAGCCGCCCTTCGTCCTGCACCCTGCCTAGGCACCTGCCTATGGCCCCTGCTCATCATTCACCGCTTCAGCCTAGTTTACACGTGAGCGAATAATATACCTTTGTCAATCAGAGCCCTTAGAGTCAATAGATTGCCTAGTAACTAGTTAGGCCTTAAAAAGCTATGTACCTTTTGTAGATCTGTTTGATAACCTGTATTACCTGTACAATAAACCCTCATATCAAGAGACTTGTTTTAATTGGGAAATTGACTATAATCCACACCCTGAAAGATTGGAGTATCAAGCTTTCCCGCCGGCTTGTGCGGCGATGACTATTTGTGTAACTCCCCTGTAATATATTACATGGCCTTAACGCTAATGTAACACTACCCTCGAGAAGAAAAAACATTCGACAAAAATCCCCAATTCCTCGTATATGTGCACAATATAATACAAAATTTTACAGCATTAAACTAAACACTTCAGTTGTCGAACACCAATATAACCACCAAGGAAAATGTTTCTTTGGTAAATCACCAGCTCAAGGATTAATGATAAAATTTGTTATACGTAAGATTTGTAACAAGGTGTGTGCATCACTTTACTTACATCGCATCTATGGTCTTGGATTGAGGGACCTTTAAGTACCTACACATTGTCATTTTGCTATTGGTCAAATTGACAGCCCTGCAATTTTGACTTGGAGAGTTGCCAAACCTGAGGGAGGTAGAATCTGTGATTTGCATTGGAAGCAGTGGCTATTCTTTGATCACCAGCCCAGATCAGCTGGCATTCCTCTTCGCTGAGGTTCTACGAACACATTCGCCAATTTTTGTGAGCATCAGCTTTGCATATGGAGCATTAACCATTTGATTGGTGGAATCGGATGGCATCTGCCGATCCTGATTGGTTAAGAGTGACCCTTTTGGAGACCAGCAGCGTGAGGCTGTTTTGCATTGGACTACGACATTATTTTTTGGATAAATTATAAACTGGGACAGTTGCTGTGAAGAGCCGGAATCTACTACTTCGCATCAAAAACGAACTGGTATCACACCTTCATTTTACCTATGCAAGCCCTTTGCCAGACAGATTTAATAGTAGGATGCTAGTTAATTTATTTTTTAAAATGTCTTTTTTGTGGTAATACATTTTAGTATTCTTAAATTTTTATTTCTAGATAAAAAAAACACCCATCCTTACTTTTGTAAGTGTAATAATTTTGTGCAAAGGAAGTGTTTAATTTTGGGCATGGAAAAATATATTTAAGTTGAGTACGGTTTTCAGTTAGAAATTGATACTTGTCTTTTTCTTTTATGATTTGAATTAATGCATTTTTAGTATAAAGATCTTTAAATGAAGGCACTTGAAATTTTTCGAATAATCGATCCGTTGGGTAATCGGAAGGTTTTCTTAATATTATTTTAATTATTAACCCTTGTACCACTTCTATTGGAGTAAGGTACATACATACATACGTAAAGTCTATTCTACAATATGACATTATCAGTTGGGGAGCAGCTTACAAACTTACCCCCATAAAATTAAAAACTCATAATCATAACAATAATACTAACAAAAACCTCAGTTTTTTTCCATTGAACACTTTTTCGTAGAATTCAATGCGAAGGAAGTTATATAAAGCAATTAAATCTATGGAAGATTGTGAACTCTTAAAAAAAGACTTAACGCTTTATGTGCTTGGTGTGTTGCCAACAAAATGGAACTGAATATTGCTAAGTACAAAGTTATGACAACAAACTAAAGTTCAACCAACACATTCAATACATTTAAGTAAATCAAATAAATTACTCGGTTTTAATAAGAATTATAATAGCCTAATAATTCTATTAAATTCGTTAGTACGCAGTGTTTTTGAGTATGGATCAACAGTCTGTAATCCACTCTATATTACACAGGTATCTATCTAGACTTGAATCTGTCCAAATAAAATTTTCACGGATTTTGTCTTATCAATCAGGTGTCTACCATCCACTAGTACTAGACGATTACGAACAAAGACATATTTCAAATTTGGGAGTCTAGTTAAAAGACAAAACATTAATGACCTCGTAATGCTTTTCAAAATTGTGAATAATCAAGTAGATTGTAACTTAGTCTATCAAATGAAGTTAAACGCCAGGCCCAAATTCACTAGAAACCTTGACATATTTTGGATCGAAATTTTCGCTAATAACACTAGATATTTTAATCCTATGTCTAGAATGTCTCGATCATACAACGATCTTGCTAAACCACATACTAGTATAGATATTTTCTAAAATAATATAACTTATTTAAAAAGATATCTCCACAATTTTTGTACCTACAAAAAATATAATGTATTATTGGTAGATTTTTGATGGTTTGATATTTTCTATTATATACCTAATTTAAAAATATTTAAAAAAAATATTATGTCTTTAAATTTTTGTAATATTAAACTTTGTTTAAAAAATACTGATATTGTTGTGTTTGCTTCTGTGAATGTGCAAATGTGATTGCTGCAGACGCATTAGTATGGGGACATTTATATTTGAATGTAAAGTTATTTTATACTTTCCACAAGAATGTACTTTAAATGTCCTATTTGTGCTTCAAAAAAAATTCTAAAAAAAAAAATGTAAATAAAATAACAATTTTTCCAGTTAACAAAGACGAATTCTGAGAAAAATGAATTCTAACATCCAGAAGCAGAATCGTTTATCAAATATGTATTGTTGAGAAGATAAGCATTACTACAAATCAATTGTACAAGATAACGAATTGCAAATGCTTGGAGATCATGTCAATCAGCCTACTTCTTTTGTTAATGATTTAGTCAATCAGTCTACTCCATTTACTGATGGTTTGGTAAACCAGCCTTCTTCATTTGATAATGAGGTGGTTGGCCAACCTTCTTTATTTGCTAACGATTTTGTCAACCAGTCTACTACATTTGCGAATAACTTGGTCAACCAGTCTTCTTTATTTGCTTATGATTTGGTCAGTCAGACTACCTTGATAGCTAATGATTTGGAGATCCACCCAACTTTGTGTGCTGCTTTGTGTGATTTAGTCAACCAATCTACTACATTTGCTTATGATTTTGTCAACCTGACTACTTCGTGTTCTTATGAGTTTGTCAACGAATCTACTTCATTTGCTTCATTCGTCTTACCAGTCGACAACATATTGTGACGCTTTGGTCAGTAATTTTACGACTAACGCCAGCGAGATAATAATTTATTTATTTATTTATACTGGGGTTTTACAGATGTTCTCACTTACGTAAGAACTATCCAGTTATAAAAACTCAGTTAAGTTCCAATCTAAAAATTACATACACAATTAAAAAACTAAACCAATAGTGATATAAATTATACATAAATTCAGTAAAATGACAAATAATACTAGCAGACAAGAGACACGAGAGTTACAGTGATACATTATATAATTTTCTAAACATATTATTTTGCAGCAACAGAACTTCTTTTTTGAATTTGTATAGATTGTCGACGAAAATATCTACTTTGGCACACTCAATCTTACTGTACAGTCAACACATTTGAATCAGAGAGCTAAAGTAAGCGTTATTATTTTTGAATATATTCAGGTGAAAAATGCTATGGTGTCTTAAACAATGGGAATTGGGGACATTTATTTCAATATTGCCAAGACATAATGAGGTCTCAAGATCAAATCTGATTTAAGATTTTCACGGCCAAAAGTATTATTGTTATTTGTTTTTGGGGTGTTATGCCGTGTTGCGCTAACTCCTTATTTAGCCAACGTTTCGGACAGCATTGCAGTGTCCAACATCAGGGCAGATGTGTTTTTTAATAACACTGCAATGCTGTCCGAAACGCTGGCTAAAGAAGGAGTTAGCGCAACACGGCATATCACCCCAAAAACAAATAACAATAGGTATCAAGATGGCCGTAGATAATTTTATGCAAACATATTAGGTTAGTCAATTGCCTTCTTATTTTAAGTTTATTAATCTTAAAGTATTCACGACGTGCGTTGTATGATCTAAGATGATCATTTAGTCCACATTTGAAAGATAATAGTCTAAGCATTTTTTTTTAACTGATTCTCAAATGTTTTCATACTTGCAATAATGTGGATTCTAAATATTGCTTCCATATTCATGTTTACTTCTAATTGAGGCAAAGGAAAGGGTTAGAATTGATAGAGGATCTTTGAAAGGTTTTAAATCCCATCATTTTAAGTGATTTGGACTTAATGTCATTAATGTGTAAATCAAATATAAATTTAGAATCAAGAGTAATTCTTAGTTCTCTTATAGAAGACACTTTTTTGAGAATAATCTTATTAATTACATAGGAAAAATTCTTTATAACGTAAAAAGTTCAAAATGTAATATTTTTCAACATTTAGGCAGGCCGCATACATATGTTTTCCGTATTCGATTTCCGAATTCGTTTTCCGTATTCGGACATCCGAATGCACGGAATCAGTAGAAAATACATTAACTGCCGCACACGTTCGTTTTAGTTCCGAACGGAACAAATTCCTTACGCACGTTCCGAATGCGAGCCGGCGCGTTCTTAGAAACCGAATGGAAAAAACCTAATAACGTCATGTGGAACGCAGCTCTTGCATACATTTTGTTTGTGCCGACGCAAACGTTCGGAAATTTGCGTTCAGGAATTCAGTGTTGCCAACGGATCTTGACCTAATATCGCCGTTTCTCATACATAAGGTAGCGTAAAGTAGACGAATTTGCTGTTAGGTGGGACATGTTTAAAATTGATGTTTTTACGTGAAAATAAAAATTTCGTGGGGGGGGGGTGGCTAGAGAATTTCAAGAAAATATAAAATTTGTCCCCAGAAAAATAAATGTCAAGGTGGCTAGAGAATTTCGGGACATGTTTAAAATTGATGTTTTTGAAGCAGCTTAATTGGCGACCAGTCGCCTTTTAGATTTTTTCGGCGCCGATTCTCGCTCTGAGTAGCCTAAATGGCGATATACCGCCCTTGTTGGCAACACTGGTACTGACGTTTATACATTCCGAATGAAGAAAAACGAACGTTTGCGCTAGTCTCACGGAATTCCGAATACGGAAAACGAATTCGGAAATCGAATACGGAAAACGTATGTATGCGGCCAGCCTTGAGTGCATATCATTGACAGTACATCAGTTATTTAGTGTATCGAGATCCTTTTGAAGCAGTAGGGTAAGACAGTGGAACGAAAAACGTATTTCGATTTTTAGAAAAATAAACCTTTATTCAATTAGTTTAAAATCTTTTATGAAATCTTAAATAGTCTTTGATTTATCATTTCAAAACAAAAAAAAAATAAAAAATATTCATAGTAAAATAATTACAGGCATTTTTCCGAGATCAGAATTTTGTTCCACTGTGCCTCAGGTCTGGGGTAGAGTGGAACACCCCTAGGGGCACAGTGGAACATACCTACATAATTATTCAGAAACTCAGGAATTATCCAGGAAATTATACATTCTTAAGATGCGTTGTGGAAAGTACAAAATGTTGGCCTGTCGTTTTGTTGATGTTTGTCTTATCCGTGGCAATAATTTGTCATTTTTGGACACACCTGCCATGTCAGGTTCAAGAGGAAAGTAAAATCCGTCAAACTTGCCACTTTTCCTGAGGTAGCTGATATCATATTCATCATTTTCTTTGTCACAGTCAATTAGCAGTTGTCCAATAAAATATTTGATATGTTTCCCTCGAAATTGGACCACCACAAAATCATCTTTTTTCGGTGCCTCGTAACAGGATAGTGGGATGTCCTGGTCTGTGTCTGTTGAATCATTTGATTCAGAAGAGCTCATATTTTCTTCAGAGTCATCAAAAATATTCTTTGTGATTTGTTGCACTTTGTCAAGGTATTTTCTTTCCCTAGATATTTTTGCTATTTTACGTTTACTTTTAGTTTCAGCATTTCTTTCAAATTCTTCTTTAACAGGTGTATCAGTGGCGATGCAAGATTTTCCTCGTTTTCTACCTTTCCTCGTGTTCTTTCTTTCTTTAGCCTTTGGGTATCCTCTACATGCCATGGGACTTGTCAAATTTCCCTCCTCGACATGTTGCATCTGAGTTGGTGCCTTTGTGGATGGTTGTTCATGAGTCAGGTCGATTGATGGTTCTTGAACCGTGTGATCTTGTGTTTCTATCTGGGCTGCTGAGCTTGTTGAAGGTTGTGCTGTCCGGTCAACATATGCTTGATCATCGTCTTCTACTATATTTTGATGCTGTCCTACAATTGGTTCAGGCATAGGCCGGTTTGTGACTTCGCACGGCATAAAATCGTCTTCGGTGAAGATATTTCGGTCAAAAGGGAATATCCCAGTATTTCGGAACCCCGATTTTATGTTCGCTGGCGTCATTGCTTTCTCAAATGCCACTCCCAGTATTTCCGATATGTTGTAAATAGTCAGTGGAACTCCGTAGTTTCTTAACATCCATGAATCTGCTGCTCCATTGTAAAATGTCACTAGGGGTCCATAGACGGAAACATCCAGCGGTTGTAGCTTTGAGCTTGTATGCGGTGGGATCATCAAAATAGTGACACCATTATCCTTGGCAATGTTCAATGCTTGTGGAGCCAAATGACTCTCATGATTATCCAAAATCAATAAGCAAGGATTTTCCTTTGATGATCCAGTGACTTTTACAAAGTGTGTTACAACATGTGGGAACAATTCGGTATTCATCCAGCCCGTGGGCTGGGCGAGGCCCAATGTACCTGCAGGAGCTTTGTTAAGCATGTGTGGCTGAAATTTCTTTCGAGGAAATACCATTGCTGGTGGCAATGCTGCTCCTGTTGCTGATACTATACAACAAGTCGTTACAAGGGTCCCTCGCTCACCACTCGTGACTCTATTTAGTTGCTTTGAGCCTTTAGCTGCTATGACTTTCTTTGGCTTCTGTACAGTAGTAGTGCCAGTTTCGTCTAAGTTGTAGACCCTTGTGCCGTCAGAAAATCCCGGGTGACGCTTCATGACTTCTTCTAGATTATCGAAGAATGTTTTTACATTGTGTTTATTAAATGTTGTCGCCCTGGAAAGACTGCAAGGCTCCGGTTTTCTCAATGTCAATTCGGGATGTCTTTTACGGTATCCGTAGAGCCAATCAATGCCAGCCATTTTGTGATGTATCCAGCTTTGAGGCATAGTCAGTTGGTGATGCTTGGCTAGCTCGTATGCGAGTTTTCTTGTTTCCAGAGTGTCTAGTCCATAGCACATTTTCGAACAAGTGATCAAATATATTTTAAGAGCACCTTCTAATTCCGTTGAAAACACTACGCGTGAAGCGTATTTCGGAGTAACACGCATATCTTCCATGTTTTCAACTCCAGACTCTGTTTTCTTCTTGACGTATCTATGGAGTGTCGCAAGTTTCACATTCTTAATTTCAGCCGCTTTTCTGAAGCTCATTCCTTTTTCAACCAGCTCAATAGCCTCTCTCATGGCTTTTTCGTCGTGTAGACCTATTTCAGTCTTCCTTATGCGGTTTCTAACCATTTTGAAGCGTTTTCTGAAAAAGCAAATATGGTTAGGGGCACACTGGAACACCGCGGGGCACAGTGGAACATGTTCCACTGTGCCCCGTTCCACCGTGCCCCACACCCGATTTCATGAAAACAAAAATTATCAAAATTTTTAGGTT
The DNA here is from genome assembly GCA_026573805.1 of Hesperophylax magnus. Taxonomy (NCBI): domain Eukaryota; kingdom Metazoa; phylum Arthropoda; class Insecta; order Trichoptera; family Limnephilidae; genus Hesperophylax; species Hesperophylax magnus. The sequence goes on along the minus strand of JAIUSX010000193.1, from coordinate 2,314,780 downwards.
AACCTTAAGGTTATGTTTTGTTGTAAAATACATCGTAAATTACATACCTAATATACAGTTTAAATGTCACTTACCAGTAGCTACGATATTTTGAGTAGATCGAAAAAGATTACACAATAATTTATAAGAAATGAATGCCGAAAAACCGATTTCTCAAAATATTTAACGCGCGGCCCAAACAACTTTACTTTGACAACTGAATTAAAATGGCCGAGTGTGCTCTTAATTTTGCTGTTAATAAAAACAATCGAAATGTAAGACAGGGACAGAGTTATTGTAGGTGTTTCACTCTGCCCCGCGTTCCACTGTGCCCCCTCTTACCCTAGATGATCGGTAACAGACTAACACCCATATGCATAGTCGGTTCCTCGAGATTTCCTCCACTCGACTGTGACTCGACTCAACCTCAAGGATAAAGTCGGTATGCAGAATTGAAAAAACTATCCTCGACTTGAGCAAATTCCTCAGTCGAGTCGAGTAATGAACTGTCAAACTCAAGGTACGTCGCGATCTACCTTGAGGCCTCCTCAAAGCTTGTTAACAGCGCGCAGCCACATTATTTCTGAGGTTAATTAGCATAATGAATAATTTCCATGATTTTATTGACTACATTTATGAAGATTTGTACCAATATCGTCCTACAAAGCGGTATTTAAGGGATGCAGAAAATCCGCTGGAATATTTTGATGATGTGGAATTCCGAAGAAGATTTCGATTTAGAAAAGATACAATAATAAATGTCCTCTTGCCACTTTTGAATTTAACACCGAGTGCCAATAACCGAGGTCTTCCAATACCACCTCTGTTGCAGCTTCTCATAGCAGTGAGATTTTATGCCACAGGGAACTTTCAGGTGAGTACACAATACACATGGCTAGGTACAACTTTATTTATTGTATTGTGATGCAAGCAAATATATGTATACCTACCTCTAATAATCTATTTTTATCACAAACAATTTATACGATTTTGTTTGTGTGGTTTGCAGATTGTATGTGGAGATCTCCACAAACTGAGTCAAGCCGTGGTATCTCGAATAGTTACTAAAATATCTAAAGCACTTGCATTGAAAATCGGACACTACATTAAATTTCCCAATGTAGACGAGAGGTCAGATGTTAAAAGAAAATTTTATCAACAGGCTGGATTTCCTGGCGTTGTTGGTACTATAGATTGTACCAATCAAGAACCCAAGGAGGGAAAATGGAGAAGTTTATCGGAACAGAAAAGGATTTTTTTCTTTAAATGTTCAGATTGTGTGCGGCCCACATATGGAAATATATGACATAGTGGCAAGATGGCCAGGTTCTGTACATGATTCGCGTATATTTACCAACAGTCGATGCAGGATGCGATTTGAAGAGGGTGACCTAAGAAATAGTGGTATACTGTTAGGTGACAATGGATATGCCCAAACATCTTACATGTTTACCCCGATTCTCAATCCTCAAACACCACCACAACAGCGTTATAATAGATCACATATCAGCACAAGAAACATCATAGAGAGGGTTAATGGTGTTTTGAAAAGGCGATTTGCATGCCTAAGCAGGAAACTGCAAAACAAAATCACAACTGTTCCAAATATTATTGTTTCTTGTTCTATTTTGCATAATATTAGTATACAAATGAATGAAGAATTGCCAGAGCCACTAAGAGAACCAGAGATTGCCTTACCTGTGGTACGGGAAAATGAACGTGGTAGCATTATTAGAAATAGCTTTATTATAAGACATTTTACTTAATTATTTTTAATAAAATTTCAAAACTTAAAAACAATGGTTTGGGTTTTTTTTTCTGTTAATAGAACACAACAAAAAAATAAATAAAATTTTAAAAATCATTTTTTTAACTTTTGTAACCTAAGTTCCGCCTCCTCCCGTTGGACTTGGTTTAAACGGAGAAGCTCTTCTGCACATTCTCTCTCCAGGCGAGCCTTATTGTACTTTTCTTGTGCCGCCTTTACTAACCACTCTTGTTCAGCAACCTTCAATTTGTGTAGTTCTTCATCCATTCGCTGATTTTGATCATATTGCGCTTTTCTGAAATTGAACTCTTCTGTAATAACACGGGCACGTGTATTTGTTGCACCTGAAATGAGTAAATACACAATAGCAGATTGACCACGTACCAATGAGTTTCCCTTAATTACTAATGTACATTAATAAATAAATAATACTTTTTTTTTGGAAATTGTACACAGAGCGCCATCAGTTCTACTGTAACAACTACATGCTTGTGTTGTAGATTCTGGATGGTTAATATACCTTCTACATAAAGACTTTTTCTTTGATATAAACACATTATAAATATAAACATCCATAAGTCAGGTAAAAATGTCAGTATTCATAATACAAACATATGCCCCTAGCAGGATCATGCCCTCAAATATGACTGTACCTTTTTGTTACACACTGTATAATATAAAATAAAATCCAAAACCTCACCTTGTCTTTGAGTTGCCTGAGCACCATGGTCAGGTAATTGTGACTCTGATCGACGAGGAGGAGATTCCACAGATCGTCCTGTTAAAAGATATATCTCCTGTTTATCCAAAAGTTTAAAAATATATGTATTAGGTACTAATGACAAATATAAGCATAAATAAACTAACCAAGTTCGATGCTTTCTTGCTCAACACTTTGACCTGCAGCTTGAACAAGATGGAAATCTTGCACTTCATCCACCACTTCAATACCTGAAATATTTTAATGATATTGTATTGAAGCTAAAATTTGTTTATCTCAGGGGAACTAATAACTCTCCAGGGAGAAAAGTAACACAAATTACATTGACTTTCATCTAGCACAGAGTCACTGTCACGGACAAACTGCATCTCCACATCAGTCTGGTCTTGAAGGGCATCGTCAATCTCCTGGGAACTCGGTGTAGGTATGTATGCCCCGCCTCCAGTTTTCATTCGTTCCCTTTTTTCTAGGGCTAGGACTTGCTTCCTCCTTGTCTTCAAATTATCCCAGCATTTTTTAAGTTGGACTTCTGTTCTCTAAAATAAACAAAATTATTTAGGTTAGGCTGTAAGATTATAGGTAGTAGATAAATAAATAAATAAAATTGTAAAGTATTCTACTTACTTTGCTGTTATTTTCAATAGAATTGTATTCTTCGGTAAGCCGGACCCATGCTATTTTGTTTACATTCGGATTTCCTGCCCCGATTGTTCCCGTGGTGTTCAATTTATATTTTATAATTAATTCCCTCAAGCACGCCTTTTCCATTTCACTAAAAACTTGCCTCCCGGCCATAATGATTGCCTCACTAAACGAACGAAATCAAATTAACCAAATTATCTTCGCACTCGACAGTTGAGTTGAATAACAGAATTGACAGATAGCACCACAGAAACAGAACACAATCTCAGAGGAAGACAGCCCATAGATAAAAAAAGTGAACCATAAACATATTCTCTACAGTTTGCCAACATAATAATAAGAAATTTAATGACGTCATTCCTTCACTCAACCTCAACTCGACTTACTGGAGGTTCCTCACTGGAGGGTGAAGCCGTAACTGAACATACTGATTTCAAGGGAGTTTTTAAGATTTCCTTGAGGTGACCTCGAGTAAGGTCGAGTGGAGGAGGTCTCGAGGAACCGACTATGCATATGGGTGTTAATTTTAGCTGTCAGAAAACGTTGTGACTCCTCAAATCCTCAATGGCTTAAAAAAACAATTAATGAAAAGAACAACAATTACACGACACAATAATAATTTTTGCACGTCCCGCACGATCCTGCCGAGAAGTTAATTATTTTAAACGTTTAATTTGTTAAAGGAAACACATCGAACGGCTAGAGACATTTTTTTTATTTGATATATATAAAGTGGGTACAGGATATAATATGAGTACATAAAAAATATATTTACATTACAAAATATATTTATGTATCGCATGTGCCTAGTGTGGTGGCCAAAAATTTACCCGTTTACTGTAATGTATAAACTTTACTGAATAAAGAACATATAAAAATAAAAATAAAAAAATCTCACCAATGAAGAAACTGGTTCTTGTGCTTGGTGAGAGAGTTACACTAATTATAAGAAAAATAGAATCGTTATGCTATAAGTAAGTATATATATGATAGGAACAATATATAAAATAACGTTAATGAAAAACCAACATGTAATACAATATTCCGACAAAATAGCGCCTACTAAAAAGCAAGGCGATGGACAGTTTTTATATTTTGGAACATGCTAACATCCCTAAATGATATTAATTAATACTAACAATATGTGAAGAGTTCTCGAAAGAAATACTTTTCCAGCGAGAGTTATAATTTTTTTTTCAGTTTTTGCTAAAAATAACTAACTTCCCGTTAAATATTTTGTTGGATCTCTTGTCATTCGTCATCCCTAAATGATACTCCACGTGACTTCAAAAATTTCATCGACGGGGGAATTTTTACATACCTCAAACTCTTTATTGATTGGCCTAAACGGTCAGACGTAAACTCTCTGACGTACTGCTTCTACACAAAATTATACATGCATCAGTTGGCACACCAAACATTTTATCTCAAATTAACATCAATATACCATCAAGAAAATCAACAAGGAGGATGAAAGACATTTTCTATATTAAAGCCTACCACACAAATACAGGATATTTTTCCCTTATACCGCGAACATTGAGAAATTATAACATTATACATGGCTCTAATAATGAAATAGATATTTTTAATGACCTATTTAAACACTTCAAAAAAACGTATTACCGTAAAACGTTCCTACTTTGCTCCTGCGAGGTAACTGTGCTCCAGTAAAATAAAAAGATTTGACTTTTTCTAGATGGAAGCACTCGCGTATTTTAGTCATTTAAAAAGTGAAATCGGTAAATACTATTCTTCCTTTGGCAACACTAATATGACAGATTGCCGGAAGTCGAACTTTTTTGACATTCTCTGTCATGACCTCTGAGTGTGAGCTTGCTGTGGTTTACGTTCTCCGTCAAAATCCATTTGCATCTGAGATTTTTTTGGACGAATAGAGATGAGTGTTATCTCATTTTATAAGGAATTTCATTAACTAATTGTGGACAAAATATTTTTTAATTTGGTGTGATATTTTTGGAATAATAGGATATTTTCGAGATTGGGTATTCTTTGCACAAACTTTTGGGGATACAATGCTCCTGGAGCAATGTACCCCAATGGAGGAATTTATCCCCTAAATATGCAACCTCTCTTAGATCGACTTCCCTGTACTGGTCCTATAGATAAAGAGGCCATAAACAGTTCTTTCTTAGAGAACCTTCAAAACAAAAGAGTCGAATGGACTAATGGCATCAGCCAGAAAGGACGTAAAAAGCTAAATTTAGTGCCAGGAATGAGCGTTGCGGAGCAATTACTAACAGAACCAGAAGAAAATATTGTGCAACAGATTTAATCGGAAACGACTGAGGAAATGGTAAACATCATGCCCAGCACGAGTTCCAGAAAAACTCGTAGCAATCATAGCTGTAGTGAGGCTAGTGATAAAATGTCATTGAGAGATTCGTCTGAAGGACTTTCTGATTTGGAAAATGAACCACCTAATGCTTTCAAAGGCCAAAATCAACTAGATTTGCAACCGTTAGTGAGAGAGGTGGGCCGGTATCTCGTGTTTTTATACGAAGGAGAAATGTTTCCAGGGGTAATGACAAAATTCGATGGGAATGGGCCCACTATTTCGGCAATGGCCCGTTCATTAACAAATCGGAAGTGGCCAAAAGCTAAAGACGAAATTATATATAAATGGAGCGACGTCCTGGGATGCATAAATCCACCAAAAATAATGAGAAGACGCGAGTTTTACTCTGTACCCGAGTTAAACTACTTATGGGGGGTTTAACTCATAAATTTGCAATGTTAAATGTTATTTTTTGGAAATTTTATTGCGTTTTCTACTTGATTATCAAAGGACCATGTCTTGCTTTGTTGAACATTACATTGAAAGTTATTTTTAAATTTAACCAAGCATTTTTTTACTATGAACCAAAGTAATGTTGATGAATCTCTCAAAAATATATGTGATTTTCATTTATAGTTTCATTTTTCTTAATCCTGGGTCATTTTCCGATAGCGCAAAGTAAAAAAAAGTAACGTACTTTATTGCTCCATAGCATAAATAAACGTAAAAATTAAGGAAAAACAAGGTGGAGCAAAGTTACCCTTATCAAAGGAACTACTTTGCTCCAAAAACAAAGTTTTAAAAAATCAAAACAAACCATTAAACTTAAAAAAATTTCCTGTCTTGCTAAAGCTTAAATGTGCTTCTGATCAGTCAAACCAATAGAAGAGATGTACAATACGCCTTTCTCAATTTACAATAAAATTTATGAAAGTGGAGCCAAAATTGGTGCTAAGTAGGAACGGTTTACGGTACCTTTAATCATATTAAGCTGATATTGTGATGAAGCCCTTTATTTAAAGAGAAACAACATTGTACCTACCTAATCAGTGTCTCACCAGTACGGGTGTGACAATAACAAATCGTTTATGAACATATTTGTATTTACCTTTTACCCATTCTTATTTGTTATTTACTTCTGCTTATTTAGCTGATTCATTTTGTTACTATTTTTGTTATTATTATGTATTTAAACATCCATGAATGTAAATTTTTGGGCACCATGCCTGTTTTATGTACTTAAATAAACATAAATAAAAATGACCTTTCCTAACCTAACCTTACCAAACCTATAATCTCCTAACCTAACCTTTAATAAACCAACTTTACCTAACCTAACCTAACATGACCTTTCCTAACCTAACCTTACCTAAACTTACTTAACCTAACCTATAGGTTCTCATTTAGGCCCATTATTATTCAATGTGTATATATACGATATTCACAAATGTTTTTCACATGCTAATTACCTAGCATATGCAGATGATAAAAAATATACTTAACTATTAAATCAATCAACGACTGCATTAAACTTCAAGAGGACCTAAATCGTCTTTTTGTCTATTGCGAATTAAACAAACTTGTTATTAACATCGCAAAATGCAATAAATTAACATTTACACGTAATAAAAATAAAATATCCTTTGTATACACACTAAACGGCATACACATTTATTTATTGACTCGCCAACAGAATACCTACATCACATAATTTTAACAGTAATTTACATTTATACATGGTTATAATGATGTTTCTAATTATATGTGAGCACAACATTCATCTCAATATTATTTGTGTAATAGTAATTGGTTAGTTACAGTAATAATAAATTTAATTACAAGAGTGTATATAAAAACAAGGAGGATCGAAATCAATTATTAGGAAGAAACTTACATACTTATTAATATATTATACACATCTATATATACATGCATACATCTAAATACACATATAAATACACATACATACATATATACACACATACATAGATGCGTAGGTTACTTACACATTTAAATACAAACACACTCATAAGTGTGTACACTATACGCAGATTGTATGCAAACATATATACACATATGTACGCATGTATCATATAAGCTAATGCATAAGTAGGTGATTGGTAAAGAAAATTGTAACGGTGTAAAATGTAAAGTAGGAACATTCCAAAGTTTACATGTAATAATGAGATCTACAAGATCAATTATAGGGTACAAATACGGTAGAGCAAAGATCTCAATCTTATGATTGTGTGGTTAATTCTCTGTCTAAGGAGGAAAATCAGAAATAATAAGAGTAAATACTTAAAAGAAATTATATTGAAACCATCAAAAGTTACAACAAAGGAGTACAAATAATAACCATGTAACAATAGGAATAAAAGTAGGCACATACTAGATGGACTCCTGAACCAAACTAAACTAACTTTACGTGGTCGAGAAACGAAGGAATAACAACGGGTGGCGAACGAAAACTTGTCTCTTGTCACTTGTCGACGCGCGCCTGTAGGAGCATCAAGTCCGCAACACGTGGCAAGCAACCAGGAGGGCGATTCTCGTTCTTTTAGCCTTAAGCTAAATGATAGCATTCGTCAACGACTGCTATCGTTTGCGAAAGATAGCTGTCCGTCGCTTGTAACATCTTTTCTTAACTATTAAGCGATTCTCGTTCTTCTGATAGCCTTACAAGATCGATTTTTGAGAGACCTAGTAAAAAATCCTAAAGAAGCGTGGTTAAGAGCATCTACGAAATTGTTAAGAGATTATTGAAAACACAAATTGGTGAAATATAATTAAGTGACGCAAGGTTTCTAACTAAAACTTAAAAAAACAAATACTTTGTATTATAATGCATTTTAATAACTGCTTATTTTATTTATGAATGACATAAATAAGCCATTTATCGAAGATTTACGTTTTGTGAAAAGGTACCTACCTCGCTGGATAGTAATTTATTTATTTATTTATTTAGACGCCGTAAAAGGCTTTTACAATATACATGATTTATGTTTACAGTGGTTCACAGGAACGAAACAGTATTATGTTAAACAGAATAATTACTGAGAAATTATGTTGAAAATTAAACAAGAATAACATCTGGTATACATAGGTACAATAGCATTTTTATTTTCAATCCGTACAGTAATTTAGTATTGAGGTTATTGTTACCTTCAATATTGAATTTGGTTGAATTTGCTGAGAACTAAGAGTTAGCTCTATTGAATCAGGGCTGTCAGTAAGACATCTCATAACAATTTTGGGAAAAATTATAGTTTTGATTAAGTATATATCACTCTTCTGTCTGATATCTGATGTAGGTGCATAGTTTAGGTTTTGTGATAACTTATGAATAGAATGGTATTATGCCTAATAACATTGATAATTACGACAGAGGTATGTTATTATAGCCTTCTTATAACTATATTCCGTGCAGTTGAACACATCTACTACTTCTGAGAAAGCATTGCCAACTGCATGCAATCTAGGTATAAGCGAGTTTCTAAATGACTCAGTCCTGATATTGTTATTGAAATTAAAAAGAATTTTGGATCGAGTGGTTCTAGTGGGTATATGGAAGGTAATTAGGCTTAATATATCAGGGCTGTCTATAATACCATTGACAATTTTAAAAATAAAAGTCAAATCGGAAATAAGTCTTCTATCTGAGAGTTTAAGTAAGTTTAATTCTTTCATCAAGTGATAGTAATTTATTGATTCTATAGGTAGACCGAGTTTATAGTTAATGTATCTTAGGAATTTATGCTGAATTTTTTCAATAGAGTCGGAGTGGATTTTAAAGTAAGGACACCAAATAGGAGAATTATATTCGATTTGACTTCGAACAAGTGAGGAATATAAGATTTTTAGTGTTGAAATATTTTTAAAGTCTCTGCCATTTCGGAGAATGAAGCCGAGCATTTTTAATCCTTTGTTGGTGACTGTTTCTACATGTGAAAGAAAGTTAAATTTTGAATCGAAAATAATGCCGAGATCGTTAATTTCACTTACAGAGGCGAGAGAAACATTATTAATTTTGTATTGATAGTTAGGGGTTGTGTTGTTCTGAAAAATCTTATTATGTGGCATTTACTAATATTGAGATAAAGTTTGTTAGTTTTGCACCAATCTTGAAGTTTATTTAAATTTAATTGAATTTGAATGCAGTCATTTATTGTTTTTATAATTTTAAATAGTTTGAGGTCATCGGCAAAAAGTAGCACTTTAACATTTTTATCAAATACAGTAACAATATCGTTTATGAAAAGGAGAAACAGTATTGGGCCTAAATGTGACCCTTGGGGTACACCGCTAGTAGCTATGAATTTGTGTGAAAGGTTAGAATTATTTTTTACTTGTAGATTTCTAAATGTTAAGTAGCTTTTTATCCATTCCAATAGTTTACCCTCAATTCCGATTTGACTAAGTTTATCGAGAAGAATTTTATGGTTAACTTTGTCAAACGCTTTTACAAAGTCTGTATATATTGAGTCGACTTGGGTTTTGTTTTCGAGTGAACATGCTATAAAATTTTCATATAAGGAGAGATTTGTTAGTGTGGATCTGCCTGGCATAAATCCATGTTGATTAGTTACAATGATGTTGTTAATATGTATGGAGATTTTATCGAGGATAAGTTTTTCAAACAGTTTGGGGATAGTTGAGAGCATGCAGATGGGTCGGTAATTAGTGACATCATGAATATCGCCTTTTTTAAATACAGGTGTTAGATAGCAATTTTTCCATGGGTCGGGGAAGCAGCCAGAATTTAATGATTGGTTAAATATATGACATAGTGGATTGGCTATTATTGATGCACAGTTAATTAGAAAGGCAGGACTAATTTTGTCAGGACCCGCTTTTTTCTTTAAGTCGAGTGTTTTTATTTTGCGTATAACATCAGGAACATTTATATGTAAAGCGGGAATGTGGACCGATTCCTTTGGATGAAAGGGTGGAAGTTGAACATTTGGGATATCATTATAGTAAACATTTTTGAAGAAGTCGGCAAACAAATTAACGATGTCATTAGTATCACTACTACTTTTCCCTTCGAAATACATGTAGGTTGGTAGGCTAGGTTTGTTTTTTCTTAGTGAGTTTACATGTGTAAAAAAGTTTTTGGTATTTGAAGGAATAGACTTTTCTGTGTTGAGTATGTATGTTTGATATAATTTTTTGGAGAGCTTTTTACAGTCAGTTCTATATTTATGAAATATTTTGTAGTCTGAGATAGAGTTGCTCTCTTTGAAATTTTTGTGCCAGATTTTTTTGTTAATTATTAAGTGTTTTAAGTCATTATTAAACCATTTGGGGAACTTTGATGGTTTGAATTGAATTAAGGGAACATATTTTTCAATAGTCGTGTTGATGATGGAGTAAAAAGATTCAAGATTTTGGTTAACATTTGTGTTTTTGTCTAAAAAGGACCAGTCTGTACTTTCTAAGTATTTTGTTATCAGTGGATAATCTGCCCTTGCAAAATTGTATGAATATTTAGGAACACTATTAGAGTAAATGTTTAGGAAGTTGTTAGTAATGGTGATATTTAAGGGAGGATGGTGGGAATCTTCGGGAAGAAGGGGGTCTATGGATTTACATAATTTTACTGAAGGATCGCTACTAAATGCAAGATCTAGTAAGTGGTGATTAGAGTTGTATAAGTTATTAATTTGTTTAAGACCTAGGAAATTTGACATATTTATAATTTCACGAGCATTAGACTGACTTGACTTTGTTACAGATTCACCACTTCTAAAGTGACGTTTGCTGTCAAACTAACGCTGCCGAATGGCGCTAACTGTCACCCAAGTTGATTTAAGAATGAAAGGGATTCTTATTTCGTTGTGGTTAACTTCAAAACCCACAATTTCGAGCGCCAGCCATTCTGCAGCCATTTTATCTGAAACTTATTATTATTTATGTAGAAATCCTCAATGGTATGTGTAGTTTATTGTAAATTAAATCACTTATCTGGCTTTCGACATGTTACGTACTTTACAAACATCGCAATAACCTGATTCAATTCATTTAATAGCATTATTGTGCCACAAACAAGTCACTAATCATGTTTACAGTCAATACTTACGATAATATTAAGTTTTCTCTTGTTAAAACTACGCAAAGATTGCTAATTGTCAAAACGTCACAATTAAATGAAGCAAATTCTCCGCGAACGCAAGCGTTCGGCCGCCGAAAGACAGGTCTAGGGGTACCCTTCGCGTAAGGCTAAAAGTTTTGGCGCGCAATCGAAAATCTAAGGATTCCATCTGTCATCGAGAGAACCGGAATCGCTTCATACGAATAAACCGAGAAAAATCGTTAATTTGAATGTAAGGACGATTTTAGTGTCGTTAAGTAGAACGAGAATCGCCCTCCAGACTCGTCTTAAGGAGCCAGGACATCCTTCTCTTAGTGGAAACGGGAGGACGCAACTCCTTCAACGTGCGCCTGCAGGATCATCAAGTCTGCAGCACGTGGCAACCAACCAGACTCGTCTTACAGACCTCGGGAACAGCAATCCGTTTTTTCGCGACGCGGAGACACTCAGCCATCAACTTCTAGCCACAGCTAGGACCAATCCATTTGCGGTTTCACAACCGAAACACGAGTACTACAAATATGATCACCGGCCAACACTGGATAAAAAGCGGGATTCCATAATCACCACTAAAATAATAATCAACACGAACTATTCGTGAAAGGTAAAACACCCCGCGCCCTTTTTAAAAGAAAAGAATAACTTCTATTCACATGATTAACTCAGATTAAAACACCTTAAATGGCGAGTGACAAGATCCGCGAGCAGCTGCCCAAAAACCATAAATATACCACTCTCTAGATCGATATCTTCGGGCTTTTTGTATGTAACGGAATTATACAGTACTTAACCACAGATATACAATCAGTACCTACCGTGCGGAGCAGAGCATTAGACAAGGTAGAGGAAACTCAAGGCCATTTAAAAAAAGATGCGACCATAGACAACATAATTGCTCTCAGCCTACTCTATTCATTCACTAGCCCAAAAAAACTATTATAAAAATAAAAATGTCCTTGAAGCAGAAAAATGTCGAAATGTTTTCCAAGGGCAAGGTTCATGTGACTAAGATAATAAACTTTTACAGTGCATTTCCTTAAGATGAAACTTGTTAATCTGAGAAGAAGAAACCCAAAATGACAAGAAATTTGCAAAAACACTGAAGAAAATTTCCAAAACATGATTGTCCGACAGTACGACGAAGAATTCCGACATTTTTCAGCCTCATGAACTCATGGTTACATATGTTTAAAAATCTTTAATTTCACCAAAACAATAAGATAATACAGGATAACACTAATCAATAACATGAATAAGTTTATCGATATAATAAATAACATTTATACGTTCTTAGCATTGTTCAAAAAACCGAACGAATAACCTAAAAACTGTCAATTCACTTTAAACTTGAACTTACGTAGGTAGGTTCAATATATGTTTGTAACTCGCTAACACTTTACTGGCTTATATTGTATTTTTATCACGAACAACTTTAACACGCAATATTTTCGACGGAAATGATAGTATTTCGGCAGCAAATGACAACCCGCGTGTATAAATAAACCATTCTCATTTTGTTTGAATGATTTGAAACTGTCAAACGGCAAAATTCCGTCATCCCTTTCTGTTACACGAGTCATTATGGTAGAGAGCGAGAGATCAAACCAATCCTTCTGCTCTCACCAATGAGATCTGAGCTTTTAGCCATATTATTCGTTTTCTATAAGAATTTGGAGGTGGGCGTGGCGGTTTCAAATGAGTTTCAAGGCCAAAGCTGAGAGAAATGCCCCTGCCAAAAACTGATCGGGGAGGAAGTGCACAAAAACAAAAGCTGTCCTTCCTTCCTTAAAAATATTGCCAAAGTTAAAAAAAAAAACACCATAGACAAAATAAACCCAATTAAGCAAGAACTACACTTGTCACAAAATATTTATGTGACAAAATGAAATAATAAAATGTCTCGAAGTGAGGAGATCATCAGATATAAGTATGTGTAAGTTCTTTCTGAAGGTATTAATTGAGTTTGAAAATATATCTTAATATAGAAGATTGCAGTATCTATTATACAATCGAATCATTCTCGGTGTTGGTTTGAAAAAACTTGTATTACTACGACAAGTATCTATCCAAAAGGTTACAGGGTTTCTTGTGGATTTCGGTCTTATATTAAGGTTAATTTGATTAATTAAAGATGAATCATATACATTGTTAATGATTTTAAACAGAGAGATTATATCTGATATGTTTCTTCTTTTGGCGAGTGAGACTTCTTTAAAGTGAGTAAGTCTTTCAGCATAGTTACTGAGTTTACGATGTACTCCAAATTTGTAAGCTAGTAGGTATTCTTAAGTATTTTTTTTGAACGGACTCCACTTTCTTGCTATGAATTGCATAATGTGGTGACCAAATCACAGAGCCGTACTCTAAGATGCTTCTTACATATGAGTAGTACAAGATTCTAAAGCTATTGGTGTTTTTAAATGATTTAGTGACTCTGGTGATGAAACCGAGCATTTTATTATCCTGTTTGACAATGTTTTGGTAATGGTTTCTGAAGGTTAGCTTCGAGTCAAGTAAGATTCCCAGATCTCTAATGGAGTCTACTCGTCTTAGGATTTCATCACAGATCGTGTAAAGGAAATCAATTTTACGGACATTTCTCGTGAACGAGATGATATTACATTTGCTAATATTCAATTCCATGTTATTATCTATACACCATTGAGACAATATGAGGAGGTCTTTTTGCAAAGTTTTGCAGTCTTCTTGTGAATTCACGGGATAAAATTTTTTTAAGTCATCCGCATATAGTAAACATTTACAAAAAAGTTTTGCCGTTAGATCATTTATGAATATAATAAAGAGTAGTGGTCCTAAATAGGATACTTGAGGGACACCAGATGTGCCAAGTTTGGGAGAGGACTCATAACTATTAACTTGTACATATTGACTCCTGTTAGAGATATAAGATATAATTCATCTCAGGAGGTTGCCATGGAAACCTTTTCTTTTTAGTTTTTGGATCAGAAGAGGATGACTGACTTTATCGAAAGCCTTTCGGAAATCAGTATAGACTGCATCTACTTGTGTTCTTTTGTCAAAATTGGTACATAAAAAATCTACATATTCTATTAAATTTGTGGTAGTGGATCTTTTGCATACGAATCCATGCTGAATAGAACTTAAAATATGTTTAAAATGTGTAAAAATGCTTTTATAGATTAAGGATTCGAAAATTTCCCCAAATTATGAGAGAAACAATGAAGTAAAATATATCAGGGACCTTGGGGTAACACTGGATGTTAAATTAAACTTTATCCGACACACTGATGACATCAAATTCTAAATAATGGTCTAGACTCACCATAACTTACCAATTTAATAAATCTTTATATTCCGTCTAGATCAACCCGACAATTTGATTTATTTTATCTACCCTCGTGAAGAACAAACATTCGAAAAAAATCCCCAATTCCTCGTATATGTGCACAAAATAATACAAAATTTTACAGCATTGAAATTTTTGTAAATACCGTGAAGAAATATCGATATAAAGTAATGCGTACGATCGATTATTAATATGAGAGTATGGAATGTATCGGGAGCATCTCCTATCTACTTCCTATTTTCATCTTCCTCTCCCCTTCCTTTAGCACCAAATTAATTTTAAGATATTAAAACTTCATTTCCAATGAACTTTCGCATAAAAAACTTCTGTGCCTTGACTTCAGTTAACTTGTATATTTATATCTTTCATTGTATATTATGTAAAAGCTGTTTGTTTCTTACAAAATGAAAAAAAAATAACTCAACCTAACCTTACCTAACCTATACTAATCTAACCTAACCCAATCCAACTAAACCTAACCTAATCTAACCTTTAATAACCCAACATAACCTATCCTAACCTTTCTTAGTATTTGCATAGAGTTAATGGTAAAAATTCTAGCCACTGTTCACAGGAATACCAACAAAAGAAAATGTCATCAACAGAAATTATTCCGGCTGTCATCCCATGCAACGAAAGCGAATGATCATTTCACGTAATTAAAAATTTAAATTTTCCCAAATGCAGTCAATTTCCCTTATTAATTAAGGTAAATCAAAAGGTTTTATTTAAAAATATTTCGTGTTATCCGCGGCCAGAGATTCAGAATAATTACATAAATTTGTATTTCATTTAAATAATCATTTACAAAGTGTAAGTATTTCAGATATTCTTTTGAAAGCAGATAAGGTAATACCGGTTTGTATTTTGGGAAAGATATTATTATGTGTTATTTATTGAGTTATCCCACGATTTATGGCGATTCTTTCAATTTTCAGTTATTTGTGAAAAATTCAAATAAGTATTCAAATTATCTATAGAATAAAAGATAATTAATTACTTGTTCAAAACTGAAAATCGTACTACACTGAAATATATATTTGCATGTCCTAAACTAAACACTTCAGTTGCCGAACACCAATATAACCACCAAGGAAAATGTTTCTTTGGTAAATCACCAGCTGAAGGATTAATGATAAAATTTGTTATACGTAAGATTTGTAACAAGGTGTGTGCATCACTTTACTTACATCGCATCTATGGTCTTGGATTGTGGGACCTTTAAGTACCTACACATTGTCATTTTGCTATTGGTCAAATTGACAGCCATGCAATTTTGACTTGGAGAGTTGCCAAACCTGAGGGAGGTAGAATCTGTGATTTGCATTGGAAGCAGTGGCCATTCTTTGATCACCAGCCCAGATCAGCGGGCATTCCTCTTAGCTGAGGTTCTAGGAACACATTCGCCAATTTTTGTGAGCATCAGCTTTGCATATGGAGCATTAACCATTTGATTGGTGGAATCGGATGGCATCTGCCGATCCTGATTGGTTAAGAGTGACCCTTTTGAAGACCAGCAGCGGGAGGCTGTTTTGCATTGGACTACGGCATTATTTTTTGGATAAATTATAAACTGGGACAGTTGCTGTGAAGAGCCGGAATCTACTACTTCGCATCAAGACCGAACTGGTATCACACCTTCATTTTACCTATGCAAGCCCTTTGCCAGACAGATTTAATAGTAGGATGCTAGTTAATTTATTTTTTATTATGTCTTTTTTGTGGTAATACATTTTAGTATTCTTAAATTTATATTTTTTCTAGATTAAAAAAATACCCATCCTTACTTTTATTTGTTGCCACTTAATCCAACGGTAACAAATTCTAATATTTAACACTGTCAAGAAATATGAGATATCAGTAACAAAAAAACTTTCCCCAATTTATTTAAAGATTTCCATTATCACTGTTTCTTTTTTAGATATATTTGTTTGAGCTTAAAGCTATCGCTACCACAGCAGCGCCATGGATCTACTAAATCCAGAAAATGTTTCCATCAAGACGGAACCAGGGCCCCAGGAAGAAGACGGTGAAATACCGTATACGGATATAGATGTCGACCTCACAAATGTAAAGAAGGAATGTTTGCAATATGCGGAGAGTATTCCGTCTGCCAGTAAGTGTCATTTCATATGCTAAGAATGTAGGACATAAAATTCGGATGTTCTAAATTCATGACCGTTATGAAATGTCGTGCCGACTGGACTAGGCTTTTTCCTCAAGTTTCAACTCAATTTGTGACATGGTTTAAATAACATGCTTTATTATACATATATTAAAAAATACACACATATTTATGGAAGAACACATCATTCCATTGACTAAAAACAAACACTACTGAAGATGTTTAAGAACAAATGATTTTTCTTTCTTGAAGAATCAGTCCCAGAAGCGGACATCTTCGTATTTCTTATTTTTTAAATAAATTCTTAAGTGTGTTATGCAAATGCCCGCTTCTAAGTAGATATATTTAATGGTTTCTTCAATGGTAAATATTTTTAGGAACCTGTTTTTATATTCACCTATTTTGGAGGTTATACTTATCAATATAATTCAGGGTTTTCCAATAAGAGGTGTTATTTTGATATTCAAAGAAAAATGCCATTTTTTAAATATAAATGATCAAATGTTTATTTTATTATAAAGTGGAAGGTATGCCGTTAATAGTGAAAAATAACATCAGTCAAATGACCACCACGACCACGCCTACAGGACCATATCCTTTTCATGAAATTTTCCATAACCAAATCGCTAAGTGGCTGCCTTATGTCCTCGATAGCCTCACGAATTCCATCTTTGAGGTCTTGAATCGACGCTGGGCTGTTGGCGTAAACCTTCTCTTTCACGTGGCCCCAAAGGAAGAAGTCGCAAGGTATGAAATCACAAGATCTCTGTGGCCAATTGTGATCACCTCTTCGAGAGATAACACAGTCCGGAAACTTTTCCCGTAAAAGATCAATGGTTTCGTGGCTCGTGTGGCACGTAGCGCTGTCTTGTTGAAAGTAAACGTTGTCCAGATCAATACCATCCAATTCCGGCCATAAAGAATCATTAATTCCTTAATTAATATTCAAAATAACACCTCTTATTGAAAAACCCTATATATCGGTAGGCAGAATAAGACGTATAAATAAAAGGATAAAGGTCACAACAAGGAATCCAGGATCTATTGTCGTCCTGGGGGATACGTCTTTAATATAATCAAGTCTTCAAATCGTGTTCTTAATCCTGAATTCAGTGACATCTATATTTTTATTTGTCTCGATCTTGTTCTGTTTCATGTCTTTATTTTATTTAAATCTTTCTACTAACACAAATACGTTTTGATGTACATCAATTATCGATATAAGTATTGTTGTTTTGTTTATCCAGGTAGCATTAATTTGGAGACAGTAACCATCAAGGCGGATCTTGGACCCCGAGAAGATGAAGGGCGATATCCTTACGTGGAGATCGACATTGACCTGCCGGATATTAAAAAGGAATGCTTTGAACGTTTCGAAAGAATTACCCACACAGCAGGTAAAACCGATTATTGAGAACACGTCAAACAATTCGTGCTCTCCAATGTTTTATGTTTTTATGAATTCAAAGGGCTTATGTTATCTGGTATCACTCTGTTCTTTTTTACAGGTTGCATAAATGTGCAACCTGTAAAAAAGGAGTAAACAACAAGGCGGATCTTGTACCCCAATAAGATGAAGGGGGATATATTTCCGTGGCCTTCGCGATGTTAAAAAAATTACTTAGAACGCTTTGAAAGCATTTCCCAGACTGCAGATCAAACCACGTTTCTATGTAAGTTTTAATAATTCCAGCTGCTTGTTTTGAAAAACAAGTTATTTATTTGATTTTCTTAAAATTACCGGTTTCGCTTAGTACAAGCATTTTCGGTTCCATGATAAATCAACACACTGACGATTTATCACATATTTTAAAAGTGATATAAAGTCATTAGAAACTATGAAAAAAAAACCCAATCTAACCTAACCTACAACTTATATCACTTTCAAAATGTGTGTTAAATTGTCTGTGTGTAGATTTATCCGCTCACCTTTTTTATTTACATATTTTAAACGAATGTATTAAGCCTATTAAGTAGGTTATAAGACTTGTTTAGCTTCCTAAATACGTATTTTTTCCTAATTTGTTGACAGATCTAACGACGCATCCTGTGGAAAAACCATTATTTTTCTGTTCTCAAAAGAGCTATCTGACGAGCCACACGCTAACTTACAGTGGAGAAAAACCTTTTTTATGTTCCGAGTGCAACTATTCATGTTCTCGTAAGAGCCATTTGAAGGACCATACATTGACTCACAGTAAGGATAAACCTTTTTTATGTTCTGAGTGCTCCTATTCATCTTCTCTAAAGAGATATCTGACGCTCCACATGCTAACTCACAGTGGAGAAAAACCTTTTTCATGTCCCGAGTGCAACTATTCATGTTCACAAAAGAGATATCTAACGCACCACATGCTAAATCACAGTGGAGAAAAACCTTTTTCATGTTCCGAGTGCAACTATTCGTGTTCACAAAAGAGCTATCTGACGCACCACATGCTAAATCACAGTGGAGAAAAACCTTTTTCATGTTCCGAGTGCAACTATTCATGTTTACGAAAGAGCAATCTAAGGAGCCATATGCTGACCCACAGTGGAGAAAAACCTTTTTCATGTTCCAAGTGCAACTATTCAAGTTCTCATACGAGCCATTTGAAGAGACATATGCTGACCCACAGTGGAAAAAAACCTTTTTCATGTTCCATATGCAACTTTTCATTTTCTGAAAAGAGCAATCTGACGCGCCACATGCTAACTCACAGTGGAGAAAAACCTTTTTCGTGTTCTTAGTGCAACTATTCAAGTTCTCATACGAGCCATTTGAAGAGACATATGCTGACCCACAGTGGAGAAAAACATACTTCATGTTCCGAGTGCAACTATTCATGTTCTTCAAACAAAAAAAATGAAGAGACATTTGCTGACTCATAGTTAAAAAAAACCAGTGCAACTATTCATGTTCTCGAAAGAGCAATCTAAGGAAAAATATTCTGACCCACAGTGGAGAAAAACCTTTTTCATGTTTCATATGCAACTTTTCATTTTCTCGAAAGAGATATCTGACGCACCATATGCTGACTCATACTGGAGAAAAACTTTTTTCATATTCCGAGTCTAGATTCATGTTCTCGAAATAGTAGTTTGACACAACATATCCAACTCACAAAAAGGATTAACTTTTTTCATGTTCCGAGTGCGACTTTTCTCGAAACTGAAATTTGATGAGACATATGCTGACTCACAGTGTAGAAAAACCATTTTCATGTTCCATGTTCAACTATTCATATTCTAAAAAAAGCCGTTTGAAGGGTCATATGCTGACTCACCATGAAATAGGCAGTCGCCTAGTATGGTGATTTAATGTTCTTCTTTTTTTTGTCTATGGTTTGTCAATGACAGTTGTCGAGTAGTGTTTTGCTCCGTATTAAAATAGCGAAATTGAGTGAAAAAAGTTTATTTAATCAGTATGAAAAGTTTATTTAATCAGCATAAAGTAGCTGCAGAGTTGAAGAAGCTGTCAAATGACAAGTTGAAGCAACGAAATTTCAGTAAATGTAATTTTTGTATTGCCTATGCCGAACTGTCTACATACATTAAAACAGTGAAATAAAGCATAAAAAGTCTACTAAGCGTAATAAGTTACAGTTGTGCAGTGGTGCGGTACACAGAAGTGAAAAGCACTTTAAATTTGAACAAAATTTACAAATTTTAAACGAAAATAAATAAATTTGAACGCCACAACTACACATTGTACAGTTATCGCTACTTGACCATAGAGGGCAGACAAACGTGCAGGAATTAAACAAAAAATAAATTAAATTAATGCGTTTCGCTATTCGTCAACAGATGGAACTAAATACATAAATTGTTTCAAACAAATTGCGAAACATATATATTTTTATTATTCCAATAAAATCAAGAAACCTCGCATACAAGAAATATCTGTCTAAATAAGAAATTTTGTCGATAGATGTCAGTGCATCGCAAATTTTAAAATAACTAAACTCAAAACCATCTTTAAAAAATGCCCCCAAAAAGTAATATGGATCAAAAATTTGAAAGCTTCAAAGAACAATTATTACAAACAATGAGCGATAGAATCGACCTTCAACTTAGAAATTTTATAAAGAAAGACATAAATAAACTATTTTTGGAAATAAAAAATGAAATACAAGACTTAGTTAAAAGCGTAGAATTCTGCTCAAGCAAAATTGATGATTTTGAGAAGGAAATAAAAAAAAACAAATGATCACCAAAAAAAAAAAAATTAAGCGAAAATTGAGGAATTGCAAAAAGAGGTTAAAAATCTAAAATAATTGTAAACCATATCCAACAAAACGCGCTTGAAAATTCTATCGAAATACAAGGAATTGAAGTAAAGAAAAATGATAATGTACGAAAATCCATCGAACTACTGATGTCGGCCCTAGACTGCAGCGACTTATTAAAAAACAATTCCTTGGTAAGCTACTACAAGAATCCGGCCAAGAGGACTATTTCTATTCAATTCAATTCAAAAGAAACAAAGGATAAGGTTATTAAGCAAAAAATAAATAAAGGAATTCTTACCCCTCAAGAAATGAAGTACTCGGAGTCAACACAGAAAATCTACATCAATGAAAAACTAACGCCAGCAAATAAACAGCTCCCATGGTTAGCCAAGTCGACAAAAGCATTTGGATACAAATATGTATGGACGAAGGACGGACAAATCTTACTTAGAAAGAGCGACGACTCCCCTATACTACGCATAAAAGATGCAAACGACATACCACTGCAATAAGCATATACTGGACAAGAAGGAAGAATTTTTATACCTTGTGAAAATGGATCCCACTGACGATTATACGTTAATAGACACAAAGGTATGTGAAGATACTACAGAACTAAAAACTACATAAGTGAAGGAATTACTGACTTCAACATAATAAATTTAAATATCCGCAGTATTTATAAACATTTTGGTGAATTTTGTATCTTCCTCAATTCTCAAGGATTTCAACCAAATGTGATTATACTTACGGAAACGCAAATGCGTGAATCTATCCCTTACTCCATCTCTGATCATATCACTTACTCACTTCCCTCTAAACATACTACGCATGACGGTCTAACGATATTCTATAGTGCACATAAAATAGCTGATGTAATAGTAAATATCCCTAAATTTAAGTTTTCAAATGCCATACATTTATCATTCACGCTAAGCAATAAAAAATACTCTATAATTGCTGTTTATCGCTCCCCTTCCTTAGATTCTAAATCTTTCATTACAGAATTAAAATATTACATAAACGAAAATAACTGCAACCAATCAGATTTCTCGTTTATAGTAGGGGATATAAATATTAACATAGAACATTCTATCCTAAGCCCAATTGCAAATGAATATCTTAATGTTATATATAGCGAAGGATATCTATCTTATATAAATAGCCCTACAAGATACGGTTCTTGTCTTGATCATATATTTCTCAAAACCAATAAAAATTTTATACCTAGATCAGCTGTCCTAAAAATTGATATAACCGATCATTTCCCAACTTTTTACGGCCATATTACCTTAAAGTATCACCATCCAACTAAAGAACAACAAGTGGGAAAAAATAAAATTAACTATCAAACCCTAAACAGTTTTCTAAAAAAAGAAAATTGGAACACAGTTTTATCCAATGATGACCAAAATCAATCACTAAACACCTTCTATTCAATATTAAATGATAATATCAAGAATAGTCTTTAACCAACATCAACACCTAGAAGAAAACATAAAAAAATAAAACCATGGATCACGCGTGGATTGATAATTGCAAGCCAACACAGGAATAAACTGTACAAAATTTACAAAAATCATGAGAACTATTGTATGGCAAAAAATATTCCACCTAATGGAAATTTATTACAGCAATACATCACTTATAGAATTTTTCAATATTCTTATAAAAAAATGTAAACATGAGTACTATACTAAACAATTACAAAAAGCTGATAATGATTCTAAAAAAACCTGGCAAGTCATAAATGAAATAACAAATAGAAAACATAAAGTAAAAACATTCCCTGAAAAAATTGTTACAGATGATAAAATAGTCATAACGGATATAAGAAATGTTGCAAATAAATTCAATGATTTTTTTACAAATGTTGCCTCAGATATAATAAATAACAACCCCGCATTTCAAAACCATATACATCAATCCACTCAAATGGACGAACACTCTGAAAATTGTCCTAAATTATCTCAATTTAAACGTGTTACCGAATCTGAAATAATAAAACACATTGAAAATCTTAACACAAATACAGCCAATGGTCCAGATGAATTGAGCGCCATCGCTATCAAGTCTACTAAACAATACATTTCGAAGCCCTTGCAACACATTTTTAATTCCTGCTTTGAAAAAAATGTTTTCCCAGACGCATTTAAACTCTCCAATATTGTACCAATACATAAATCTGGATCAATCTCTAAACTAGACAATTACAGACCAATATCGCTAATATCCCAACTAGCAAAGATATTAGAAAAAATTATTAAAATACAAGTACTAGAGTTTTGAGAATCAAATGCACTTTTGTCCACAAATCAATATGGTTTCAGAACAGGTCTTAGTACAGATGATGCTTTATTTAATCTAACAAAAAATATATACACCAATCTTGACTTAAATATGAAAAGTTTAACAATCTTTTTAGACCTGGAAAAAGCGTTTGATACAGTTAATCATAATAAACTGATTAGAAAACTCAATAATATAGGAATTAAAAATAATTGTCTGTCACTTTTAACAAATTATTTACTTGATCGCAGACAATGTACAAAAATTGGTGATATTATTAGCAAACCAGAATCTGTGAGACATGGGGTTCCACAAGGAACAGTTATCGGTCCGTTATTGTTCCTAATCTATATCAATGATCTGTGTAATATCAGTATTCCGGGAAAACTATTCTCGTATGCTGATGATACTGCAATCACAGTCGATGGTAAATCTTGGAAAGAAGTCTCTGAAAATGCAAGTGCACATCCCTTGTCAAAAAATGGCTAAACCAAAACCTTCTAACTCTGAACTGTGAAAAAACTATTTATATTCCATTTTATAATACCAAAAGGACGGCACCCTTAACTCACCTAAATATAAGGTTTCATAACAATACTTGCAACCCTGTTTCGTGTTCTAACTGTGTAGAAATGAATTCGGGGAACACATTTAAATACCTAGGAATTACTATAGACAGCCAACTAAAATGGAAAAATCACGTAGAAAAGCTTGTAAATAAACTTAGGTATTTAACTTACATTTTTAAACGATTAAATAACATAGTTGATATCAAAAGAATGAAACTGGTTTATCATGCATTGGTACAATCATCAATATCTTATGGAATAATTGGATGGGGGGGTATCTATAATAACCACATTAAGCCGCTAGAAATAGCTCAAAAATTAATACTAAAAATAATGTTGCAAAAAGATGTTACCTACCCCTCCTTGCAATTATTTCAAGAAGCTAAACTCTTAGATATAAGAAAAATTTACTTTATGCAATGTCTGAAATATATATTTTCACGAAATGTACATTTTACAAAAAACGAAAATCGTTCTAGCAGTAGAGTAAATAATGCATATGAGGTTCCACTATGCAAAACTAGGCTTGCGCAGAGACATGCTTTTTTCATTGCCCCAAAAATCTACAATGCACTCTATCAGACTATAGAAATTAGATCTAAAAATATATCGTCTTACAGCATATACAAAAATGTAATAAAGACTTGGATCACTACCAATGACACAAATACTTACTTGCTATAACATCCTACCTTTGATTGTTTTATTGTTTCATTTTATTGACACAAATACTTACCTGATATAACATCCTACCTTTTGTAAATTTACAACACTTATTTTTTCTATTTTTTAACCTTTTTTTCTTAATTATAATTTTGTAAAAACGGAATTATTTGTTTAATAAACTGCACTAAACAAAATAAGTATACCCACGAACTGGCGATGCCTATGTGGGATTTTTTGTTGTTGTATATATGCATACTATTCTATTATATTTTTTATTTAATTGTATCATTTTATTTTTTTTATCTTAAAGCTACATTTTTTTTATAGTACCTTCTTTACCTGTGAATGAAATGCTTTTTGTAATACTATAATAATTTTAATAATGTAATACTTGATTTTTGTAATTATATTTTTATGCATGTAACAAAAGAAAATTATTAATAAAAAAAAAAAATAATAAAAAAGTTTCATATATAAATCAATTTTATAATGTTTTATCATGTATTTTATGAATAAACTGAACTGTAGAAAATAACCCTTTTCATTAAATCAAATAAAACACTTTGTTTATTAACCACGACTTTTTTATTATTACATCTACCGGTTTCGCTTCAGTCGAGCTTCATCAGGATGTGAAATATAACTAAAAACTAAGACAGAGGTCATGCATATTTATAGGAAAGCAGAAAGAGACAGAATATAACACATTATAAAAGTGGGAGGAGTCAAAAATTACATAGTCATAGTGAATTAACGATATATAATAACAAATTACAAAAAAACATGTTTACATGAATTATGAATTATACATATAATAATACATTTTAAAGACATAAGAAAAAACATAAACATATTACTAAGGAGTGGAATGGATTGTGGGAAACAAGTTGAATATAGGACTTTAGAATGTGTTTTTTTGATTTGATAAATTAATTTGTGTATTTAATAAATGTTCTGACAAGTTTATAGATTTCCTGATTTCTAACGAAGTTAGAAATCAGGAAATCTATAAACAGTAGTCAGACCATTTTTTGTAACATGCTTTTTTGTAATTTGTTATTATATATCTTTAATTCACTATGCCTATGTAATATTTGACTCCTCCCACTTTTATAATGTGTTATATTCTGTCTCTGTCTGCTTTCCTATAAATATGCATGACCTTTGTCTTAGTTTTTAGTTATATTTCACATCCTGATGAAGCTCGACTGAAGCGAAACCGGTAGATGTAATAATAAAAAAGTCGTGGTTAATAAACAAAGTGTTTTATTTGATTTAATATATAATGTCTAACCACACAGTGATTGCTTCCTACGAAAAAATAACCTTGTGTTACGAGTGCCATACATTGATTTACTCGGGAAAAACCTTCATCATGTTCCAACTTCAACTATTCATTTTCTAAAAACGGACGACTTAAAATTTACTGCTGTTCTCACGGTGGAACCTGGTTCGTGTGTTTATAGATATATATACATGTTAGATATTGTATTTTTAGATATTTATGTACCTTCAGTAGTCACCAATCTAAACCGATTTTGGTATCTGTGATTTATATCAGAAGTATTCTCGAAAACGCAGCAACAATTAGGTCTCCCAATTATGAGATTCATAATTATAGGATTGAATCCATACAAAGGAAACTAACCCGTGTAATTGCTTATCGTGAAGATTTATCTGGTCAATTTGGAACATATAATGACCGAATTTTGCACTATAAACTACACTCACTAACGGTCAGACGCAAACTCTCTGACGTACTGCTTCTACACAAAATTATACATGCATCAGTTGACACACCAAACATTTTATCCCAAATTAACATCAATATACCATCAAGAAAATCAACAAGGAGGATGAAAGACATTTTCTCTATTAAAGCCTACCAAAAAAATACAGGATATTTTTCCCCTGTACCGCGAACATTAATGTAGTATCCTGTAGATTCACCTTGATAAGGAGCTTGGGTTCAGGATTGATAATGATACGTAAGGCTGGTTAAATATGTACAGAGATCGTTTATTGATTGTTAACTGTGAGACTACAGAATACCGAATGACAATACAGACTACCGCCGAAGTGCTCCCCGCACCTCGCGGCCCGTAGGTAGGTACCGAGTACCACATTCTCCCCCACTTAAGAGGAGAACTCCTACCAGGTTTACATCTTACCTGAGCCTGTTTACAACATATTTATATAGTTATCATATATAGCAGAATAATAATAATAGTAATACATTATCTATAGGTTGTTACACATTAGTTTTTTCTATGCCGCAGCCTTCCAGTCCAAGGAGACTGCCACGGTGGTTCCTGAAACAGAGGAGAAGACCAATTAGCCCCTTTCCGAAAATAATGGGAAAGGTCTAGGTCTGATACTCTCATATCAAAGCCTAGACCGTCACTATACACTTTTTCACGCTCTTTGGGATTCCACCTTACACTCATTGGTGTCAGTTGATCCTCATGTCTTTTCCAAATTTGCCCTGTGTCTTTTATGGAAATTAAGTAGGTATTAAATCCAATTCTTTTTTTAATGATACCTACCACCCAACCTTTTTTTCCTCTAAAATCCTTAGTCATCACCTTTTTCCCCACCACAAATATAGTCCTATTTCTTTTCTTAGATTTATAACTCTTTTTCTGATTTTCTCTACTAACTAATATTTTACTCTTTACTTTATCCGACATACACCTCTCCCCCCTCCTTTCCGCAATCACTGGAGAAATGAAATCAAAAACGGACCTTAATCGTCGTCCTAACATAGCCACCGCTGGCTCTATACCAGTCGTTATATTTGGGGTATTCCTATAATCAATTAGGAATTTGGTTAACCTATCATCGACGTCTCTCGGTAACCCCCCATTATGTAAAATCTTTTTTAAAAAATTTTTACACGTTTTAACTCCGTTTTCAGCTAACCCATTACTTTGCGGATGATTCACAGGAGAAGTAATGTGCTGGATTTTTCTATCTTTACAAAAACGCTTAAATTCTTCTGAACAGAAAACAGACCCGTTGTCCGATACAATAGTTTCTACAGTACCAAATTGAGCAAACATCCTCTTCAATTCCCTTAAAGTATTATCCGTATTAGCTTGTTTTAAATTAATGCATTCTATCCACTTGGTACTTGCATCTACTATAATTAAAAAATTGGTATTAGCCATCGGACCAAAAAAATCAATATGAATTCTTGTCCACGGCTTTTCCTCAATCGGCCAATGTTGTAAAGGAGTTTTTGGTGGATTCGCCTGATTTTCCAGACACTCTTTACATGATCTAACTAAATTTTCTATATTTTTGCCCATTTTTGGCCACCAAAAATATCCTCTTGCTAACCCTTTAGTTTTAGCTATACCTAAATGTGAACGATGTAACATATTTAACAAATCCCCTCTCATAGAATTTGGAATGATGGCTTTATGTCCCCAAAAATACAATCTTCTACTAAAGACAACTCATCTCTAATTTTCCAAAAAGCCCATAACTCAATATCTTTTGGAATTTTCCTTGGCCAACCCTGCTGTAAATATTGTTTTACCAATGATAATACGTCATCTTTATTAGTGGTTTCCTTTAAATTATCAACATTTAATGGAACCTGAGAGTTATCACTAACATAAAATAACAACTCTTTTTCAACATCCTGAAAATTAATGGAACTCAGCTTCTCAATATATAAATCCTCCGATTTATTTGTCTCTTCTATTGGTAATCTTGATAAAAAATCTGAATAATTTTTTTCTGATGCTACGTATTCAATTTCATAGTTAAACCCCGCCAAAATTAAACTGTAACGTTGCAATCTATTAGCACTCAACACAGGAATGCCCTTCTTTTCTAACAAAATTCGAACTAAAGCTTGATTGTCGCATTCTAATTTGAATTTCCTACCGTATAAATATACAAAGAATTTTTTTAATGCAAACACTATCGCTGTTGCTTCTAAATCTAAAATGCTATATTTACTCTCTGTGTCTGTCAATTTCCTTGACGCAAACGCTATAGGTCTACTACTACCATTTGAATAAGTATGTAAAATTGTCGCACCCAATCCCTCTAAGGATGCATCCGTTACTAATTTTACTGGTATACGTGGATCAAAATGTACTAACACGCAATCAGAAGACATTTCTTTTTTAAGTTCTAAAACTGCATTTTCACAGTCCTTTGACCAAATCCACTCCGAATCTTTTTTTAATAATTTATATAGAGGTCCTAACAAACTAGATATATTCGGAATAAAATTTCTATAATATTTAACTAAACCTAAGAAACTTCTTAACTGGTTAATATTACATGGACTACTAGACTCCATTATTGCTTTAACTTTACTTTCTAATGGTCTAAAACCTTCCTTCGAAATAAAGTACCCCAAGTATTCAATACTTGTTTTGAAAAATTCACATTTTTCTTCATTTACCGTGAGACCACAAAGTTTCAATCTATTCAAAACTGCTACTAAATTTTTATTATGTTCCGCAACTGATTTGCCCGTAATCAAAATATCATCGTAAAATATAATTGTTCCGTTTAAACCTTGCAATGAATTAAACATAACCCGCATAAATATACCTGGCGCTGCATTCAAACCATACACCAGTCGAGTATATCTATATAAACCTATATGTGTAGCTATTGTAGTTATATCTCTACTACCCTCACTTAACTCTAATTGTGAATATGCTATTTTCAAATCTAATTTAGAAAACATTACCGCTCCACTGATTTGTGTCAATAAATCCGTAATTACGGGTACTGGAAATTTATTTACAACCAAACCTGGATTAACTGTTAATTTATAATCTCCACAGATCCTAACTGATCCATCTTTCTTAATTATTGGAACAATGGGAGATGCATATCTACTCGTCTCTACTGCTTGTAATATTCCCTCTGAAACAAGTCTATTAATTTCATGTTCGACTTTATCTTTAATAGCTAATCCCTCTATTAATTCCAGTTCAACACTATATTTATTAAATTTCCCTAATTTATTCGTTAATACGTCTCCAAATTGTGTTTTCAACTTATCGACATCTAAATTGGTTTCTCCATTAGTACCAAAATTATTTTCTACCGTGCAATTATTCAAAAAACTAATACTAATCCCAAATAATTCCATAAAATCTCTACCTAAAATTAAATCCGAACCATTTTCAATAACCACAAATTCAAAATTTTGTTGCTTACCATTGCATGTAACAAATAAATTTATTTTACCGCTCGCCTTTAGCGGCTTGTTATCGTTACTCGCCAAGT
The DNA here is from genome assembly GCA_026573805.1 of Hesperophylax magnus. Taxonomy (NCBI): domain Eukaryota; kingdom Metazoa; phylum Arthropoda; class Insecta; order Trichoptera; family Limnephilidae; genus Hesperophylax; species Hesperophylax magnus. The sequence goes on along the minus strand of JAIUSX010000193.1, from coordinate 2,284,824 downwards.
GTAAATTAAATTGCATTAAATTAACATGATTAAAATATAATTTATAGATACGTTCGGGTATGGCACTAATTCCCGCTCCTGAATCTATCATTGCCTCGAATGAAATATCATTTATTTTCAATTTAATTATAAACGGTTCAATCCTCTTATTAATACTTGAGACAAAAATCTTTTTTTTAATGCACGAAATATTTCTACAAAATTTAGCAATGTGACCCTTTTGTCCGCACTTAAAACACTTCGAATTTTTATTATTCACAACCTTGCACTCTGATTTAAAGTGCCCGAATTTATTACAATTAAAACACCTTTTCTTTTCCGAATCAAGATGCTTCAATTTCTGTTTAAAATTATTACTATCGCGCGATGAACTTCTACTATGCCTCGAATTTAAATAAACACTTCGATGTTTCGATACTGATGGATTATTTTTCGGACTTTTTGATCTTGAACGTGAACTAGCTACTTGATAATACACTTTTTCATCTTTAAAATTTGCTTCTGAAGCCTCTAAACAAGCTGCGATTGTAATTAATTTCTCAAACGAATTTTTTTCGCCCTCTATGAATAACCGTTCTCTAATTTTAGGGTTTCTTACTTTACAAATGAATAAATCTTTTAAATTATCTTCAAATCTAGTACCGAATTTACAATTAATGGATAAACTTTTTAATCGTGCCGCAAATTCTTTTACACTTTCTCCCGATTCATTAATTACATTATTAAATTTTGATCTTTCTTCAAACAACGAAGTAACATTTTCACAATAATTACCCAAAAATTCACACAAAATTTCTACTGTGACATCATTTATTTTTTTTGGAGTAACCAACTCAATCAATAATTTAAAAGTTTCCTCCTCCAAAGCGTTTAAGAATATAGCACGTTTCTTTTCGGCAGTAATTTTCTCATCATATAATATGAAGTAATTCTCCAATCTTGCTTTAAAAACCCCGAAACAATCTGTCGTGTGACTGAAGGTCTCTAATGGTTTGATTTGAGCCATGTTTTTACAAAAAAAAATTTTTTTTTTTTTATATTAACTCCACACAGGAGGCCCTGAAGAAAATAATTTCCCTCAGGGCCTATGTCATCTTTGGGGATGCTGTGTGGAGGGTCTTTTTGTGGAGAGGAAGGAGTGAACATGGGTCTTGAAGAGTCCCATGTTGTAGGAGGGAGGAAACACAGAAGCCGGCAGTTCGTTCCACAGCCGAGCTGTTGAACTTAAGAACGAATCGTAGAAGCGACCCGTTCTCATGTGACAAATGTCAACCATGTACAAATGTTGAGCGCGCGTTTGGCTTGTATCCCGACTACGCACCGGTGCCGAGGGGATCAATGACGCTAGTTCCTCAGAGCATCTTCCATTGTAATACCGATAGAACAAGGACAGCATACCTACCTGACGCCTGTGCTCTAAAGATTGCAGTCCGTTTGTTAAGATTGGGGAATCTATCAAACGGACCGCCCGTTTTTGCACAGAGTCAAGGGTTTTTTTCAGGTATTTAGGGGCTCCGGACCAGAGATGGCTGCCAAATTCGACAGTAGGGCGCACTTGCGATTTGTACAGGGTCAGCAGTTGTGTACTATTAAAGTATCTGCGGGCCCTGTACAGTACGCCCAGCTTCTGAGAGGCCAGCTTTACTCTGGCTTCGATGGAGCCCCCATACCTGAGCTGGTCACTTATAGTTACACCAAGCATATCAATGGAAGGCCTGTTCGGAAGATTGCTTCCGTTGAAGGAGACTAGATTGTCATTTAGATCCCTTTTAGACGTAATCAGACAGGATTGGGTCTTTGAAACATTAAATTCGACGAGATTATTTTTACCCCAGGAGGAAATACTCTCGAGATAACCGTCCATTCTCTGCTTCAAAGCCCTCCGAGCCGTTGGAGTTTGTGTGCCCTTTGGGGGCTTGTCAAACAAAAAGCTATCATGAACTGTACTGTCATCCGCGTAACAATGAATCGGTGCACATGTCAAAAGGTCATTGATGTGCAACAAAAACAAAGTCGGAGACAGAACCGATCCCTGTGGGACGCCAGCATTTATAGAGTGTGAGGATGAGGTGAAACCGTCAGCAACAGCCTGAATCGACCTATCCCTTAAAAAATCAGCAATCCACGTACACAGGGATGCGGGAAGTCCGTAAGAAGGCAATTTGTTGACAAGTCCTCGGTGCCAGACCCGGTCAAAGGCCTTGGATATGTCTAGTGCGACCGTTTGGGTCTCACCGTGACGTTCCAGGCACCGCCCCCAAACATGCGACACATACGCGAGAAGATCACCGCACGAGCGGTTCTGCCGGAATCCGTATTGACGGTCGTTGATAATTTTGTTCTTCTCGAGGTATGTGAGCAGTTTGTCGTTGATCACACGTTCCATCACTTTGGACAGAACTGATGTGATCGCTATGGGGCGGTAGTTGGCCGGGTTGGAGCGGTCACCTTTCTTGGGAATAGGGTGAATGACCGCTTTTTTCCAACCAGAGGGCACAGTGCCACACTTCAGGGACATTTTGAAGAGCTTTGTCAAAACTGGAACTATTTCCGCAGCACACCTCTGCAATACCAGGGCAGGTATTCCATCACGTCCACTAGCTTTGTTAACATCGAGCCCCCGTATAACGTGGAGTACATCCCGATGCCGGATCCTCAGCTTTTTCATATAGAAGCCGCAGTGAGGAACCGACGGCGGAACAGCACCTCCGTCATCGAGGGTCGAGTTTTCCGCAAACATTTTCCCTAATAAGTTAGCCTTTTCGGTGGCGGTGTTTGCTAGTTAGCCGTCAGGTCTGGTAAGAGGTGGCAAACTGGGTTTGCAAAAATTCCGACCTATTGAGCCCGCAAGGGACCAGAATGCTCTGCTGCCATGCGGGCAGGCAGCCAGCTTTTTGCTGATCTGCAGGTCGTGTTCGAATTTTGACCTATTAATGATTCTCTTGCATTCTTTTGCCGATTTGATGTATGCTGATCTGCTTTCGGGCGTTTGAGATGTGTTGTAGGCTCGGTAAGCCGCGTTTTTTCGTCGAACTGCTTCGGAGCATTGTCGACTGAACCACGGCTTTGAGCCCACACCAGTTTCTTTAGTAGTCGATTCTATGAAGCCATCCATCGCCGATTTGATGACTTCACCAATCTCCTGGGCACATCTTGAAGGGTCGGAAGTCCGAAAAAAAACAGCTCACCACGGAAAAGCGTTGAAATGGGCCCGCATACCGAACCAATCTGCTGACCTATAGTACCACACTTTTCTCCTCAGCCTCTCATTGGTTGGTCTGAGGCTAACGGGGATTGATGTCGTCACTAGGCAGTGGTCAGATGATCCCAGAGGCGCTGTGACGTCAATCTTATAACCGTGTGGCACAGTAGTTAAAAATAGGTCTAACAGATTGGAACGGTGAGTCTGGACACCAGTTGCTCTAATCCGTAGCAAATGGCAAAGGATTCCGCCTGTCGGCCAGCCGAGTCCGTTGGGCCTGAGAACTTCAACCATGGTTCGTTATGAACATTGAAGTCCATTGAACCATTGAAGTACAAAAAAATTACAACAATATTAAGAAAAAAATTATCAACATAAAACTTAAACTACGAACTTAACTTAAGTCTAATGATGTTGAAGCTCTGGTTCTGGTCATCTACTCTCTCCTGTTGCAGATCTTCCCTCTTCCTTCTTAGTTCTCGTCCGTTCTCCAAGAATAGCTCTCGACCGATAGTTCCCAAGGATCCGCTCTCAGCTGCTCCTTGCTCCAATACAGCTCCCAGCTGTGCTGCTGTTGTTCAGCCCCCGGCTTCTTATGGTTTCAAATATATATATACAGCTCCCCGCTGAATATCTATCCTCTTCACGATAACCCCGCTCCCGCGTGATTATCTTGAACAATTATTTTTTTTTTGATTCTGGTTTCGCAATTCAGCTCCCCGCTGAATTCTTTTCAATCTTATCTTTCAAAGATTCTACGATCCTGTTCGATGAATGTTGCGAGACTCCCCGTCCGTAACATTTAAAAGAGCACCGTCGCCATTACGTGAATACTCTCCGAATTGAACTACTCTTGAACTTTAACAACACGTTTGCCGCGTAAATTCTTTTAAACTTCGCCACTGTTTTATTAATGACTAAGTTTCCTCGTCGCCACTGTAGTATCCTGTAGATACACCTTGATAAGGAGCTTGGGTTCAGGATTGATAATGATACGTAAGGCTGGTTAAATATGTACAGAGATCGTTTATGGATTGTTAACTGTGAGACTACAGAATACCGAATGACAATACAGACTACCGCCGAAGTGCTCCCCGCACCTCGCGGCCCGTAGGTAGGTACCGAGTACCACAATTAAGAAATTATAACATTATACATGGCTCTAATAATGAAAAAAGACATTTTTAATGACCTATTTAAAAACATTAAAAAAACGTATTACCATTAATCATATTAAGCTGATATTGTGATGAAGCCCTTTATTTAAAGAGAAGCAACATTGTACCTACCTAATCAGTGTCTCACCAGTACGGGTGTGACAATAAAATATCGTTTATGAACATATTTGTATTAACCTTTTACCAATTCTTATTTGTTATATACTTCTGCTTATTTAGCTGATTCATTTTGTTACTATTTTTATTATTATAATGTATTTAAACATCCATGAATGTAAATTTTTGGGCACCATGCCTGTTTTATGTACTTAAATAAACATAAATAAAAATGACCTTTCCTAACCTAACCTTACCAAACCTATAATCTCCTAACCTAACCTTTAATAAACCAACTTTACCTAACCTAACCTAACATGACCTTTCCTAACCTAACCTTACCTAAACTTACTTAACCTAACCTATAGGTTCTCATTTAGGCCCATTATTATTTAATGTGTATATATACGATATTCACAAATGTTTTTCACATGCTAATTACCTAGCATATGCAGATGATAAAAAATATACTTAGTTATTCAATCAATCAACGACTGCATTAAACTTCAAGAGGAGCTAAATCGTCTTTTTGTCTATTGCGAATTAAACAAACTTGTTATTAACATCGCAAAATGCAATAAATTAACATTTACACGTAATAAAAATAAAATATCCTTTGTATACCTACACACTAAACGGCACACACATCAATGAAATAAAATAAATCAGGGACCTTGGGGTAACACTGGATGTTAAATTAAACTTTATCCGACACACTGATGACATCATTAACAAAACCAATAAAATGCTGGGATTTATAATTCGCATGGCAAAACCCTTCCACAACATAAACACAGTATATTCCCTTTACACCTCATATATTCGCCCGCACTGGAACACTTTACACCGATCTGGACTCCTTTATACCAAGCCCATATCGAAAGAAGAGAAAGAATTCAAAAAAAATATTTTGATCACATAAATTATAAACTAAATTTACACTTCTCAAATTATACCGAATCCATTAAATTTCATAATTTTAACTCCATCTAAACACGACCCCGACGTCTAATTTTTGATCAAATCTTATTCTTTAAAATCCTAAATAATGGTCTGGACTCACCAGAACTTACCAATTTAATAACTCTTCATATTCCGTCTAGATCAACCCGACAATCTGATTTATTTTATCTACCGTCGTGATGAAAAAACATTCGAAAAAATCCCCAATTCCTCGTATATGTGCACAATATAATACAAAATTTTACAGCATTGAAATTTTTTAAAATAACGTAAATAAATATCGATATGAAGTAATGCGTAAGACCGATTATTAATATGAGAGTATGGAATGTATCGGGAGCATCTCCTATCCTCTTCCTATTTTCATCTTCCTCTCCCCTTCCTTTAACACCAAATTAATTTTAAGATATTAAAACTTCATTTCCAATGAACTTTAGAATAAGAAATTTCTGTGGCTTGACTTCAGTTAACTTATATATTTATATCTATCATTGTATATTATGTAAAAGCTGTTTGTTTCTTACAAAATAAAAAAATAACCCAACATAACCTATCCTAACCTTTCTTAGTATTTGCATAGAGTTAATGGTAAAAGTTCTAGCCATTGGTTTTAGGAATACCAACAAAAGAAAATGTCATCAACAGAAATAATTTCGGCTGTTATCCCATACAACTAAAGCAAATGATCATTTTATGCAATTAAAGATTTAAATTTTCCCAAATGCAGTCAATTTCCCTTTATAGTAATTAAGGTAAATCAAAAGGTTTTATTTAAAAATATTTCGGGTTATCCGCGACCAGAGATTCAGAATAATTACATAAATTTGCATTTGATTTAAATAATCATTTACAAAATGTGAATATTTCAGATATTATTTTGAAAGCTAATAAGGTATAATGAAAGCTAATAAGCTAATAAAGCTAATACCGGTTTATATTTTGAGAAAGATATTATTATGTGTTATTTATTGAGATATCCCACGATTTATGGCGATTCTCTCAATTTTCAGTTATTTGTGAAAAATTAAAAAAAGTATTCAAATTGTTTATCGAAAAAAAGATAATTAATTACTTATTCAAAACTGAAAATCGTACTATACTTAAATATATTTTTGCATGTCCTAAACTAAACACTTCAGTTGCCGAACACCAATATAACCACCAAGGAAAATGTTTCTTTGGTAAATCACCAGCTGAAGGATTAATGATAAAATTTGTTATACGTAAGATTTGTAACAAGGTGTGTGCATCACTTTACATCGCATCTATGGTCTTGGATTGTGGGACGTTTAAGTACCTACACATTGTCATTTTGCTATTGGACAAATTGACAGCCCTGCAATTTTGACTTGGAGAGTTGCCAAACCTGAGGAAGGTAGAATCCAGGGGCGTATAACTCCCGCATGACCTTGTAACCCTGATGGGAGGAGTTATTCAATTCCCAAATTCTTATAGACAAAGCTGTTGTGGCTGAAAGCTCAGATCTCATTGGCTCAGAGCAAAAATTGTAGTTTGATCTCTCGCTCTCTACCATAGCGACTTGTGTAACAGAAAGAGAAGCTAAGCATGTGTTATGCTGCGATAAAAATTAACGGTAATTTCCAAGACGCCATTTCGGAAGTTGAAGTCAGTTGAAGTTTTTAGCGTAAATATTTTGAATTTTCTTTCCCCATCTAAAAATAATGTTGCGTGCTAGAATTCTTCAAGGTGATAAATTAATGCCGTGTTGTGTTAAATTGTGTAATCCGGTCTATCTCCACCATTTGAAAGAAGGACCCGAACCCGTTAAATACAGGTACTAACCTCTCGTTCTTTGATACAATGTTCCTGATTCCTGAATGTACTTCATTGGCTAATAATTTAATTAATTTTCCCTTTCAGACCTATCCGTATTCCGACGCGATACTATACCACGTATTAGGATGCTAAAACTGCTAAACAAAGCCACGATTACATCAAACAAGGTCATTTAAACCTCTCCAGAATTGCATCATGTAAGTACCTTATTCAGATAACCAGCATTTTCCATAATGTTTGCTGACGACAAAGCTGTGGAAATTATTCATATTTATTTATTTAACTAATATTTATAAGATGTGAGTCACCCACAGTACGCTTCAACAGTGTGGAATCCTCATTTGAAGGAATATTCTGAAGGTATATACCTAATTTATATTGCAGTGAAACTCGCTCAAGAAGTTTTGTTTTCGCTCCCTACAAATTCTGCAGAAACTGCATAAAACACGATTTTTTCCCATACCAGAAAGTTCAAAAGTGAATTAATCCATCACCATTAATGTCCTCTTTTTCTTAAAATATTTTTAATTAACTTTATCCATGAAATTTATTAAATATGTGTACAATGTTGGTCTCAAATTTTGTCTTTTTCTAGGTAAGACGAAGGGCATTTTGAGCTGCATTGGTCCGATGGCAGCCCTTTCTCCCAGGAAACAGAAGACGCACTTGGAGATTTTGGGGACCAGACGGCAACTGCGATATGTATAACATTTATATATATATATATATATAACAGACTTTTCTGTAGGCCTTTTTAAGGTATACAATTCCGTAGTACATTATTTTGATATTCTCATAAGGTCTCGCCAGTGTTAGCAATGTAAGCGACCAAAATTATTCTTTATATCGACTTTTCTCTGCTTTTTATCAATATGTGTCAATGCATGTGTTATTTAACTAAACCTTCCGGAAGAAATTCTCTAAATGATGCTGAAAACCTTATTGAAATCAGTTGCATAGTTAAGAAGAACTAAGCGCACAAACAGACAGATGCGAATGTCACTTTATTTTATACTATTTATAGATAATGGATTCCACTACGAATTGTCAGTATCCAAAATAGAAATATTAATTACATGTTCATAACTTCTATTTCATAATATCTTTTGTTGTTTTAAAAGCTATATTTCTTTACAAGCTTTTGTTATGTACACGATTTTTATTTCTTATATTATGGTTTATGTATTATGATTTAAATTATACCATGTAAAAGTCAAAAAGCGTTCCTATTACTTGACATAACGGATATCTTTCAACACGTTGAATATGTATTTTGTGTATTTATTCTTGTATTTTTGTGCAAGGTCAAATTAAATCCTATTAAGTTGTTGCAGTAAGACAGAAATCCTGGGTTCGATTCCTAGTTTAGACCGCTACTTTTTATTTTTCTGTGTCTTGTTCTGTTTCATGTTTTGTTTAGATATATTAGTATTATCTTCTACTTCAATAATAAATCAATGCTCAATACATCGGTTGTACTGACCCTGTTTTGTATTACTGTCCATTGTCTTTTTGAAAATAAAAAATATTATGATGTGTGCATAACTGTGGGTTTTTTTATTTTCCTTTTCCTGCATTCCAATATTTTTATTTTTAAAATATAATTTTTTTAGGCTAGTGAATGAACGATGTTAGCTGGGTGCAGTTATATTGTCTATGTTTGCACTATTTTTAAATGGCCTTGAGATTTCTTTATGGTCCACGATATATTTACCTGTCTGGACCAAACGACCGTTTTATTTGTGGTCGTCTGTGGTTAAGGGGGTGACAAAATGGGTCCATACAAAAAGCCCGAAGATATCGATCTAGAGAGTGGTTTATTTATGGTAGAATCTGTGATTTGCATTGGAAGCAGTGGCCATTCTTTGATCACCAGCCCAGATCAGCGGGCATTCCTCTTGGCTGAGGTTCGACGAACACATTCGCCAATTTTTGTGAGCATCAGCTTTGCATATGGAGCATTAACCATTTGATTGGTGGAATCGGATGGCATCTGCCGATCCTGATTGGTTAAGTGTGACCCTTTTGGAGACCAGCAGCGTGAGGCTGTTTTGCATTGGATTACGACATTATTTTTTGGATAAATTATAAACTGGGACAGTTGCTGTGAAGAGCCGGAATCTACTACTTCGCATCAAGAACGAACTGGTATCACACCTTCATTTTACCTATGCAAGCCCTTTGCCAGACAGATTTAATAGTAGGATGCTAGTAAATTTATTTTTTATTATGTCTTTTTTGTGGTAATACATTTCAGTATTCATAAATTTTTATTTTTTCTAGATTGAAAAAATACCCACCTTACTTTTATTTGTTGCCACTTAATCCAACGGTAACAAATTCTAATATTGAACACTGTCAAGAAATATGTTTGAGATATCAGTAACAAAAAAACTGTTTCCCAATTTATTTAAAGATTTCCATTATCACTGTTTCTTTACAGATATATTTGTTTGAGCTTAAAGCTATCGCTACCACAGCAGCGCCATGGATCTACTAAATCCAGAAAATGTTTCCATCAAGACGGAACCAGGGCCCCAGGAAGAAGACGGTGAAATACCGTACCGTACCGATGTCGACCTCACAAATGTAAAGAAGGAATGTTTGCAATATGCGGAGAGTATTCTATCTGCCAGTAAGTGTCATTTCATATGCTAAGAATGTAGGACATAAAATTCGGATGTTCTAAATTCATGACCGTTATGAAGTGTCGTGCCGACTTTTTTTTCTTTCTTGAAGAATCAGTCTCTGAAGCGGACATTATCGTATTTCTTATTTTTTAAATAAATTCTTAAGTGTGTTATGCAAATGCCCGCTTCTAAGTAGATATAGTATCTTCAATTGTAAATATTTTCAGGAACCTATTTTTATATTCACCTATTTTGGAGGTTATACTTATCAATATAATACAGGGTTTTCCAATAAGAGGTGTTATTTTGATATTCAAAGTAAAATGCCATTTTTTAAATATAAATGATCAAATGTTTATTTTATTATAAAGTGGAAGGTATGCCGTTAATAGTGAAATATAACATCAGTCAAATGACCACCACGACCACGCCTACAGGACCATATCCTTTTCATGAAATTTTCCATAACCAAATCGCAAAGTGGCTGCCTTATGTCCTCGATAGCCTCACGAATTCCATCTTTGAGGTCTTGAATCGACGCTGGGCTGTTGGCGTAAACCTTCTCTTTCACGTGGCACCAAAGGAAGAAGTCGCAAGTTATGAAATCACAAGATCTCTGTGGCCAATTGTGATCACCTCTTCGAGAGATAACACGGTCCGGAAACTTTTTCCCGTAAAAGATCAATGTTTTCGTGGCTTGTGTGGCACGTAGCGCTGTCTTGTTGAAAGTAAACGTTGTCCAGATCAATACCATACAATTCCGGCCATAAAGAATCATTAATTCCTTAATAAATATTCAAAATAACACCTCTTATTGGAAAACCCTATATATCAGTAGGCAGAATAAGACGTATAAATAAAAGGATAAAGGTCACAACAAGGAACCCAGGATCTATTGTCGTCCTTGGGGATACGTCTTTAGTATAATCAAGTCTTCAAATCGTGTTCTTAATCCTGAATTCAGTGACATCTATATTTTTATTTGTCTCGATCTTGTTCTGTTTCATGTTTTTATTTTATTTAAATCTTACTACTAACACAAATACGTTTTGATGTACATCAATTATCGATATAAGTATTATTGTTTTGTTTATCCAGGTAGCATTAATTTGGAGACAGTTACCATCAAGGCGGATCTTGGACCCCGAGAAGATGAAGTGGGATATCCTTACGTGGAGATCGACATTGACCTGCCGGATATAAAAAAGGAATGCTTAGAACGTTTCGAAAGAATTACACACACAGCAGGTAAAACCGATTATTGAGAACACGTCAAACAATTCGTGCTCTCCAATGTTTTACGTTTTTATGAATTCAAAGTGTTTATGTTTTGTGGTATAACTCTGTTCTCTCCGTTATGGTTTAGCAATGTACCTATATTTTACAGGTTGCAGAAATGTGCAACCTGTAAAAAAGGCTTTAACCATCAAGGCGGATCTTGTACCCCGAGAAGATGAAGGGGGATAAATTTCCGTGGCCTTCGCGATATTAAAAAAAACTACTTAGAACGCTTTGAAAGCATTTCCCAGAATGCAGATCAAACCACGTTTCTATGTAAGTTTTAATAATTCCAGCTGCTTGTTTTGAAAAACAAGTTATTTATTTGATTTTCTTAAAATTACCGGTTTCGCTTAGTACAAGCATTTTAGGTTCCATGATAAATCAACACACTGACGATTTATCACACATTTTAAAAGTGGTATAAAGTCATTAGAAACGATGAAAAAAAAACCCAACCTAACCTAACCTACTTAACTTATATCACTTTTAAAATGTGTGTTAAATCGTCAGTGTGCTGATTTATCCGGTCACCATTTTATTTACATATGTTTAACGAATTTACTAAGCCAATTTACGCTGTACGTAGGTTATAAGTCTTGTTTAGCTTCCTATATACGTATTTTTTTCCTAATTTGTCGACAGATCTAAAGACGCATCCTGTGGAAAAACCATTATTTTTCTGTTCTCAAAAGAGCCATCTGACGAGCCACACGCCGACTCACAGTGGAGAAAAACCATTTTTGTGTTCCGAGTGCAACTATTCATGTTCTCTAAAGAGATATCTGACTCTCCACATGCTAACTCACAGTGGAGAAAAACCTTTGTCATGTTCCGAGTGCAACTATTCAAGTTCTCATCCGAGCCATTTGAAGAAACATATGCTGACCCACAGTGGAGAAAAACCTTTTTCATGTTCCATATGTAACTTTTCATGTTCTGAAAAGAGCAATCTAAGGAGACATTTGCTGACCCACAGTGGAGAAAAACCTTTTTCATGTTCCGAGTGCAACTATACATGTTCTTTAAACCATCATTTGAAGAGACATATGCTGACCCACAGTGGAGAAAAACCTTTTTCATGTTCCATATGCATTTTTTCATGTTCTCAAAAGAGCTATCTGAGGAGACATATGCTGACCCACAGTGGGGAAAAACCTTTTTCATGTTCCGAGTGCAACTATAGATTTTCTGCAAACTATTATTTGAAGAGACATATGCTGACCCACAGTGGAGAAAAACCTTTTTCATGTTCCATATGCAACTTATCATGTTCTCGAAAGAACCATGTAAGGACACATATGCTGACCCACAATCTAGAAAAATCTTTTTCTTGTCCCGAGTGCAACTATCCATGTTCTAGTAAGAGCCATTTGAAGAGATATATGCTGACCCACGGTGGAGAAAATCCTTTTTCATGTTCCATATGCAACCTATCATGTTCTCAAAAGAGCGTTCTAAGGAACCATATGCTGACCCACAGTGGAGAAAAAACTTTTTCATGTCCCGAGTGCAACTATTCATGTTCACAAAAGAGATATCTGACGCGCCACATGCTAACTCACAGTAGAGAAAAAACTTTTTCATGTTCCGAGTGCAACTATTCAAGTTCACAAAAGAGCTATCTGACGCGCCACATGCTAACTCACAGTGGAGAAAAACCTTTTTCGTGTTCCGAGTGCAACTATTCAAGTTCTCATACGAGCCATTTGAAGAGACATATGCTGACCCACAGTGGAGAAAAACATTCTTCATGTTCCGAGTGCACCTATTCATGTTCTTCAAACAAAAAATTGAAGAGACATATGCTGACCCATAGTTAAAAAAAAAACAGTGCAACTATTCATGTTCTCGACAGAGCAATCTAAGGAAAAATATTCTGACCCACAATGGAGAAAAACCTTTTTCATGTTTCATTTGCAACTTTTCATTTTCTCGAAAGAGATATCTGACGCACCATATGCTGACTCATACTGGAGAATAACTTTTTTCATATTTCGAGTCTAGCTATTCATGTTCTCGAAATAGTAGTTTAACACAACATATGCTAAATCACAAAAAGGATTAACTTTTTTCATGTTCCGAGTGCGACTTTTCTCGAAACGGAAATTTGATGAGACATATGCTGACTCACAGTGTAGAAAAACCATTTTCATGTTCCATGTTCACCTATTCATATTCAAAAAAAAGCCGTTTGACGAGTCATATGCTGACTCACCATGAAACAGGCAGTCGCCTAATATGGTGATTTAATGTTTCATATATAAATCAATTTTATAATGTTTTATCATGTATTTTATGAATAAAATCAACAGTAGAAAATAACCCTTTTCATTAAATCAAATAACACACTTTGTTTATTAACCACGACTTTTTTATTATTACATCTACCGGTTTCGCTTCAGTCGAGCTTCATCAGGATGTGAAATATAACTAAAAACTAAGACAGAGGTCATGCATATTTATAGGAAAACAGAAAGAGACAGAATATAACACATTTTAAAAGTGGGAGGAGTCAAATATTACATAGGCATAGTGAATTAAAGATATATAATAACAAATTACAAAAAAGCATGTTTACATGAATTATCCATATCAAAACTCCTCAAATCTTCAATGCCTTAAAAAAACAATTAATGAAAAGCACAACAATTACACGACATAATAATAATTTTCGCACGTCCCACACGATCCTGCCGAGAAGTTAATTATTTTAGACGTTTAATTTGTAAAAGGAAACACATCGAACGGCTAGAGACATTTTTTTTATTTAATATATATAAAGTGGGTACAGGATATAATATGAGTACATAAAAAATATATTTACATTACAAAATATATTTATGTATCGCAATCTCACCAATGAAGAAACTGGTTCTTGTGCTTGGTGAGAGAGTTACACTGATTATAAGAAAAATAGAATCATTATGCTATAAGTAAGTATATATATGATAGGAACAATATATAAAATAACGTTTATGAAAAACAAATATGTAATACAATATTCCGACAAAATAGCGCCTACTAAAAAAGCTTAAGGCGATGCACGGCGTAGCAATGCAAATTCATGTTTTTTGCTTTGAAAATTTGTTCACTTACAAATGTTTTTGATGCTTTAATTAAATACAGTATTTTTTAGATAAGTTTTTTTAATAAGCCTAGAAAAAATATTGTATCAGGCCTATAAAAACTGCTTTAAAGTTCAAAATCTTCTACTTACGAACGCACGGTTTTACTGTATAATGTAGCAAATTAAGTTCTTTATAAAATGATCGTAAAAGAATTAAATATTTGTGCCTGTCTATTTATCAAAAAAGACGGATGGTGTTGAACGGAAATTTAAACCTTATCGCCATTTGCATAAGGGGTGTTATTGTTAGCGGCTTGATTCGAAATGTTACACGTCGCAGTGCATCGCCTTAAACTATTTATAGTATTATTATTATTTTATTTTATCAAACCTATGATAACCCAACCTCTAATAACCCAACCTAACCTAACCTTACCAAACCTATAATATCCTAACCTAACCTTTAATAATCCAACTTTACCTAACCTAACCTGACATGACACACTAAATGATTTATATTTTAATGAAAACAAATGTGCCGTAATTTCATTCACAAAGAACATTAACAAATTCACAAAGAACATTAACAAATTCTCAAACACATATCACATAAACAATATCCCTTTACTAAACACAACTTCAATCAAAGACTTATTCGTGACATTTGACTCGTCACTTAGCTTCAATAAACATGTAGATACAATTTCAAAAAGTCCATCACAAGTATTAGGATTAAATAAAAAACGTTACTAAAAATGATTTTGGTGTATTTTTGACTTGCATAGTTCGCATATAGGAATTTCTTAAAAACAAAGTTCGTCGATTCGGCGAGTTATAACCTTAGTGTAGGGTAAAAATATAATAACCATCCAGGGTTAAGTTAAAAAAGAGATAATTAGATTCAAAATCATCTTCGTGTTCCTTGCGCATGTAAAAAATTTAAGCTGGTAGACTGATGGAATAGTACCCGGATTCACTCTTAAGTGAAACCAGTCTTGTGTTCAGAATGCACAAAAATCCAGTTGAGGATTCATCTGTTGACGCATTTCGAAAGAAACTATTCTCGTATTCCAAGTGCAGTTATAAAATTCTAGTTGCAGACTGCAAAAATCACAAAACCTATTGTGACTATTCATTTCCTCAAAGAGGAAGTATAAACGCACACATGCGGACTCACAGTGGGGAAAACTATTTTCATGTTCCGACTGCTGATATCCATCTGCACAAAAGGTAACTTTAAGGCGAAGCTTAATGCTAAATCACTATTTTGATTAATCTTTATGACGAATTTGTGTATATTATGAATACCAAAAAATATGCTTTAATTAAATTGAAGGTTTTCCTGTCGTTTCGCTTGAGTGGAATACAAATAAGAAAATAAATTACTCGAATCAAAAATATTAATGCTAAACGAAAAAAATTTTTTTTGTTTAAACGTATGAACGCGTAAAGCAAAACAACTTACAGTAAAAAATACAGTATTATAGCTTAGATTATCTGTGACAGTTTCATTTGTTTAACTTTTGTGCTTGAAATCGAAAGTTTTTAGACTCCATTGGTCAAGCGATTTTAATACCTATTACCTACAATATAAGTTATATCAAGAATATACACATTTTTACTTGTAGCTTCCTCTTAAACAAACACATATTGATTCACAGTCGAATGAAACCTTTTCATGTTCCTACTGAAAATATTCATGTTATCCGTAATTGGATATTCGGAATCTATATAGTGTAGTTTCTTTAACAGTAACTATATGTTAGGCCAGGGGTGGGGAAACTGCGGCCCGCTAGGCTTTTTGGTCCAGCCCGCGAGCACTTTTGGAGCGTCCGGTCGTGCTGAAAGAACTGTAAAACAAAACAAAAGTTTTCTTTCACGGTGTCAGATAAATTTTTCACTCAGAAAAAAAACAGTTAATTGAATATAAAATCGGCTTCGTGTTCCTTGCGCTATTATTTATTTATTTATTAACGGACATCGTCCAAATTACAAAATAATAACACGAATACAATAAAATTAAAAATACAGGAGTAGACAAAGGTACATGAAAGCAAAGACATATGGCAGATATAATAAAGGAAATAAAGTGACAAGTCGAATCAAGACTACGCCGTGGGTCAGGACCACAGGACACTTATAATATTCCGTCACTTGTTTAGCGACCGGCAAAAATCATTCAGACTTATCCCAAAAAAGTTAAGGTTTTGACTTGAGTTGACCAGTCTACACATTCTGGACAATGGTGAATAATATCCATAATTTGTCGAATGATGATTGAGGAAGAGCAGTTCATTATTTCTGAGTCTTTGCGAGGGGATATTGAAGGGAATGAGTTGCAGTAGAGTAGGTGAATCAATAATACCATTTATAATTTTGAAGAAGCAAATGAGGTCATTTCTTTCCCGACGGACTTCCAAAGGAGAGAGGTTTAGAGTTAGTTCAATTTCATCATATTATTATGAGTATTTGCCTTTTTCTAATCCTAGCCTCCTAGCAATCCCTCTTAAGAACCGATGTTGAATAACAGATTCTTAAATAAAAATTAAATTACATTAAATTCTTGTTATAAAAAATAAGTACAATTATTATTTAAGCTGGTTGTCTGGCTGGTTGTGAACCAGTCTGATGTTCGGAATGCACAAAAAAATCCCTTTGCAGAATTCATGTGATGCAACAATCGGAGGAAAATTATTTCGAGTTCCGAGTGTGGTGTTCAATTTAGGGATCACGTTATGTCGCATAACTTAAGGTACACTTCGATTGTCTGTGATGTGCGTTATTTGTGAGTGAACTAATTCACGTTCAATGAACACAAATTTGCATTGAATTTAAGTGTAATTTACCAATTGGAACTGATTGTTTCAATTCAAGCAAGGGATAAAGTAGGTAGGTACCTACCAGAAAATCAGAAAACATTTTGTTGTAATTAATTAATTAATAGATAATTCTGTACTTTAAACGTGTATTTTATGTATACATTTTTGAGAGATTTCGTGATTTTTCAACTTTATTAATGGTGTTCATGCGAAAATCTTTTATCGTTAGTAATCAATCATTTAAATTTAGATCTGTCCATTATTGACAGTTTCTGACAAGCATTTAAACAAAAGAAAATCAAATTTAAAGTAAAGAATTACTAATTAATAAAAATAATTTTGGCACCTACTTCACAGCTTGACTGATATGATTTAAACTTATTAGTCCTAATGTGGAAAATTAATAGTTTATTTAATTAGAATAATTTAATCCATTATTCAGGAATACCATTAATTTTAAATCACGCATGCACCAACACCTGAAATGATAATGACTAATTATATGACCGAAGTTCAATAATAAATATAATAAATTGGTATACATATAAATAAGTACTTATCTTGTCATTATTTACAATTATTGAACTCCTTTATACAACAGAGCTCTCCATGATAGCTTGTATTGTGCCTGCTTATATGATTCATCCTCAGTTTATTATGTTATGTACTATAACATTACTTAACCAGCGGACGAGAATTCAAATTTCGTTAAAAGACGGTCATGCGATCGGACGTTTTTTTAAAACGAGACAGAAATACCGAATTCATTCCGCTGCGAGCCGTACACTCGGGCGGCTGACGAAAACTACAGCATGGTTCCGATGAAATAACAATTATTGTTGTTAAATTCTCGGTTGTAGCTTTCTTCCTAATAATTATTTACACACATATTTATAAATTATACGTCGGAGTGCGTAAACATAAATAAATACAAATGCAGTTTGTTGACATGGTAGATATAAAATAATATGTAGGTATATGAATATACATTTAAAAAAAAAATTCAAATATTTGTTTAATTTGTTTTGTTAAAATATTTTACATGAGTTTTCCAAAGGTGAGTAAAAATCTTTTGTTTTACTTATTTATTCGTTTGTCCGAAAGGTATTACCGGTAAGTTTTATTTCTAATACTTATCTTTAAAGTATTACTTGATTTGATATGTGTGACATTGAAAATAGGGTTTATTCCTTACAACTAAAGTAGTATATATATTAAAACTAGGTTTTATTTCCAACTATTTTCTACGGTACCTACCTACATATGTAGTTAGGCGATTGCATAATTGTTAGTATCGCTTTCATGTATTTGTTTTCATAGTTAACGGAGCGACCTGACTCGTCTAATGTCGAAATGTTATTAAATTCACGAGGTAAATTTCTATTAAAAAATCATAGGTTAGTATGTCAAAAATAACCTCGTCTTTTTTCCTTAAACAAGAAGCTCAATTCACAATATGACATTATGAAACTGACAAAAAGTAACACAAAAAATATTAAATATGTTGAATTATACCAATGTAATAGTGAATTGGACAATGAAATAGAAATTACGAAAAAAAAATGATTTGAATCGCACATCAAGAATCAAAATTCATTTGGTTCGTGGCACTTTTTGACCACCAATTTGACCACACAAACAGTTTCACGTACTTTGGCAAGTTTTAACATTTATACATGAAACATCGATGACAGACAAACTCCTGATAGTCCATTGTTGATTCTTTTCCCTGGAAATTAAACAACACAAAATTATCGCCAAATGTTATAAAAAATATGTGCTTATTCTGACTGATTCTTTCGAACGACCCTGTAGCATATAAGTACGTACAATGTACACGGATAATTAAATATCACTAACCTTTGTTTTTTCTGAAAATATATCTCCCACGTACGTTTTTGATGTCGTAATTTGTGTTTTCTAATAAAACTTTTTTCCAAGGGTATTTTGCTCCCCATTTTTAAGCGAGGAATTTCTTTAAAATGTCATTAACTAGACTGGCTTGAACTAGACGTCCGCTTGCCGCCCGGTCGCGGCGGAAACCAGTGTTCCCGAAACTAAAAATTCAAAATCGGGAGAATTTTCGCCTAAGAATCGGGAGAAATTTGAAGAAATCGGGAAAAATCGGGAGATGACTAGAACTATTATGTAATAGTAGATGTTGCCCATGGAATGACGCAATTTACCGTAACATTCGATGGAGACTTATTTTTACGTCTGTCAACACAGAACATTTTTGTGAAATTTGAACTGTCAGTTCAAGAGACGTCAAAATTTATTAAATACCTATCTATGTACATTCAAATTGAGCAGCATTCAAACAAGTAACGATTTTTCTCCTCGGGATGGGTCTACGATTAAATGAAACGAAACAATCTTTTTATTTTCAATTTTAATAAGCAACCATCCAATCACCTCAAGAGCTTTTTGTTCAAATCACCTGGCTTCACATGTAAACATTCCGCTGTCACCCAATAGTAAACTGTTTAGCATTCTTTATTATGAAATACCTACTAATTTAGCAGATGAATTAGCAAAAAAAAATACAATGCAAGAGCGAAAATAAAATTGTGGAAATTGTTACTGTTGGAGTAATTAGGAGTTATATTAGATTAAGATTTAATTTTTATAAGCATGCTGGGCATTTACAATAGAAACTTGGGTACAAGTATCTCTTTTCTGGGAAGAATTATTCAAAAGTTGTTCCAATAATCTGCGATTACAGTATATACTCGTAACTCCAATTTTAGCCCATATTTTAACAACTGTAAAACGATTCTTTTCTGGTGAAATTACAGAGAACAAAGTAAGTAGCAAATTGTTCAAAATATAGCAATGTGAATAATACTTAGGCGAAATAGATTTTTAAAAGTAGCCAAAATGTTACAGGAGCTAAATTGGCTAGCAGTAAAACAGAGATATTGATGACGTTGATATTTATAAAGAAAATTTAATAATACACAATGTGTTATCGAAATCATAAAAATATCTTAAACGTGTTTCAATAGAATATTACACCATATAGGAATAAAAAATTTCAATGTACTGCCAGAAAGCATAAAAATAACACCTATCGGTAAATGGAAGAGAAAATGCAAGAACTATCTAGTTATGTTTAAAGATAACATGTGTGGTTATCGTGGTGTATAAATGAAAGATCTCTCCAACTCAGGTATAGTGTTTATTGATAAGATGAAAGCTGCTTTACAATCACAATATTTCACGTTTATTTATGCACAAATACTATGGAACGCTCGCGAAACTAGGTCGTAGTACTCGTAGGTAGCAGCTGTTGACGATAGTAAATACTGAATGCTAATAATATGCTCGCTGCGTCGGGCTTATTTATACTGTTGGGCCGGTGGCAACAGCAGGTTGTTAAATGGCAACTAAATCGAAACCACTCGCTCGGTCTGGCCCCTTCGCGAACTTTCGGCGTCGCGGCAATTATGCCTAGGCGGTAGACTCGAACCTTCTGGCGAGTTCTCGTAATGTGAAAGACGGACTGTGACGTATTGCCACCTGGTAGACAAGTAGGTGCTTGTAGTAAGTAGATTGCTTTGTTTACGATGCGATTTAGACTGCAGGTATATAATTCGGGAGTAGGTACTAAGTAGGTCGAGCGGTTTATTATTAATTAGTTAATCTAGATTTTTCTCGACGCCACACATGTAAGAATACACAATACCCAAAGGAAAAAATACAATGTGTTGCTGACAAACAAGTAAAGAAATTATGAACTTCGATTAATAATATAACTTCCAGAACATCCTTCGGACAAAGGAGTTTTTCATATAAAGCTCCGTTGCTATATAATATGCTTGGAGAAAATATAAAAACTATAGGTACGTTAAATTCATTCAAGAAAATGGTCAAAATCTCCGTACTAGCTGAGAGTGATGATTTTGGATCACCCATGTTGTCGCTTATATCATAATTCCTTGTGGAAGCTCTGTTTCGATACAATCCTTATTTACTTACTGCGCATGTACTTATTTACTTCTAAAATAACTTTTGGTTATTTATTATTATGTTACTTATTATTATTATTATCTACTTAATTATCGTATTAATATTTACTTTAATTATTGTCTAGTTAAATTATTTACTTACTTACTTTTTATTATAATATTATCTACTTACCTATCGGTTATTATTTACCTTTTTTTATTTAGTTATTTTTATTTTTTCTTATAATCTATTATTCATACTATCCATGTCAAAGACATCTACAGAAACACCCAAATACTTCCTTTTAATACCATTCCCACTTTTGAAATAACGAAAACTATATTACAAGTAATTCAACACTCGGCACATTCCAACACTACACTCTATTACAATTACGACGTACACCAACACAACACAAGAAATCACAACAAACTACATATACCAAAAATCAAATCAACAAAATATGGACTAAGATCCCTAGAATACATAGCTCACACAAAATATAATCAACTACCCAACGAGATCAAATGTGCAAGTCAATGTAAAAAGACCCAAACTAACATGCTCAAACTTCATCTTATTAATGACTATCTGAAATAATAATGTTGTGTATGTCCCATCATATGTCCATTTAATACATACAGCTATACGTTTCATGTAATGCGTATCATTCCCGCAATGAGTTTATTAACTCCTGAGAGTACAATGCTTTATATAATATACTATATTCTGTATTGTATACTTTTAATAAAAAAAATAAAAAAATATATTCTCCTTACACTTCTTTCTTTGCTCATTTCTGCATTACTAAATTGTTCAAATTCTGTAAAACTACACGTCCTAAGATAACTAAACTAACCAACCAACCAATTTTCCGCTTATGGCTCTCTCTTTTGGGTCCCACCCAGGCACGATGTGTTGAATTCCTCGGCTGGCTAAGTCCTGCAAGCAACATTTTCCGCTTACTGTGGTGGTAGTAAGAGATTTTCAAATATTGTAGGTTATTCGTAACCCGGGAATGTTTGTCTTTCTTTAAAATACAGGGTGTATCGGCAAGCACCCAACAAACTTTTACCAGCTATTCCTTAGCACATTTGGAGTAAAAAATGTTATGGGCGCTTTGCTGTCCGGTAACATTTTTTTCCATTAAAAACAAAAAATAAATAAAAAATCCACACTCCGTCACTGTCATTTGCATTGTTTCTCGTGTTCAACAGCTGTTATAAGCAAGTGTGTCAAAAAGTGTCCTCGCTCTTTCGTACACACTAAATAATAATAGTTAAAAATGAGACGAATGGTACCGTGCCATTTCGTTGTGATTGTAAAAGCGCGCCAACGTAGGTACGTACGTACATTATTCAACGAAACTCGAACAAAATATTGCCAGACGGGTTTTCAAACTTTGACAAAGGATAAAACATTGGTGACATGTGGTGAAAATATGAATAATAAATTTTTTATTAAAAAAAAAATGTTACCAGATAGCAAAATGCCAATAACATTTTTTACTCCAAATGTGCCAAGGAATAGCTGGTTAAAGTTTGTCGGGTACTTGCCGATACACCCTGTATATATATAAAAAATAAATATCAAACCGGGAGTCGAAGAGATCTTCGCTAAACAAAATGAGAAGAGAATTGAGATTCTTTATAAATAAAAGTGTTTGCCTAATAGTATTAAATTTACTGTCTGACTATTGTCGTACTCTGGTGAACCCTCACCTGGCTATTTTCACTACCGGCCGCTACTGCTGATGGTCTTAGTTCCGCTGTAGTACTTATAAGGGCAAGTACGCTGCAAGTTACTACTGCAACTTCTTCTAGCAGATAGTCCCAGTGTGATGCCCTGGTAAGGAGCCAGCGCTCGCTGACCAGATAGACGGGTATCCCCGCACCCGGTACCGATCCCTGAAAAACACAATATTATATTTATATTAATATATAAAAATCACGTGTCACTGTGTTCACGTACATCTCCGAAACCGCCAAACCGATTTCAATTAAATTTTGTGAATATGTATGTTTGGTTTCAGCTTGAAATATAGGATATGTGTAGAGATAATTAAACGGATATATATTATCCATCAATGAGATTCTGGCTCAAATAAATTTATTTATACCTCTCGAAGACGTCACCATAACTTCCTTTACTGTAGAGCAAGCTTTACCAAATTTATTTATGAACTCATCTTTGGGGATAGCCACGTACTTTCTATATGCAGTTGATCAAAAGATTTGTATGTTTTTCATGTCCTATAACGCATTTACAAGGTTTTGGTAAAATTATATCAACTTAGATTTTATATCTGCAGGCTGTTCTGTCTGGTGTATCGATCAATAAAAGTTTTAATAATAATGTCTGTAACTTTTAATCGTTCCTGAGCACAACTGGAGATCGCTAACGTGCAAATAACAGTTCACGTGGAATAAATTAAGAACACTTATGAACTGTTGTTTGTTTGGCGATCTGCTGTCATGCTCAGAAACTATAATAAGTTACGGACATTATCGATAAAACGTTTATCGATCGACCGTTCTCTTGCCCCCAGGGCCAGGCAGACTGCACCGTGTCGGAGAAAGTGAACACCATCATTAGCTGGACAATTGCGATGTTGTGATGCCAGAACAAGTCGTCCGTACAGGGTGATACCGAGACTTTCCGCCACTATTCAATAAGATGATTACCTTGCCCACACTGCCCGGGCCGGTCTGCCTGGTATACAGGTCCGTGTCTGTCAGGTCCAGGGAGACTGCGTGCACCGTGTCGGAGAATGTGAACGCTGTCATTAACTGAACAATAGCGATGTCGTGTTGAAAATGTAGGATATCTGCTCCACACTCCTCTTCTAAACGAACTTGATGCACTTGCAACATTTGTATGTGTGCTACTGGAAAGCACGAAAATTGGAACACCTCGGGTTTTAACGACAGATCCTAAAATCGTGTCGTGCATCATGGAAGCTGGGAGCGTATCAGGTGAGCAGAGTATCTTCATTGGTCATACACTCTGAGCTTGCGGCTTCTGTTCAATTGAGCTGACGTTCAATTGATTCAGCTTTTTGAGCGTGGCTCACGCTCCTGTCGGGATGGAGTGGACTGGCGTACGGTGTTCTGAAGGTCAAGGAAGACGGGACCGACGAATCGAGCGATGACAGGAACAGGTTTCTATCGCTGCAGCCAGAGAAAATGAGCTGAGACAGGAAAGGGCTACACACACATGTGGTAACAAGGCTATATTAACATTTGCACTGGCGGATTAACCAAGACTATCATAACCTTGCGTTAAGAAAGGGCACAGTGGGACTTGAAGACTGCTCCACGTTGTGGATGTGATAATACATCGTGTTCAAACGCGTTTAGAACATCGGTTATCTCCGGCGAATGATACTATTTCAGATAAACATGTTCTTTCTACTTTGGATTTATTCGAACTCATCCAACTGACATTACCTTGATGTTATAAGGCAAGATGTAGTTGCATTTGGTTGCATTCATAAATAAACCGCATTGCCTCAAATAAACCACTCACAGTTAGGCATAAATAAACTACGTTTCATTGATAAATGCGGTAAATTCTACTGTCAGTTTGTTAAAGGTGAGGCGTATTTATCGTACCCAGTAAAAGTACCGGGTATTTTCATGCGATACTTTGTACTTGTGACAAGTCTCCAAAATACCTGGTTCCAAAATATGTATTTAATTAGTATTTTATACTGGGACTAAATATTTTTAATAGGTACTTTTACCAGGTATTTTTGATGGGTATTTTTGATGGGTATTTTTCATAGGTTTTTTTTGGGTGTTTTTGAATATGCACTTTTACGAGGTATTTTTGATAGGTATTTTTTATGGGTATTTTTGAATAGGCACTTTTAGGAGGTATTTTTGATAGGTATTTTTATGGGTATTTTTGAATAGGCACTTTTACGAGGTATTTATTTTTCATCGGGAAAAAGTGGGGAATTTTTTTGACAGGGAATTTTTCGTAGTTACTCCCCCCCCCTCCCCCCCCCCAGGGATTCGAAAAAACCCTGTGGGGAATAATTTTTTTACAGAAGTTCTCCATCAACCCCCCTCCCCCCCGGATTTGTATCACAGTTTGTGGGGAATCACACATCTGATTTTTTTTTGTGGGAATATGTGGGTAGAATTAATTTAGTTTTAAGCAATACTTATGTCGGTATTAAATACTTTTGAGTATTTTGGTACCGGTATTTTTACCAGCTATTTCTTTGTACCTGTACTCATTGTACCCAGTAACGAAAAGTACTCACAGGACCCACCTCTAGTTTGTGACCGGTGCTGCCAATATATTAAATGTCAAAATAAATTATAAGTTCCTATTCTTGTTGGAGTTTTGGAGTTGAAGCTACAAGCCAAAAATGTGTATATTCTTGGTATACCTTATATTGCAGGTAATAGGCATTAAAATCGCTTGACAAACGGAGTCTAGAAACGTTCGATTTCAATTTTTGTAAATAATTTTATTAGAAAGCAAAAAAGTTAATCAAGCGAAACTGTCACAGATAATCTGAGCTATAATACTGTATTTTTTAAAAGTTGTTTTAATTTCGCGTTCATACATTTCCATTGAAAAAAATAATAATTTAGCAGTTTGCATTTATATTTTTTATTGAGTAATTTGTTATTTTATTTGTATTCTACTCAAGCGAAACGATAGGAAAACCTTCAATTTATCCAAAGTATATTTTATGGTATTCATAATGTACACCGTTATAAAGATTAATCAAAATAGTGATTTGGCATTAAGCTTCACCTTAACTATTATTGTTTAGTGTGTTTGAAAGAGCGACGACGCTTTTTGACACACTTGCTAATAACAGCTGTTGAACACGAGAAACAATGCCAATGTCAGTGACGGAGTGTGGATATATTTTGTTTTTAATTTAAAAAAAAAATGTTACCGGACAACAAAGTTCAAATAAATTTTTTTACTCTAAAGGTGCTAAGGAATAGCTGGTTAAAGTTTTTCGGGTATGTGCCGATACACCCTGTATAATAAGATTATATATAACATACATGGGCGTTGGCAGGGGGCAGTGGGGAGCATGGGGGCAGAGGGGGCTTCGCATGGCTTCGCTCGCGTGATATTAGGGAGAAATTACTGTACAAGGTATTTTTCCATGGGAATGAAATGTTTTTCTCGGAATAAAATTAGCCTATGTCACTTCCCAGTTCTCTCAGTATATTGTATCCTTATACAAAATAAAAACAAACTTAATTATTTAGTGCCAGATACAGACGTAACGCGTCGTCTTTTTCGGGGCAGGACCTCCGTCTAGGCTTCCCCGGCCCGGGACCGATTTTAATTTCATTTTTTAACATTAACTCTACACAGGAGTTGATAGGAAATAAGCATAACATGTCATCTTTAGGGATGCTGTGAAAATGGTACATATTGAGGACTCGGCAAAGAATAAATTAAATTCTCCAAGGGGCCCCAACGCAGGAAGAGGCCCGGCAAGTTGCCAAAATGATGCACATTAAGCGGAATACGTTGCTTGTGCAATGATGGAGGACTAATCTAGCAGTGCTTTGAACTCACGATGACTGGGAATAGGACGCATTTGTCCACTCGGTTAGTAGCCCGTTAAACTGATATGTTTTAAAGATTTAAATTTAAAACAATACAATAATATTTTCGTTTAAAAAAATACAAAAAATTTTGGTCTTAATATTGCTGGGATAATGAATTGGATTTCCTTCAAACTAGAAAAAAATTTCGTATGTGATGTAGATTCAGCATTTTCCAGACATCGTGTACATATATAAATATACTGACTTAATCGCAGAATAAAATTCCTTTTTTTTTTAAACTCAATCAAAATGATTTTCTGTTACAATATTATTTTTAAATCCAGTCTGATTTTTTGACTGTGTGAAAAAATTATTACTATTTTTGAAAATGACACAAGTTCTAGTAATCTAGAGTTCATTGAACCAGAGTTACAGACAGACACACAAAAATTATAAAAACATTGCCAAATGAATAGTTCATCTTGAATGGAATATTAATTATTTTGTTAGCAAACAGATTGTTATAAATTGTTTTTGTATATTTTGTTTAACAATCTTATTGCTAAAACTAGCCGACGTGCACCCGGCGTTGATCGGGTACTTATTAATTGTTTGGGATAAATTTTTGAGGTTGTCATTCCTTTTTAAGATATACAATTCCGTAGTACATGTATAAAACATTGACTTTCCTCTACTTTCTATAATATCTACTCCTAAATAAAACAAAACTGAATAAACACATATAAAAAAATATAATATGCATGTATTATATACAGAGATGTGCTTTATTTCAAATAAATCCATTTCAAATGGAAATGCAAAATGCAAAATGGGTGTTTTCCATTTTGCATTTTAAATGCTTTTCTCAATGCATTTTCCATTTTAAATGCTTTTTTTGTAACATTCTTCCTACTATCTCCACTCATCTTTTTTTCATAAACCCCAAATATCAGTCGGTCCTCAACCTCGCCATGAGAGATAATTTACACTTGTCAAGTTGCTCCCTGAGCCCTGGTTGAGCCCTGGCAATTGAGTGATACCATTACAAAAAATACTGATTCAAATACTGAACATGGGGCTATGACGCTGTAATATTAAATGTTAGATAGCAGATTCTATGTTTTTACGTTGGCAACATTAGTCTGCGCGCTTATTAGGCTACTTCAGAGACAAGTCAAATAATAATTAATAAAAAATAAAACAATTTTTGCGACCGGAAAAATGTGAGGAATCTTTCGAAATGGAATTCCGTAGCCACCCCCACCCCCCCCATGGATTTCGAAAAATTGTGGGAAATCACATACTATCTTTTTGGCCGTACGGAATTTTTCTTCAGCGAAGTTCTGTAACAACCCCCCCTCCCATGGATTTCAAATATTTTGTGGGGAGTACTCATTTTGAATTTTTTTTTTGTGGGGAATTATGTTCTACAGAAATTCTCTAACACCCCCCCCCCCATGGATATCGAATTAATAAAATGGGGAATCAAGCTCACGGAGAATATTTGTGGGGAATATGTGGGCAGAATTTATGCGAGTTCATTAGAATTACTGCAACTGAAATTCGGCTACTTAATGTTTGAAAAACGGCGACATTAGGCCAAGATCCGTTGGCAAAACTGGTCGTGGTGTGTTTGGATTTACTATCATGCAATATGTTTGTTCTACATTGATGTCCATAATTATAACAAAATTGTTTAAAAATTCTATAATTACTTTAATTGTTTGACCTGAGAAACCATTTTGCATTTTCAATGCATTTTGAAAATAGGTATTTTGCATTTTGCATTTGAAATGCTTTTCTAAAAACCATTCTGCATTTTGCATTTTCAAATGGAAAAGTTTTGACCCATTTCCATTTTGCATTTCAAATGGTTTTGGGTACCCATTTTGCACATCTCTGATTATATATAAACCTTCCGGAAGTAATTTTCTAAATGATAGTGAAAACAATCATAAATTATTATTTTCAGACTATAAAAATATTACCATTTGTTATTTCGGCTACTGGATACTTAGCTCTCTCATTCAAAATTTAGGCGTATTAGATCTATCAAAAAATTTATATATAAAAATGCAAAAATCAGTCATTTTAAATACATGTAGGATAACGAAAGATTTTTAAAATATTTAAATTGAGGGATCAGTAGGATTTATAGGCCCTGTTAGGAGTTCTACCGAGCCGAACCCTCTGATATGAAAATATCTGGAGTCGGTGAATTATTTTCCCATTTGATCTCTGGTGAGTTGACGTGTTGTTCTTGTATTGTTTTGTATTTATTTTGCTTATATAATGCACTTGCATAATGTTGATTGACTAGATGATCATTTGTGGAAAAGTGTGTGGAAGGGTTTAGTTTTTCCTATGGGGAAGATTTAACCCGGACATAAAATCGGAAAAGAATTAATCAAAATCTGTCGCGGATAGAGAATTTATTAATTCTCTATCCGATAATTAATATATTATTAATTTATTTGGTTTAGCCAGCGTTAGCAATATAAGCACCCGAAAATATTTTTTTATAACATTATTACAAAACATCGACTTACCTCTACTTTCTATAAATATAATTTGAAGGTATTAAATACATATAAACCTTCCGGAAGAAATTCTCTAATTGATAGTGAAAAATCTACCAAAATCAGTAGCACAACTTAGAAGAAATAAACGCACAAACAGATAGACGCGGATTTATTTATTTATTTAATATGTATATATAAATTACAAACAATACAAAACAAAATGAACCTTTGTCTGTCCAACTGGGAAGGATTCCCGTTTCAGGACAGCCAAATTGTGTATTTAGTACATAATATTCTTACAATGGAATGCGATGCTGTCAAAACAAATTTTGAGAACATTGTTGATTGCATTCGAAGTGACAGGATGGTTTCTTTATCCTTTAAAGAATCGCAAAGATGTAATTTATTACCAGGATCAATTTGGATAACATTAGTAATTGCATTCAGAACAGATAAATGGTTTCTTTCGGGACATCACAAGTCTGAGATTCTTTCCAGGGCATTTTGGAGAACATTTACAATTGTATAGTTAGAATTTCCACATTTATAAATCAGTATAAGACATATGAATCCTATAGTACTATATTTTTAGAATTTCTTATGTGTTTTCTTTTAGTATAATAGAGAAGTAGACACAGATAATAAAATTAATGACACTTTTTTTTATTTTAATAAGCCCAACTCGATCTGTCCGCCTGCTAAACGAGCGTTGTACCACCACTGCCAGCTTTTCAACAATTTTTAGTATTTAGTCATTACGTCGCAAGAGTCCCAACTGCACGGAGTCGGCTTTTTATCGCATTATTTAATTGCCGAATGTTGTGAAGCAAAATTAAGTTGGTAAGGAAAAGTGATGAGCAATGGGAGGGTTCTGAAGCACCCTCCTATTCATCAATACTGGTCACCAAACACGGCTAAAGACATTTCAATGGATTCTGTCTTTCATGCAGATTCACCAGTTTTCCGCTTGTGGTACAAGTTTTCGGACACCTTGTATAATGTTTTTCCTTATTCTATTTTCTTTAAATTGAGCTTGTGGTAGGAGTATTAAAATTATTAAACTTAGGTAGAGAAATAAATGGCGAAATCTTGGTTCATTCATTGACTTTCAACCACAGAACGCAGTTTATATGTTTCCATATTGTCGTAGGGTTGACTGGGGACGATTGAAACGCGCCACGATTGAAACATCACAAATTATTTGAAATCTTTGATACCTAAGAGTATGAGGCAACATTCAAAACACCATCAGATCTGTTGGGACATGTCCTCAACAGCGTTCAAGCCGATGAGTGACATAGTCGAGCAGAGGAAACATTATTAGTTAATTAATAACATTATTAAACACTGGTCTGAGGCAGTCAACTCTTAGATCAGCAACATCGTCAGCTGTAGGTAGACTGATAGAACCTAAGCGCAAACCAAATACTAAGTTTGGTGATCGCGCTTTCCGAGTATCTGGGCCGAAGGCTTGGAATAAACTCCCTCCAGAACTAAGATCCATAACAAGTCCAACAGAATTCAGGTCTAAACTAAAAACATAAAACATACCTTTCTAAGCTGTCGTACCCTTAAATTAAATATACCATTCCTAAGAGAAAGTCCAGTTATATTCAATTTTTCAATTAAGTCCTAAATCCTGTATCTAAATTTCGCCAATAAACAATTAGATAATGTTAATTAAGTGTTAATCTCAAGTGACCTACCAGGAAGTATTGTACTGTATATTTTCTCCATAAATAGTTAAGTAATAACGTAGATCACTGTAGAAATGTATTATAGGTTTGTACAGCGCCCTTGAGGTGATTTTGCACAAAAACGGCGCTATACAAGTCATCCAATTATTATTAGTATTTGGTATTACTAGCTGCTGATTGTTTCCTGTACTTTCTTTACTTGGTTAATAGATCAGTATGATCCATTTACTGATTGAAACGCTCAAATCTTCCATTTAATAAATACTATTTACTTGTTTCATAGATCAGTATGATCCATTTACTGATTGAAACATTCAAAGCATCCATTTAATAAATACTATTTACTTGTTTCATAGATCAGTATGATCCATTTACTGATTGAAACGCTCAAAGCTTCCATTTAATAAATACTATTTACTTGTTTAATAGATCAGTATGATCCATTTACTGATTGAAACGTTCAAAGCTTCCATTTAATAAATTATATTTACTTGTTTAATAGATCAGTATGATCCATTTACTGATTGAAACGTTCAAAGCTTACTTTTAATAAATTATATTTACTTGTTTAATAGATCAGTATGAACCCTTAATCGGTTATTATATTGCGATATATTGTTATATTAAATCACGTCAAAAATCACAAATTTTATTTAATATTTTTAATTTCTTTGTTATTAAATTTTAAATACAGAAAATACTCTCAACATCGGATTAGAATATATTTTAATTATTTCTGATGAACGTTTTACAAAAATCTCTAATGTCTCTAGAAGGATCCCTCGGGAAGTTACTAATTCATCGTCTAGAAAAATTATATCTACAAATTTTTTAGTAGAAATATGTTTGATAAAATATTTTAATGGTGAGGTCCTGTTTTTATTAATCTTAAATATAAATAACTTACGTTTGTACGGATCCCTCTAGTAACATTTGAGATTACAGCAGGAGAGTGATGTGTGGAGGGCAAGATGAAGGTTGGGAAGTACCTGCTTATTCAGATTTGGTCACATTTCGATTCTGAATAGTGGTCTATCACCGGGGCGATACTGAGAGTAGACCACTTTGCAATATGGTTTAAATAATCAATATATTATTTAGTTTCAATAGGGGCTTCTATTTCAGTCGCCGGAAAAGCAAAATAATGGTTAAGCTTAAATAGGTTCTTAGTTTGGGTTTAATTAAAAAAGAAAACAAGCATTGAAAACCTATTTTCATATTTTATGTTAAAATATGAAGTGAACAAAGACATTTTAAAATGGATTATTTTGCTTTTCCGGTATATCAGTTGATTTTAAGCTCGGCTTGGCTGGAATGTCAAGCTTAGGGTGTCTTGGAACACAATCCCTGTATAGGTCGTAAGCCTAGATATATTTTCTATGTAAAACCAAATTACTGTTTACTAGGCGGGTTTAATCTAGGAGTTGATTTTTTGATAAAGAATTTGTTTTGCTGAAGTTATTGCACTATTTGTGAAATAATGACGAACGAAACAATGCTTAAAATACTGTCCTGTTGTTGAAAAATCACTGTTAAAATACCTTACCAGACTATTTGTCTATTTTAGATTGATTATCATTACATAACCTCAACTTCCCTCATTGCTCGATGAATATAATAGTCCATACTGATAAAATTGAACAATTTACTTGAATTTCAGATGGAAGTAAGTAATTACTCACGTAAAAGTCATATTTGACAATTGTTACTGTTAACACCTCGACATCTAAAAAGGGAATTATTCTGCAGCTTACCAAGGCTTAAGCTGCCAATATAACAGGTTTAAATTTGAGGAGGAATATGGCACATAGCCAGGATACGGACCGACTGATATACCGGGACATATGTAATTAAAAAAATGAACATACTTACAAAAATAAAATAAATATATATAGGTGATTTTAATAGAACTCTTTCGATGACCTTGAAGTGAAGTTTTATGTATTTTCGTATAAAAAACAGAGATAACCAATACAGCTGATGCAGTAATCCGTCTTATCAGTTTTAATTCAGATAAAAATAGATCAATGCTTTTCTGACGTCAGTGGTTCTACGATAATTTGGTGTTACTTATCAGTTAACAAAGTATTTCAAATAGAAGAAACATTGTTTATTTTCATTAAATACCAATTCTGCTGGAAACTTGTAAAAAAGAATTTTTTTCATACTTTCAAAAATAAAATATTATTAAAGCAATTTTTATTAAACATTAATTCCACGCAGGAGGCCCAGAGGGAAATTATTTTCCATACTTAAAGAATTTAAATTAATAATTTACAGAACGTTAGCATCTTTTTGAGGAAAGGACAGAGTGAACATGGGTCTTACTATTTTCTAATTATGCACCGGTGCCAAAGCTATTAATGACGCTAGTTCCTCGGAGCATTTTCCATTGTAGTACCGGAAGAACAAAGACAGTATACCTACCTGACGACTGTTCTCCAAGGATTGTTAAGAGAGGGGAATCTATCAAACTGAACAGCGTCAAGTGTTTTTCCAGGTAATTTGGGGTTCCAGACCAGAGGTGGCTACCAAATTCAACAGTGGGGCGCACTTGCTATTTGTACAGGGTCAGCAGTTGTATACTTTGTGCAGTATCTGTACAGTACGCCCTGCTTCTGTTGTGCTAACTTGACTCTGGCTTGGATGGAGTCCCCGTGCCTTAGCAGTACTATACAGTATCTGTACAGTACGCCCCGCTTCTGTTGTGCTAACTTGACTCTGGCTTGGATGGAGTCCCCGTGCCTTAGCAGTACTATACAGTATCTGTACAGTACGCCCCGCTTCTGTTGTGCTAACTTGACTCTGGCTTGGATGGAGTCCCCGTGCCTGAGCTGTACTGTACAGTATCTGTACAGTACGCCCCGCTTCTGTTGTGCTAACTTGACTCTGGCTTGGATGGAGTCCCCGTGCCTGAGCTGCTCACTAAGAGTTACAAATATAGAAATGTCGACTGGATGGAAAAACTAATTTACTTGTGAAGTGGCCTGTCCGTGAGCCCGAAGTAACGTCAAGAGATAATTCAATAATTTTTCTGGTAAAAGAAATAATTTCGATAATTGTAAAAAACTCTCTTCAAAAATAAGAATCGAATGACCTTACTTTGGACGCACGGACACAGCTGTATATATTATATCACCTTTCTATTGTTTTATCTCTACAAAAATTAAAACTAATTCTTTCAGATGTTCAATAATAATAATATAATATGGGATTAGAGGTCTGTTATATTTATCTTTAGTTTATAAATATACACTGATATAGCTCACCTTGAAAACACTCACGACTTGATGCAGTATACGTTACAAGTAATGTGACTTTAAAGATGGGAATCACAGACAATACAATTATAAAAACAGCATTCATTATCTCACCAAATATTAATAATACCGACTTGTGAGTGGTCTCATTCGATTCAACAGGAATGAAAATATTATAAACGATACCTCACCTGACTTACTTTGGAAACAAGTATTTTTCTAAAAATCCCCCCCTAGAAGAGTGTTCACTACCCCGTATGTGTGGACAACTTAAATATTGCAAAAACTCAGTTAGGATACATCATGTTGTTATTGTAGGATTTGTGAAGTATTTATTAAATATTTTACTCAAAACTTGTAAACCATATATTGTTAATTTTCTTTATAATGTTGGGAATTATATTAATTATTTGTAGATATTTATATTAATTCTAGAGGGAAAAAATTACCTCTCGACTAAACTTGAAAATTACAAAATCTGTCAAACATTTGAACAAAATAATAATAATCGTTTTTGTCTCAGAAATGTGGGGAGGTAAGTGCAATCCCACACAGAGTATAGTTACATAGAGATTACAGGTACATATTTACATACAGAGATTCAAGAAAGGATATATTTATAAATAGGTATTAATATTAAAATAAAGAGGAATAAAAGAGCTGTATCATAAGATAATAAGTTATTGGTCCACACAGTCAGACGGGATTCCATGAATGGGAATGTATTATTATAATTAACTATTATTATAAACTCAATGGGAATGTATTATTATAATACCTACTAGCGTTTTGTAACTCAATGGGAGTGTATTATTATAATACCTACTAGCGTTTTGTAACTCAATGGGAGTGTATTATTATAATACCTACTAGCGTTTTGTAACTCAATGGGAGTGTATCATTATAATACCTACTAGCGTTTTGTAACTCAATGGGAGTGTATTATTATAATACCTACTAGCGTTTTGTAACTCAATGGGAGTGTATTATTATAATACCTACTAGCGTTTTGTAACTCAATGGGAGTGTATTATTATAATACCTACTAGCGTTTTGTAACTCAATGGGAGTGTATTATTATTATACCTACTAGCGTTTTGTAACTCAATGGGAGTGTATTATTATAATACCTACTAGCGTTTTGTAACTCAATGGGAGTGTATTATTATAATACCTACTAGCGTTTTGTAACTCAATGGGAGTGTATTATTATAATACCTACTAGCGTTTTGTAACTCAATGGGAGTGTATTATTATAATACCTACTAGCGTTTTGTAACTCAATGGGAGTGTATTATTATAATACCTACTAGCGTTTTGTAACTCAATGGGAGTGTATTATTATAATACCTACTAGCGTTTTGTAACTCAATGGGAGTGTATTATTATGTGGTGTATGTGTGTAAGGGGGACAGCATGAGAGCGAGACAGCGAGTACGAGACGTATATAAGAGATCGTATGAGCGGGAATGAGCCTCTCAGTCCAGAACCGTGATAGTCTTCTTACAAATAAATATTATAATACAAGCATTGTTATTATTGAGTATGTAGAGCTAACATACGTCACAGTGGCGCAGCACGGTAGTTCGTAAATTATTAAAAGTTTACGGAGAATCAGATGATTCAAGAAGATTATTCGAATTTTTGGTGATCACAGTATAGTCTGGCGCTTTTGGGCGTTGGATCGCTAAATTTTGAAGGAAGAAGAAGAATAATAAAAGGCTATCAAATTGGAGAATTCACACGCAGCCGAGGCGAGCACGCAGATCGGGCCGGGCAAATTGCGCGGTAAAAACGCAATTTTACACGTGTGTGGGAGCCGACATTGCAACATTTTGTCGAGAGTACACCGTTACACGGGGTACGCAGAAGATCCAGGATCAAGATCGGCATCAAGGGTGAATTGGCCGGAATCCGGGACCGGGGTTCTGTCGCTACAGCGGGAAGGAAGACCTTGGAAGGTGATCGTGTCCGCAGCTGAAGGGAGACGGAGCCAGGAAAGGGTGCTGAGACGTTGGTGATTCACAGGCTCAGGGCAGGGGCTCGGAGCATAACCTCTGGAAGGGCTGAGATACGTATATTTTATTCAACTTGTTTCAGTTCTTCTCCCAATGGAGGCGATTTGTAAGAATTTGGGGACGTTCTGTTACAGAACGGGAGACTGGTCATTGTTCAGGGAACGATTGGATCAGGCCCTCATTTTAAATGATGATAAGTTGTTGTCACCAGAACGCAAAAGAGCATTTTTGCTGAGTTGCCTCACGGAAGAAACTTTCTCTCTATTATGTGATTTATGTTTTCCAAAAAAGGTTTCTATTTGTTCTTTTGAAGATTTATGTAAATTATTTGATTCACATTGCAAACCAGTTAAAAATATTTTTGAGTCTCGTGAATTATTTTATAAATGTAAACAGTTTCCTAGCGAATCCGTTAAAGATTACGCGGCTAGATTGAGAGGGTTAAGTTTATCTTGTAATTTTGAGCTGAGATTGGAACCATGTTTAAAGGACATATTCGTTATTGGGATTTTTAATGAAAAATTGAAACACAAGCTATTCGTAGAGGCAATCGATACTTCTTTTACGGATTGCATTAATCTAGCGGCGACGTGGGAACATGTTGTGGCTTTTAAAAAAGTAAATCCGAATTTAAATGTTGTTCATAAGGAAAGCGAGTATTTCCATAAATCCAGGAAAGATAGTCCTTCCAGGAATAGAAATTCAATGCGGAGTAAATCACCGGTTAATGGTACGTTAAAAACTTGTTTTTTGTGTGGAAAAAAAAATCATTTGCAAAGAGATTGCTGGAAAAAAATTTTGTGTAATCATTGTAACAAATCGGGTCATCCTAGTAATTTGTGTAAATACAATAAAAATTATGTAGGTACTAAAAATAAACGGTTGAATTCGGTGTTCGTGGTTAATAATAATGTGGGGCCGGAACCCACATATATAGATTTGTTAATTGGTAACATAATATTGCCGGCGTTGGTAGATACGGGGGCTGCGATTAACGCGATACCATATGAAGTGTATTTAAGATATTTTGTTTCTTACGATTTAGAAAACTATAATGTTCATTTGTCAGGGTATGACGGAACGCAGTTAAATGTTTTAGGTAAAGTGAATTTAGAGGTGTCATTTTTAGGTAAAAGTGCGAAAATACAGTTCGTAATAATTAAAAATGGTAATTCTACAATAGTTGGTAGAGATTTTTTACAAGTTTTCGGTATCGGATTAAGTGGAATAAATTCTGTAAAATTCAGTGAGATTAATTGTGATAATCATCTTGTTTTTCGTGAAAGTTTAAAGAAGAAATATGCTCATGTTTTTTCAGAAAAATCGGGTAGGCTTAAAAATTATGAGGCAAACATTGAAGTTAATTCGGACTTTAGGCCAAAGTTTGTAAATCCGAGGCCATTACCTTTTAGTTTACGTGAGAAAGTAGAGATAGAGTTACAGAGAATGTTGCATGAAGACATTATTGAAAAGGTAGAAATAAGCGATATTGCAAGCCCGATTGTTGTTGTAAAAAAGAAAGACGCTTCAATTAGGATTTGTACTGATTTCAAAACAACATTGAATCCTATGTTAGCGAAGTTGAAATACCCACTACCTCGTATTGACGATTTAATTTCATCTCTGAATGGTGCAAAATATTTTGCTAAGATAGACTTACGAAATGCATTTGGACAAATTTCATTGAACGAAAAGTCTAGAAAATTATGTGTGATTAGTACGCATATAGGTTTATTTGCTTATAAAGTATTGCCTTTTGGCTTAAGCACGAGTCCGGCCATCTTTATGCAAGTCATTACGGCGATAGTTGGTGGACTTAGGAACGTTCGTGTATTTTTAGATGATCTACTTTTATTTGGGAATTCTAAAGAGGAATTATTTTCTATTTGTGAAGCAGTACTTAGCAAGCTAAGTGATTGCGGATTAACTATTAATGAAAATAAGTGTTCTTTTCTAGAAACAGAGATAGAATATTGAGGTTATAGAATTTCGCAGAAAGGAGTTATGCCTTTAGAAAATAAAATATATGCTATTACCCAAATGAGTGTACCGAAAAATGTTTCGGAACTTAGAAGTTTGCTGGGAGTTATTTCCTACTATAGGTCTTTTATACAGAATGTGTCAGGTATTTTGTCTCCTTTATACCAATTGTTGAAAAAAGGGATAAAATTTGTATGGTCTCAGGAATGCAATATTGCGTTTGAGCAAGTTAAGAAACTGCTGACGTCAGACAATATTTTGGTGCATTTTGACCCACAATTACCTATCAAGCTAATTACAGACGCGAGTGATATAGGTATATCTGCTATTATATGTCACGTATATGAGAATGGCATGGAAAGACCGATTGCATTCGCTAGCCGTTTATTGTCAAAAACGGAATTGAGGTATTCCATTCTAGATAAGGAAGCGTGTGCAATAATATTTGGATTAAAAAAATTCTTTCAATATTTATATGGTAATAAATTCGTTCTAACTTGTGATAATAAAGCTTTGGTACATATTTTGAACACTGAAAAACAAGTGCCAATACTAGCGGCAAATAGGCTACAGCGCTATGCGCTGATTTTACAAACATTTGACTATAATATAGAATATGTCAAGTCGGGTGAGAACAAAGCGGATTTCTTATCTAGGTTGCCGGTCAATAGTAATAATAATTTAAGTGATTGTATCGACGAGGTCGACGGTAGCGAATATTTCTTAAATTATATTGGTAGTCTGAACGTTGATAAGATTGAATCGGATTTTTTAAATATAATTGAGGCGGAATCGACAATTTCAAAAGAAACGATGAAGCAGTTTTCGATTAAAGATGTAAACATAGCAACCATTATTGGGTTCGTAATCAATGGTTGGCCGGATAAAAAGTTTTTAAAGGATGACTTGTTAAAATTCTGGTATTTTAGAAATAAATTATCGACTTATGACTCGTGTTTATTTTATAATAATAAATTTGTGGTTCCGAGGGAATTAAGGGAAATCATATTGAATTTCATACATCAATCGCATTTAGGTATTGTTAAATCTAAAAATCTTGCTCGAAATTATTTTTTTTGGTTAGGGATGAACTCAGAGGTAGAAGCAACTGTGAAGCAGTGCGTTCGATGCTTGGAGTGTTTACCCACTCCATGTAAAGTTGAGTTACAGCCGTGGCCAATCAGTGGATTAATATGGAATAGATTGCATATTGATTTCATGGGACCTTTTGGTGGTTACAATTTTTTGATAATCGTTGATGCAACTACAAAATGGATAGACTGTCACATCGTAAATAAAGTAGATTCGTTTTGTACAATAAAAGTTTTGAAAAGATTATTTTCTAATTTCGGAATTCCGGAGCAGGTAGTAAGTGACAATGGTACAGCGTTCACTTCAACAGTTTTTAAGGAATTTTGTCATAATTTTAATATTAAATCGTTGACATCTCCTGTCAACCATCCAGCTTCTAACGGACTTGCCGAAAATGGGGTTAAAACGGTAAAGAATTTTTTAAAAAAAATTATGATAAATAATAAATTGCCTGCTGATTTTGAGGATAAACTTTTAACATTTTTGGTTGATATTAGGAATACGCCTTCTATGTCTACGGGGATTGAACCTAGTAAATTAATTTTGGGAAGGAAAATTAGATCAATTTTTAATACAATCATTCCAATATTAGATAATGTTGAAGGTCAAGGTTTTAAAGGGATTGATAACACGATTAAAGATAAGATGTTATTGAGTCAGCAAAAACAAAAAAAGTATTATAGAGGAAAAAAAATTAAAAAGTACTTTGATGTTGGATCTAAAGTTTTAACCAGGGATTTGAGAAGTGATAAAAACAAATGGATATTAGGAGAAATTTATAAAAGATTGGGGAATAGGGTTTATTTAGTAAAAATTATGTCTACAGGACAAGTGTGGAAACGCCACCATGATCAAATTTCAGAGAGGAAGGTTAGGTGGGGGGAGAGTGACAGGTCTGATGATTTGCTGGACCTGGGTCCACTCTCGGACGTGGACATGACCAAGTTTCCTAATTCCTCTGATTTTTGCAGGTCACCTACACCATGGGAGGGGAGGTTACGCCCTCGAGGACAACGCCCATGCTACACCGAATGAAGAGTCAAGAACATACATAATTACATATAAATTGGAAACTAAATACATAATGGAAATAATTAAATATATTTGGCTTATATAAATTTGTAAAAATAAAAAGATGTAATTATGATTTAAGTGTGGGGGTGTGGTGTATGTGTGTAAGGGGGACAGCATGAGAGCGAGACAGCGAGTACGAGACGTATATAAGAGATCGTATGAGCGGGAATGAGCCTCTCAGTCCAGAACCGTGATAGTCTTCTTACAAATAAATATTATAATACAAGCATTGTTATTATTGAGTATGTAGAGCTAACATACGTCACAATTATAATACCTACTAGCGTTTTGTAACTCAATGGGAGTGTATTATTATAATACCTACTAGCGTTTTGTAACTCAATGGGAGTGTATTATTATAATACCTACTAGCGTTTTGTAACTCAATGGGAGTGTATTATTATAATACCTACTAGCGTTTTGTAACTCAATGGGAGTGTATTATTATAATACCTACTAGCGTTTTGTAACTCAATGGGAGTGTATTATTATAATACCTACTAGCGTTTTGTAACTCAATGGGAGTGTATTATTATAATACCTACTAGCGTTTTGTAACTCAATGGGAGTGTATTATTATAATACCTACTAGCGTTTTGTAACTCAATGGGAGTGTATTATTATAATACCTACTAGCGTTTTGTAACTCAATGGGAGTGTATTATTATAATACCTACTAGCGTTTTTCCCGTTGCACCCAACGGGAGTGATGAAATTTTACTAAAAATAAACCATTTTATGCTTACAAATTGAGAATTGAAACCATTTTTCATTATTATTCCCGATTTGAGTTAAGAGTTAAGTTGTTGGGCAGTTAGTGGAGTGTACGGTAGGTACACAGATATAATGTCCTGAGAAGTGAAACGGTTTGCCAGATGCACCCAAAGGAGGTGATGACATTATTTTATTACTCCCAAATTATTCCCTAATTTAAAATCATGACCCGACCCTGTTTGTGACGCAGGCCTACTTCCCCCCAGAGCTCAAGGACTCCCTCACCTTCTTCGTCAAGCTGCAAGCTGACAACCCCAAAGGTGTTTCACTTCTCCAAATACCCTCAAGTGTGTAAGGTAATTTTTACAAATTGTTTTTCATTTAAGATGTTATAATAGTTATAATACTTTGCAATGGCCAGGATTCAAACCAGCGACCTCTGGACTTGTAGTCGAATATCTTAACCGCTCGGCCACCGAGATCGTCAAACATTCAGTTTGTCGTGAGGCCCTTCACAGATGAAGGAATTATAACTATATCTAGTGTGTAGCTCATTCCCTGCTTTTGGAACTACTTCTCTCGGAAAACCTTTTCCAGATCATCTTCACAGCAAATATAAATACAGTTTACTTGCCTTTATAGCATCACAACAGTCGCAGCGACCCTCGGTTTACAGAGCTTGGAGAGCACTGCACCGGAGGGAAGGGAGTCACACTCTGCAGTTGGCATCCTTACAGCAGGGGAGTGATGTGGGGAGGGCAAGAACCTGCTTATTCAGTCTGGAATAGTGGTCTATCACCAGGGCGATACTGAGAGTAGAGTACTTGCCTTTATAGCATCGCAACAGTCGCAGCGACCCTCGGTTTACAGAGCTTGAAGAGCCCTGCACCGGAGGGAAGGGAGTCACACTCTGCAGTTGGCATCCTTACAGCAGGGGAGTGATGTGGGGAGGGCAAGAACCTGCTTATTCAGTCTGGAATAGTGGTCTATCACCAGGGCGATACTGAGAGTAGAGTACTTGCCTTTATAGCATCGCAACAGTCGCAGCGACCCTCGGTTTACAGAGCTTGGAGAGCCCTGCACCGGAGGGAAGGGAGTCACACTCTGCAGTTGGCATCCTTACAGCAGGGGAGTGATGTGGGGAGGGCAAGAACCTGCTTATTCAGTCTGGAATAGTGGTCTATCACCAGGGCGATACTGAGAGTAGAGTACTTGCCTTTATAGCATCGCAACAGTCGCAGCGACCCTCGGTTTACAGAGCTTGGAGAGCCCTGCACCGGAGGGAAGGGAGTCACACTCTGCAGTTGGCATCCTTACAGCAGGGGAGTGATGTGGGGAGGGCAAGAACCTGCTTATTCAGTCTGGAATAGTGGTCTATCACCAGGGCGATACTGAGAGTAGAGTACTTGCCTTTATAGCATCGCAACAGTCGCAGCGACCCTCGGTTTACAGAGCTTGGAGAGCCCTGCACCGGAGGGAAGGGAGTCACACTCTGCAGTTGGCATCCTTACAGCAGGGGAGTGATGTGGGGAGGGCAAGAACCTGCTTATTCAGTCTGGAATAGTGGTCTATCACCAGGGCGATACTGAGAGTAGACATCTACCACTTTGCAACGTGGTTTAAATACTCTTCATATTATTTAGTTTCAATTAAATGAGAAATAAGCCATGTAGGTAAATATACAGAATCGCTGGACACGGTTAATACTCACAGACTATAAAAAAGCACTTCATATCTGTTTAATAACAATGAGGAGCTTC
Source organism: Hesperophylax magnus (assembly GCA_026573805.1). Taxonomy (NCBI): domain Eukaryota; kingdom Metazoa; phylum Arthropoda; class Insecta; order Trichoptera; family Limnephilidae; genus Hesperophylax; species Hesperophylax magnus. Next base: position 2,242,186 of record JAIUSX010000193.1, on the reverse strand, counting down.
TATTTCAGTCGTCGGAACAACAAGGTTCTTAGTTTGGGTTTAATTAAAAAAGAACAAGCATTGAAAACCTTTTTTCATATTTTATGTTGAAAGATGAATTGAACAAAAGACATTAAATTATCCATATTTTACCCAAAAAAGCCATTTAAAAATGCATTATTCTGCTTTTCCGAGGTTATTGAAATAGTTGTTTTTGTGGTTTTAAAATAATTAATACATATGTATTAACAGTGTCCAGCGATTCTGAATATTTACCCGCGTGTAAATTAATATTATTGTATCTCTCCAAGCCAGGATTAGAACCCGCGGTCTCTGGTCCTGGACAAGGAGCTAACGGCTCTGCAATGGAGTTTGTCATATCAAGTTGGTATTATTATTGAGGCCAGTCAATAGATCTCTAAGAAATAGAATAATACAAAAAAAATGGACATTTTTTCAAAATCTTTCTTCAGGACTAGATGTAATTAGCAAAAAGAAAACTTTCTTCAGGACTAGAGGTAATTAGCAAAAAGAAAACTTTCTTCAGGACTAGAGGTAATTAGCAAAAAGAAAACTTTCTTCAGGACTAGAGGTAATTAGCAAAAAGAAAACTTTCTTCAGGACTAGAGGTAATTAGCAAAAAGAAAACTTTCTTCAGGACTAGAGGTAATTAGCAAAAAGAAAACTTTCTTCAGGACTAGAGGTAATTAGCAATAAGACAACGTTTTTGATGAAAAATACAATTTATTGAAATGTAAACTCATAAATGAAAAATACAATTTATTGAAATGTAAACTCATAAATGAAAAATACAATTTATTGAAATGTAAACTCAATATATTGATTGAGTAACGGTTTTGTATTGAGGAGAGAGAGAGATGGTATTTAAAATATCTATATACCTAAGAACAGGAAAGCAAAACTAATTAAGTTGTTTTAAGAAGTGTTGCCAAAATAAATATCTCTCTCTCTCTCTCTCTCTAACCTTGTACAAAACAACTCACAGAACAATAATTAATAAGGAACAGGAGAGAAATAAATAAATACAGTGTTTGCCTATTCATAAATACAATAGTTTGAAATGAAACACAAGAAGAAAACATTCTAAAGAGAAAACATGTTTTAACAAAAGATCTCTCACTTTGTAGGACTAGCCCCGTTGTCTCTCCACTTCCTCCCGTCATAAGAGGCAATCTCTTCACTTTTAACACTAGGGAGTATGAAGGACTCTAGCGCACACTTTCTCTAAACAAAAACTTATTTTTATATCTAACTAAACCTAACAAAAATCCATCACCTCTCAAAAACAGTATAAAATTTGATTTGCAATAATTAACTTTGTATTCAATCTACATACTATGTAAACATGTGGTAATTTTGTTAATAATTTACTGAATTAGCTACAAATTATTATAATACTTTAAAAGATATATTTAGAGTGAATTAAAAATTAAAATCTTAAATCAATAATTCCTAATATAATGTTAGTAAATAGCTTTCTACAAAATGAAAATAGCGTAGACCATTAAAAATTACAAAATCTGACTTTAGTTGCATACATTAATCCTGTGAAAGTTTAAACTAAAGAAATACACATTTTCAATGTAAAATTAAAATTATTCTCTGGTTAAAAATGAATACATTAAAGGAAGGTACTTTATCGCCTGTCTGAATTTGTGACACAATCGTGTATCAATTTTTAATATGAAACTTAAATTTCGTTACAATCACTCACAGACATGAAAAATGTTGCGACAATTGTTGTTCTCTTATTCAACAACGGGTTACAATTACAATCAACGGGTCTGCACTAGAATAATATTAAGTATAATCACCAAACCGAAAAATATGGTTTTAAAACATTGAAATCAGTTGTAAATAATACTAAACTAAAGGCCTCTATGGCCCGGTATATCAGTTGATTTTAAGCTGGGCTTGGCTGGGATGTCGAGCTAAGCACAGCTTGGAACATAATCATTATAATAGGTCGTAAGGCTAGATATCAGTAATATTACAAATACTGTCTATGATTTTAATAGAGGAACGTGCTTATTTTTTTTTGTGCTTATGTTAAACCAAATTATTGTGTACGTAAGCGGTATATCTATGCTCTATACTGTCATTGAAAGAACGAGATCTTTCAAAATGTTAAATGTTTTAGGCGGGTTTAATTTACGAGTTCCCCACTTCAATCAGCATGGTGCTATAAGCGAGGAAACTAATTTTAAATTGTATTTGTTTTGCTGGAGTCAATGCACTATTCATGGAATTATGACAAACAAACCACTGAAAACACTGTCAGAATGTTGAAAAAACCCTCTTATAAAACCTTACAAGACTATTTGTCTATTTTTGATTGATTATCAATTAATAACAATAACATCCCTCATCGCTCGATGAATATAATAGTCCATAATTATAAAATTAGGCAATTTAAGTGAATTTCGGCGATATGGAATTGTGTAATTACTCACGTAAACGTCATATTTGACATTTGTTACTGCTAGCGCCTCGACGACTAAAAAGGGAACTATTCTGCGGCTTACGAAGGCTTAGTCGGCCAATTAAGCCCGCTAAAAATGAGCCAGGAATATCGCACATAGTGAGGATATGGACCGACTGATATACCGGGCCAATTGGTTATTTAATTCTGGGACAAACAAACTACAGGTACTTCTATTCAAAGACAGCTTTAAATTACACATTAATATGTTAACATTATTCATAAAGTAACATTTTGTAAAATAACAGACACATACAAATAACGTCGACAGAAACTAACTTTTAAATGTAAAGTCTTATAACAATGACATGTTGTTTAAATATATGTTTTGTTGCTAGTACATCACATAGACATTATTAATATGGAAATATGATTTCCAAAACTAAAATAAATATATTAGTTGTATTTGATTAAATTGTGACAAAGTGTATAAATCATTTAGCTAGCTATACCAAACAATACCCTATAATATTAATAATACATCCAACTCCAGTGACATAGTGGCAATATCAACAACTCTGGCCACTAGGGGTGCTAGTGTAGCACGTTGACATCAGAATGTATGGGAAATGTCAGAAGGTGGAGCTATTATTAATATTAAAGGGTATTTGGTTTTACCTACAATAAACTACAAACAGAATTACCAAAATGTTATATTGTTCCATATATTTAACTTTATGACAAAACATAATTAAACATAAACAAAAGAACAGCAAAAGCAATCGGATTAATTAAAAAAATGCACTTATAAAATGGCAATCATAAACACCAGTAGAAATATCTAATACAATTATATAAAATAATACAGAAAATAAGAACGCCAACTTCACCCTATAGTACCTATCTACTCAAGTTTAAACAAAATATGTTACCATTTCTATAAAGAGTTGACTTAAAAAATTACATTATTAGTAAAAAATTTAAAAAAGTAATAAATGATCGGTTTAAGTCCAAGACAGAATCACCATGGCCCGGTATATCAGTTGATTTTAAGCTCGGTTTGGCTTGAACGTCGAGCTTAGCGCGGCTTGGCACATAATCAATACAGAAACATGTTTTATATTCTTTATAAAACCAAATTACTGTCTACGTGAGTGGTATATCTATGCTCTCTAATGTCATAGCGAGAATGCAAACTTTCAAAATGCCGACGACAGCATTTTTTGGCAGGTGTAATTTAAGAATTGATTTTTCCCCACTTCAATCAGCATGGTGCTATATGCGAGGAAACTAATTATAAATAGTACCCATTAGTTTTCCCCACTTCAATCAGCATGGTGCTATATGCGAGGAAACTAATTATAAATAGTACCCATTAGTTTTCCCCACTTCAATCAGCATGGTGCTATATGCGAGGAAACTAATTACAAATAGTACCCATTAGTTTTCCCCACTTCAATCAGCATGGTGCTATATGCGAGGAAACTAATTATAAATAGTACCCATTAGTTTTCCCCACTTCAATCAGCATGGTGCTATATGCGAGGAAACTAATTATAAATAGTACCCATTAGTTTTCCCCACTTCAATCAGCATGGTGCTATATGCGAGGAAACTAATTATAAATAGTACCCATTAGTTTTCCCCACTTCAATCAGCATGGTGCTATATGCGAGGAAACTAATTATAAATAGTACCCATTAGTTTTCCCCACTTCAATCAGCATGGTGCTATATGCGAGGAAACTAATTATAAATAGTACCCATTAGTTTTCCCCACTTCAATCAGCATGGTGCTATATGCGAGGAAACTAATTATAAATAGTACCCATTAGTTTTGCTGTAGTAGTGCACTATTCATGAAATTATAACTGAAAACAAACTGTCCAGACGTTGAAACTTCATTCTTATAATACCTTACCAGACTATTGATTATTAACTAATAACATCAACATCCCTCATTGCTTGATGAATAGAATAGTCCATACTGATAAAACTAGGCAATGTACGTAAACTTCAGTGAGACACAAATGTCAGATTTGACGTGCGCTACTTCTAGCGCCTCGGCGTCTAAAATAGAATCTATTAGCTCGCTTAATGTCGTACATAGCGAGGATAAGGACTAACTGATATACCGGGCCTGATAAGCACATCAATAGACAACAACTTAAAGTAGATATTACAATAATATTTAAAATGTAAGAGGACAACAGACACGTGCTTTGAATCAGTATACTAATCTGTAAGAATATAATAAATGTGTTTTTTTACATATTTTCATTAATAACATTATTAGATTTACCAGACATAATAAATAATATAAAAGCACAACATGAACCCATGAAGAGAAATGTGTGTCTGATTACTTCTAGTTATGTCTTATCTCAAAGTGGAAACCAATTATTTCAGTTATAGATCCTTAATGTTTTGGCAAATTATTTAGTGGGAACCAAACGCGAAGTTGGACAAGTTAGACATTACCATTTTATTATTGCTTCATTTTATAGTCTCAAAAGTGAATATAATCTGACAAGGTTCAAGTGAGTTATTAGTATAAATACGCGCTAAAACACGCGCCATCATCGCAAGGTGAATGTGGACAGCCGTCGAAATAGTGACTTGCTCGCTCTAACGCAATCGGAATGTTTATTTATTAAATCTTAAGAATCCTTTACAGGAAACATATGGGATAGATATATGAGAAATTGCACAAAATTATAATATATTGAAAATTAACAATGTGAGCAAAAATAATTATCTGATTCTACGCCTCATAAATGGCCGTGTTGGTTTCAGAAACACAATCAAATTTTTGAAGTGAAGTAATTTTTTTCCCCTCTCGGGACCTCTCAAGCAACAGTCACTTACATAAGTAACTAAGTTTAGGGATACGAATTAGAGCTCTGTTAAGGTGTACACATAAATAAATAAACATTTATTTATTTAGTGTTTTAACAGTAACATTGTGGTATACAGTAGTGAATGGTGGAAGAAGTCGGAGACACCCCAGAAAGACATTAGCAATAGCAAAGCATTCGGGGTCCACTAGTTATATTATAAACAGTAAAGAAATACAGTTTTCGCATTACATAAACTACGGATAATGAGTTTAATTTTCACAAAATAAAAGTATGTGAAATTATCAGTTTAGTGAGCTGCATTTTATATGATTTCAAGTTACCGTTGAAAACGCCTACATCGCGTAAGGCATTGTGAATTTTACAGATACCATTAAAGAGTGGTGCTCTTAATAAGTCATTGGATCTGGTGTTGTGTTCGGGGCAACGAAATGCAATCTTTTCTAACAGATATGTTGAACGACCAAGACAGTTCACGATTTTGTATTATAAAGCGGTCGGGTCAAAGCGATGATCGAGTTGTGACAGCACATAATATGACATATTTAGCAGAATGGGTGTGTATAATACAGTGAAAGGTTTTGTAATGGACAGGTATTTATATAGTATATTTATACTTCAAATTAAATCAAACAGACTTGCCATGCAAACTTACATACGGTCAAAGAACCTTAGAATACAAATATATACTGACTCAATAAAAGTTGTAAACTAATTTTCAGAAGGAGATGAGCTGAAACAATACTTATGTTTTTGTGCTCCAATATAGATATACCCACAAAAAATAAAATTATAAAAATTTATCGATTTGGTAAAAATAACAATAACAAACCATGATCAATTAAATTCCAGTTTGAAGACTCCCAGACAGATAGAATACTACAAGGAAAAAACCCTATTAATATCTGTGAAGAAACCCACGAAATGAATGAAATTACGGAGAGGTCGAAAAACATAATTTTGTGCAATGTACCTGAAAGTGCAAAGGTAACAGCTACTGACAAAATCTTTTTTTTTTTTTTTTTTTGTATTAGGCAATTCACCCTAAAGAGAGTGCTTTGTGCCGATTGGGTTAAGATATATGGTTAAACTGATGTGAATTATCTATAAGGGGACTGGACATATCATATATTAAAGTCATTCAAATCTATAAACTTATAAAGAATAGAATATACGCGAGAGTTGTTGAGAGACAGCAAATATGGAATACTAAGGGGAGACTGGTGGGTGATTTTAATAAGCAATAGATACATGCCTTTGAAAGAAGAATGGTTTTTACAATTGAAGAAAACATGGTCAAGAGTCTCATCCTCCACACCACACTGGCATAATGAACTTTCGAGCACCCGAATTTTAAACAAATGAGTTGCAATAGAGCAGTGGCCAATTCTCATTCTCGAGATACAGGAAATAAATCTTTTGGACTTTTTTTTGCCGTGGAACCAGGGTTTACTTGGAATATGATTTTGTATTCCAGCATAGAAAGATCCAGTTTGAGTTTTCGTGACTGTCCAATTTTCTTCCCAGGAACGAGACATGTTGGATTTAAGAATAGAGAAGACGTCAGAGACAGGAATTTTAAAATCTAAAGGAATAGAACCAGATACAGTTCCAAGTTTAGCGAGAGAATCAGCTTTCTCGTTACCCTCAATTCCTAGATGGCCAGGCACCCAAACCAGTATTGTCTCAAACATAGATTCGTTTAAAGAATCGAGGATTTTTTTAATATTACAAATAACATAGTCTTCTGGACATCGAACGATATTAGAGGAAATTTTTAATACTGCACTTAGAGAGTCAGTACACAGTAAGGCTCGACGAATATTAAGGAGTTGGATTTGAATTAAAGCTTGTTCAATTGCGAAGCATTCTGCAGTAAATATGGAAATTTCTTTAGGCAATTTATAAGACAGATTAACATTGAATTCAGGAATATATACCGATGCGCCACATTCTTTGTGGTCGGATTTGGAACCATCTGTGTATATGAGGGAAAATCCAGGAAACTTTGAAAATATAAATTTTTTAAAATGTTCTTCAACATTTTGAAAGTTATTAGCTGATGATAAAATGTTCGTCCGGAAGTCAGAAATTATTACGTTTGGGATAAAATTAATAGCATTAAACGGGGTACTGTAAATAGGAAGGATTGGATCATCTTGTAGATTTTGAAGGTAAGAAGACAGAGATCTAAATGATAGAAAACTTTTTAATAAGAGAGGGAATTGATCTCTATCTATTACCCTCCTTCTGTTATTCAAAATACTGAACAAACGATCGAGACTCTGTTCCAATGAGTGACGCGATAAAGATAACGCTTTGAAGATATATCTATCCGCGAGGTATTGTCTTCTCAAAAATAAGGGAGGATCTACACATTCTATCTAAAGAGCATTAATTGGAGAAGATTTCATTGCCCCAATAATCATTCTGAGCCCTTTTGATTGGATTCTTTCAAGTTTTTTATCCAGATATTTAGGAAGTGGGTCGAAAAGAAATGTGCCATAATCCAAGTGACTTCGAACGAGGGAATTATACATTAGTTTAAGAGTAGTAGGATGGGATCCCCACCATACTCTGGAAACAGCTCGCATCATATTAAGCCCCTTTTCACACTTAGCAGAAACGTTCTGAATATGAGGGAGCCAGGAAAGCTTATGGTCCAAAAGCAGGCCAAGAAATTTTATTTGCTTAACGATTTGAAGGGGGAAATTATCAAAAGAGACTGTAAAGTTAGGCAGTTTTCTTTTGCGAGTAAAAGCCACTACCTTGGTTTTAGAGGTAGCTAAATTCATTCCATTTGTCAACATCCAAACTTTAATATTATGTAAGGCCAAATTTAATTCCTTCGCAGCATGCAATAAATTTTTGTGAGATAAATATATGAGAAAATCGTCCGCAAAATAAAGTCGCTTAATAGACGAAGGGATTACAATGTCTAAATCACTCATATAAATATTAAATAATAATGGACTGATAACAGACCCCTGGGGTAGCCCTTTCCAAAGTTTGCGCTTCAATATGTTTGAGGAAGAGTGGATAATAATGGATCTGTCTGTTAGCAAGTTGATAATAAATTGAACTAATTTTATGGGGATTTTTATTTTAATTAATTTTTCCTTCAAAACATCAATTAATACATCGTCGTAAGCTGAAGAAAGATCTAGAAATGTGGCCAATGTACAAGAGTTAAGGGATTGAGAAATACGGATATCTGTTGTTAACAAACTTAAATTATCCATAGTAGATTTCTTTTTCCGAAAGCCGTATTGATTAGGAGGGATAATACTGTGATTTTCAACAAACCATTCTAATCTGTTCTTTATCAAATGTTCCACTACTTTAATTAAACACGACGAAAGAGCAATAGGACGATAAGATGAGACTTCGGACGGATTTTTCCCTGGTTTTAAAACCGGGAGGATTTTTTGAACCTTCCAGACATCCGGAATAAATCCTGTTTCAAACATGTTATTAATTAAGGATAAGAAATATTCAACCGACATGTCGGAGAATGCTTTAAAGAAGCTATATAATATTCCATCAGGACCCGGAGAAGAGTCAGAAAGAGATTTGATTACTCGTTTTAGTTCACTAACTAAGAAAGGAGAGTCTAGCCAGTTAGAGTGAGATGGATATGAAATAAAAGAGGGCATTTCTTCACATGTGGCAACTGAAGGAGGGGCAATTTTATCAGCAAAACCTATAATAATTTCCTCCGGAATATGTTTGGTACGCTCCGGAGCATATGACGAACCGAATTTTTTTAAATTAGTCCAAACAGATGACTGGGGAGTTTCAGGAGACAAGTTTTCACAAAATTTTCGCCATCCAGACCGCTTTTTATTTTTCAAAATACGTTTAGTTTCTGATTGGACGCGTTTCACTGATAAGAAATTTTCAAAAGACATGCATTTGCGGTAAATGGAAACCGCTTCTTTTCTAGAGTTAACAGCACGAGTGCATTCTTCGTCCCACCACGGAGTCGAATGTTTAGTTTTAATGTTAACTTTACGCTTTGGAATGGATTTTTCTGCTGCTTTTATAACTATACTAGGAAATAATTCACATTGTGTTCTGATGTTCCCAAGAGAAGATTTTACAGAGTGAACAAGAGAGTCTAATACAGAAGAAAAAAATCTCCAGTTCGCATCTTTCGTTTTAAATTTAAAATTATTGTTAATTGTAAAGGAATGCGAGGTGGTTAGATGGTGAAAGAGGATTATAATAGGGAAATGGTCACTGGAAAGGGGGTCTTTAAGTATGTTCCAAGAACATTTACGTATGACCGAAGATGAACAGAGAGATAAATCAACAACACTTTTCCTTTGTTGAGGGGGGGTGAATCGGGTTGGAGATCCGTCGTTTAAAATACATAAATTATGGGAATCAATAAAATCTAAAAGATTACGGCCAGAACGATTCGTTAATTCACTACCCCAAGAGGTAGAATGAGCGTTAAAGTCGCCCAGTAACATATACGGGGGACGGATCTGAGACATAAATGATGACCATTCGTTTTCATCAAAAATAGTGGAGGGAGGGACATATATTGATAGTATTGTAATATCACATACAACAGCTGCTACTATCTGAAAATTGTTAGAGAGAGTATGAAACATGATTGGTTTGAAAGGGATAGAGTCATGGATGATTAAGGCAGCGCCACCTTTACCATCCAGTCTATCATGTCTAAGACAATTATATCCAGAAATCTTAAATAGATACGAGGGTTTAAACCACGTTTCAGAAATAGCGGCAACTGAAATTTCATGTTCATCGAGTAATTTTACAAGTTCAAATTTATTACAGATTAGACTTCTGATATTCCACTGAAGAATTCTGTTCAGTTTCGGAGACATTAGGAAGACAGGATAATAAAGATTTAATGCAATCGGCAGCGTTGGACGGTATATTATTGTTGTTTGAAAGAATAGAAATTAAGAGGGTAATTAAAGTCTGAATGAAAGCAGAATTTTCATTCACCACTTTCCCTAAATTAAGGGAAGATTGGGAACTATTTAAAGCACTCCCATTGAGTGTCTGAGATTTATAATTCCCATTTGGGTTAAACAAAATATCATTATGTTGATTTTTATCAATAGAAGCAATAAATTTTGGTTTTGGTTTGAGTGGTATAAAAATTGTTTCCCTGTGAGAAGATGATGGAGGAGATTTAGAGTAAGATAGATTGCAAGGAATTGAGGTAGATGTTACCTCTGCAAACGATTTTATTGCAGGTGGGAATAATTTTGATGCCTGGAAATAGGAAATGTTATCTGAAGCCATTGATTGTTTAATATTCCTTTGTCTGGTCAATTCTGGACAGGCCACACTAACCGCTGTATGATTTCCCTTGCAGTTAATGCAACGTGGATCATTCGATGATTTTTGGCAAAGATCAAAGGGGTGGTCTTCTCCGCAATGAAAACAACGTGGAGGGGAACGACATATTGGTTTTGAGTGTCCGAAACGGCAGCAGTTAAAACACTGGATCGTCGGGAATTTATAAACTTCCACAGGGAGTGCGTTGTAATAAATAAATACCCGAGATGGCAAAGTTTGGCCTTCAAAAGTAATAACAACCGATTGTGAGGGTTTCCATGTAGTGGTTCCATTAGATGTATCTTTGTAATTTAATCTACGTGCTTTTAAAACCTTAGGGGTCACTTGAGAATCATTAAGTGCATCAATAATTTCAGATTCTGAGAGATCGGTTGGTATACCTCTCACTCGGCCCATTCTAGTAAGGTTGTAAGTTGGAATATAAGATTTAAATTTGTGGTGAGAAAGCGTATCTATTTTTTGGACAAATTCATTTGCAAAGTTTGCGGATTTAAATTCTAGGGATAACTTATAGCGGCCTTCCGGCTTAATAGATCCGTTAACTATGCCAAGGTTACTGTTTTTTGAACTAAAAATGAATTTCCCGAAATCCAGAGGATGAATGATTTTTCCTTGTTCAGTACTTTGGACATTGACAATGAATGGAGCCGAGGAGGATGGGGAATAACTTAGTTCAGTATTTTTAGATTCTGATAATATGGTATCCTTACGACTTTCCTTAGGGTTTGAGGTTTCATCGGATTGCGAAGGTTTAATTTTGGGTGGTACATTAAGACAGAGCGATGGTCTTCGTTTTCTGGAAGGGACTATTATAGAAACATCCGATTCATACTCATCTCCAATATTAAATATGGACTCGGGGTCAGGAGGTCGATTTTCATCTTCCTCCATATTTATAAATTAATTAACAAAAAAAAATAATAATACAGTCTATTTGATTGACTGTACACACGAATTTATCAAAACCTAAATATAACAAACAAATAATAGAAAACAAAAATGTAACAATAATTTCTTATCTGTACGAAGTCCGCGACAGCAGGTAGGCAATTTGTCAAACACAGAGCACGACTATCCACTACCGTAGTTCGATGACCTATCGACAAAATCTTGGATGACCAAACTGCACTAACGGAAATAATATCCAATATAGTGTTACGTAATACAGTCTCCCTATTGTTGAATAGGGCATGGTTGCCCCAACTTCCCCTCACCGCGTGTGTCAAACACGCCACCAGATGGTCAAAATCACGTGCACAATAGCAGACCGTCGGCAGCAAGCAGCGCGCCCCCCCCGTTCCCCGACCCGCGCTTGCTTCGCGGCGCCTCCCCAGTCCAGCACCGGCCTCCGCGGTGGCAACAGGTTCTCTTGTATACGGACCGCAAACACTCGCAATGACTTGCATAATTACGCGAACAGACGGAATCTCGTTCCAGTTTCTTAATTAATCACTATCGAATTTACAATCATGTTTATTATTACGGTTCGGGCTAACTCAATGGAGTCCCGTTCCCGTGTAAAATCCCGAGTGCACTTCTCCGCCTCAACTGACCCGCCGCCTGTGAGCGCGGGTACATCTGGCTCAACATGATGCCCCATACCACATCGAGACGATTCGTAAGCTTTCAACCTTCCCCTTTTCTTGTGTTCAATTCTCGTAAATTCATGTAGAATCCACGCTTTATCTGGTCGTCATAAATTAGTAGAGAGAGTTAGTAGGGAGATCTATGTCAACCTGTATTTCTCGAGACAATTAATATACCTTGTGCCCTTACTTATGTGTTATTATTGTGATGTCCTTTTCCAACCTCCTGACCGATGGACGAGCTGCTGATCAAAGAACTGCCCACCCCTGATTGTACACGAGTCATCTGCTTTACCTTTCTACTGAGCTTAGCCAATATTTAACCAGGTTCGATACCGGTTTACCCATATGTTAGCGTATGTTAGCGTATGTTAGCGTATGTTAGCGTGTGTTAGCACTGGCGCAAACGTGGTTTTTCTCTGATTATTAATCGTCCATCGGGAGGTCAAATTGGAAATAAACTTGTACCCTTTCACTGTTTTTCATGTCTTGCTTTGTATTAACAATTGAATAACTATGTTTTCTTCCAATAAATCATAGCTGTTCTACAAACCATCGCGTCAAATCTAAAACAACCGTGTCACATTAAAACTATTCTGTGTTAAATTACAAGTTCTACGAATCGTCACTCGACAAAATTTAATTACCGGTATTCTATCACAAGGTGCGCAACCAACATTCACTTCTTTTCGGACACCTCAAACATCACATAGTGATCTTTAACCATGAAGGTTTACTTTCCGAGTACAACTATTAGAGGAAACGAGCTACATTAAACTACAATTCAACAATTTCAAATCTTGTACATGATACAAAATAAATTCCTTGTTAGTGGAGCCATAAGCCAGCATCGTTCTGCAAAATACATAGACAAGGAAAACTAACGCCCTTCTGTCATCTGATAATTTCGCTTTATATGTAATAAAGGTGGGTAGAGTATCCTTTTTGAAAGAAAAGTCTTGAAAGCCGACATACCCTTTGCATATAATTGAGATTCGCGATTGACGTAAATCCCCGACTCTCGGCCCTTCTCCGCCTCGAGCCTGTCGTTGTCCAGGGAAAGGGATGCTTGCGTGTAAATAACCAAAAGCTGGTTCTGCCTAAATTCAGACAATTGGTCACGAATCACAAACAACCCTCCATTAATTGTTGAAAGAACAAACAATACTTCCTCGAAATCTGTATTCGGAAATTTTTCGGAATTTTGAAATTTTTTTCGAGAAATTTAATTTTTCGGAAATTTGGTTTTTTCGGAAATTTTTCAAAAACGCACAATCTCAGGGACTTTTCCACTAAAATTGCAAGGACAACCCCTGGCCGTTTTTTTTCAAAAATCAAGGACTTTGAAATTTTTTCGAAAATTTTAATTTTTTCGGAAATCTGTTTTTTGGAAATTTTTTTCAAAACGCACACCTCAGGGACTTTTCCATCAAAATCCCAGGGTAATCCCTGGCCGTTTTTTTTTTCAAATCAAAGACTTGGAAATTTTTCAAAAATTTCCTTCACTCATCTAGGACTTTGAAATTTTTCGAAAAATTTTTTTCAAAACGCACAATCTCAGGGACTTTTCCACTAAAATTGCAAGGAGACCCCTGGCCGTTTTTTTTTCAAATCAAAGACTTGGAAATTTTTCAAAAATTTCCTTCACTCATCTAGGACTTTGAAATTTTTCGAAAATTTTTTTTCAAAACGCACAATCTCGGGGACTTTTCCACTAAAATTGCAAGGAGACCCCTGGCCGTTTTTTTTCTCAAATCAAAGACTTGGAAATTTTTCAAAAAAATTTCCTTCACTCATCTAGGACTTTGAAATTTTTCGAAATTTTTTTTTTTCAAAACGCACAATCTCAGGGACCTTCCCATTAAAAACACAAGGAGACCGCTGGCCATTTTTTTTTCCATACTGGGACTTCAAAAATTTCACAAAATTCTTCACCTACCATCACAAGTAAACCCCTGGTTTTTTTTTGAAAAACAACCAGCCACAACACTCTGACAATTCTTTTTTCTTTTCACAATGTCTAACTCAACTAGCCACAAAATGAATCCTCGAAACAACACCTTAGGCATAATAGCCAACATCTGCTCTCGAAGTACTCAAAGCTTAGAAAAGGAATTGAAAGACAGGAATATTTCTCCTTTCAACAAAACCAAAAACGTCCTGATCAAGTACGCAACATATTATAACAGGAAATATATTAGGAGACTGGAATTTCAACCCGGCAGTATAACAATCTCTGACACAAGCATACCTACTTGCACAGAAATTAAACCACCAATTACACCCGTCAAGGAAACCACAAAACCCTTCGATCTAACTGGATGGAAAATTAAGTACAACGGCAATACTAACGTAGAAGATTTCATCGACCGAATTGAAGAAACAGCCGCGATACGCAACATTCCTACTGAGATACTACACCGTAACTTCATAGATCTCATCTCGCACGAGCTACTCTCCTGGCATAGAATTCACAAGAAAAAAGTAAGCTCCTGGCCCGAACTCAAAGCTGCTCTCCTGAAAAGTTTCGCACCAAAAGAAACACAGCATAGGATTAAGTCTACTCTGTTTTCCATCAAACAATTCTCCAACGAAACTGTAGCACAATACGCCCAGAGAGCAGATCTTTTAAACATCAAACTGACAACTCCAGTCCCTGAAACAGAGCTAGTCCCTATCTTGACTGATGGCCTCCTAGCAAGATATGAGAACATAATAACCTCTCAAAAAATATCCTCAGTAGAACAACTCAAAGATGTCTGTCTTCTATTGGAAAACTATCAAGATAAAAGAAGAAACACCAAGACTTCTAACGAGCCCCTTCTACCAAGCCTCGCCTCTCGGTCATCCAATCAAATTAAACCAGAGTTTAACGAGAAGAAGTTTTGCACCTTTTGCAAAAGAACCGGACACTCACAATCATCTTGCTACAAAAAAGCTAAACTTTCGTATACCCAAGATAACAGGGGCCACCAAAAGCGCCCCCGTGACCATTCTCCTCAACATGACAACTTGAGGGAAATCTTCAAGAGATCAAGAAATAACCTTGAAAGATTACATCCTTCTAACAACTTAATTGCAAGACCACCTACAGACTTCTCTAAACCTCCGCCAAATTGGTCCAAGAGAACTCCAAAAAACTAAGATTCAACCCCTCGGAAGTTCATTCAATATCTAGGCCTACTGAATGGACCGAGTGGTTGAAACACATTGCATATTTCAAAGAGGCCTTACAACTTTCTACAGTGAGCTGCACTCAAGCTAAAGATGGTCGCCCATACGCGCAATTTTCTGTTAATAACGTCGTCTTCTCTGGACTACTGGATAGTGGAGCTTCAGTTAGCTGCCTCGGCGGTAACGCCCACATCCCCTTTGTCAACAATGGATTCACAATCAACAAACACCCCGCTTTCGTCACCACTGCAGACAACAACACTCAAAAAGTCACAGGAGCAATTGTCCTACCTGTCAAGTGTGGAAGTAAATCAATTCCAATAAATTTTCTAATTGTACCAACCATCACCCAGAAATTTATTCTTGGAGTTGATTTTTGGAAAGCATTCAACATTGCACCCCAGGTTTTCAACCCATGCAACAACACCACACCCACCACCTCAATCAACGAAATCCGTACAATAATTCCGTACGAGAACCTTCACCCACCACAGGCCGAACAACTGGAAGGCATGATCAAGAAATTTGAATCAATCTCGTTCGAAAAGTGTGGACTTGGTTTGACAAATTTAGTCAAACATCACATCAAGACAAATGGACCACCTATCAAACAAAGATACTACAATTTGGCTCCCCAGAAACTAAAACTGTTGGAGAAGGAACTCGATGATATGTTAAATATGGGCATCGTGGTTCCCAGCAGAAGCCCCTGGACCAACCCCACACTCTTGGTATCCAAAAAAGACGGTTCCGCCCGATTCTGCCTCGACAGTAGAAGACTTAATGCCTGCACTGAGGCTGACGCGTACCCACTTCCGCTTGTACACGCAATCCTGGATAAACTACGCAACGCAAAATTCATCTCTTCAATAGATCTGTCCAAAGCATTCTGGCAGATACCTTTGGATGAAGTTTCATGTGAAAAAACAGCATTTGTAGTGCCCGGCAGAGGAATGTTCCACTTTAAGAGACTCCCTTTCGGTTTAAAAAACAGCCCTGCTGAGCTACAAAGACTGATGGACAGACTGTTCGGCCCCGAATCCGACAATAATTTGTTCTGCTACCTGGACGACCTAATAATCATCAGCGACACGTTTGAAAAACACATCGCCACCCTAGAAAGAGTATTCCAACAACTCAAGTTTGCCGGATTAACAATCAACCTAAAGAAATCCGAATTTTGCAAATCACGTCTACGCTACCTCGGCTTTGTAATAGACGAAAAAGGTCTAAGGACCGACCCTGCCAAAGTCGAAGCTATGACAAACTTTCCCAGGCCAAAGAATGCTAAAGAAGTTAAAGGTTTCCTTGGTCTCGCCGGATACTACAGAAGATTCATAAGGGATTTCTCCACAATAGCGGCCCCCCTTAATAAAATTACCGGTACCCGTAAAGGTGTCAGTAACTTCGCTTGGTCTGCCGAAACTGAAAAGGCTTTCACCTCTCTAAAAACAGCACTGCAATCTGCACCGGTACTAAACTGTCCAGATTTCAATCTGCCTTTCACCCTGCATACAGACGCCTCCAATGTTGGAATCGGCGGAGTTCTAACACAAGAATTCCCCGACGGCGAACACCCAGTGGCATACTTCTCTCGTAGTCTAAACAAACACGAAAAAAACTATGGGATAACTGAAAAGGAACTACTCGCAGTCATGGATTCTATCCACCATTTCCGCGGCTATATCGAAGGCAGTAAGTTCTCAGTCATCACCGATCACAGTAGCCTAAAATGGTTGGTATCATTAAGCAACCCATCTGGTAGATTGGCCCGCTGGTCGTCTCGCCTATCACAATACACCTTTGATGTCATACATCGTAAAGGCGCAGACAATATTGTCCCAGACGCCCTCTCAAGAATAGAACTCGCCACTCTGACCTCCGAAGAAGCAACACCAACTCCTACCACCAAAGACACTTGGTATTTAAAAACCTACGAGGAATGCAGGAACAACCCGCAAAAAATTCCCAACTTTATTATAAAAGAAGGTCGGTTATATCGTAACTGCAAACCACCACTGTCTATACTCGAGGACTATGCTTGGAAGTTAGTCATTCCCTCGGAGGACACACAAAAAATTATCATCGACAATCACAGCGCCCCCGGATCCATACACCCAGGAACTTTCAAAACCTATAAGAAGATAGCCTTAAGGTATTACTGGCCAGGCCTGTTTAAACAAGTTCGCAACTACATCTCTAAGTGCGACATTTGCAAAGCATACAAACATAGTACTGCACCCCCATCTGGTCTCATGAATAACCCCAAACGAGCAGACAGGCCATTACAATCATTCTCTATGGATCTCATCGGCCCTTTTCCCAGAAGCTACGCCGGAAACATGCATATACTTAGCATAGTGGATGTATTCACAAAGTTCTGTTGGATCTTCCCATTAAAAAGAGCCACAGCCTCTGCAATCATAAACTTGTTAGAAAAAAACATTTTTATCCCCTATGGCACTCCTCGCACCGTCATTTGCGACAATGGAAAACAATTCATAGCTCTGGAATTCAAGGAATTTCTGGCCAAATATGGCATAAAAGATATTTTCTATAATACCCTTTACACGCCTCAAAATAATACGGTAGAGCGTTACAACCAGACCATCAACACAGCTCTGGCAATCCTGGTTGACAAAGATCAACGAACATGGTGCGAAAATCTAGAAAAAATTCAAGCTGCACTAAACAATACAGTGAACCTCACTACTGGGTACACCCCTTTCTTCCTCAAACATGGTATGGAACAAATTGTTCATGGCTCCTTGCATTGGGACGCTAGCCTCCCATCATCTTTTCCTCCTTCTACTGATAACCCATCAGAGAATTATGCTCACCGTCTTGAGGAACTTTCCGCTATCTACAGCGAAGTCACAGATGCGTTGATACTTGCTCACAAAAAGAGTGCAAACAGATATAATTTACGCAGGAAACATGTTACCTTTAAGGAAAACGACATAGTTTGGAGACGCAACAACACACTCTCACAAGGTGCTCTGTATTTCTCTGCAAAACTAGCTCCTCGCTTTGTTAAAGCAAAAGTCCTGAGAAAAATCTCCGATGTAGTGTACACCCTATCGGATGCCTCTGGGAAACACATCGGCAACTATCACGTAAAAGATATTGTCAAACTAGGAAGTGTGGACACAATAGACACCACCTTCACTAGCTCACACTCACATAACTAACAAACTTTTGGCTCTACCTTTGTCCCACGAGATTTGGCCCTCGTGCAGACAAACAGCATGTCTTAACGCGTTAGTTTCATATAAAAACTCGCTTTTTTTTTCGACCTCTGCAAGGTAACCTTTTTTTCTAAAAACACAGAAGTGTCAACTGTGTGGTTTTAAATCATTTCTCACCCATACTTGTACTATTATGCTCTTTTGTATAAACCCTTTGTTATTTTTGTTTCTTTGTCACTCCTCACCGTGTAATGTTTATAATTGTACTCATATTTTGTACGTATCTTCTCTGGAACTGATCATTCTAGTCAAGAGACTTTTTCTGCTTCCCAAACAATTGATGCTCCCGGAGTCGCGTCCCTGGACATCATTTGTTAGTCATTACCATTCTGACACTTACGACACTAAATACATAACTATTTTTTTGTCGTAAATACCACAAAAGTCACGTACAACATTGTTTTGTAAATATTTTTTCTGTTCTTTGTTCTTCACATTGTTCTTTCACCTTGTTCTTCACATTGTTCTTTACATTGTTCTTTCACATTTGTTCTTCACATTTGTTCCAATGGGTTCCATCGTACATAAAACAATGGCCCCTTTGCAACATACACCCAATTGAGGTGAATATTCTACCCCTGTAACTTGTAATCATAATGCGTGTGTAAATTCCAGTTTGGTATCGTCATTTGATTCAAGTTTACATAGGTGTAACAAATAAAAAGTTACAATAACTTTGTTTTAAAGTTTTTTCAGTTTTTTCTAAAAAATTGAATGGCGCTCAACATTCCCATTTGCTCTAATTTGTTGTTTTTTCAGAATTTGATATTGACACGTCAATTCTGAAAAAGGTTGTTGTAAAGGAGAACAAACGCCGATTTGTCCTCCTCATCAATAACAATGTTACATACATAACACCTTTCGGTCACATTGAGTATGTAAAATCTTAAGATCTCAACTTCCTGACCCCAATTTGTTATATTATGTACTATATTTTGACTTAAATAAGCATTAATTTGCCTTGTCAAATACACCGAGCCAGGTCACTCATATTAAGTCATCCTGTGTCTCTAGGTGCCTTCTGTATCAAATTTGTAACATAAAGTTCACAACATTCGTGTTTGTGGCAATTTTGGTAACACCAAGTGTGTTTCCTTGTTTTTGTTTGGTCATTTTAAGTAAGTAAAACCCAATCAGGTCTTAAATAAACCACTACAAACCTTTTTTGTAAGCAAAGAGTAAGTAAAACCGATTAGGTCTCTTTTGCTATATGTGTGTCTTGTTTAAGACATCCTTGTAGGCATATGTTTTGTATCATTGCCAACTTAAAGCATAAACCCAACCAAAGGTTATGCCATCACAACATTTTGTAAGCAAAGAGTTAGTAAAACCAAATAGGTCTCTTTTGCTATATTTGTGTCTTGTTTAAGACATCCTTGTTGGCATATGTCTTGTATTATTGCCAACTTAACGCATAAACCCAACCAAAGGTTATGCCGTCGTCATTTTTTGATAATACCAATAGCCACTACTTGATTGTTGTTGACATTGTGTATGTATCTTTTTCCGGTATTGAATTGGTACTTTTTTATTATTGAACGTTGATATGTTATTTTCATGATACATGAGAATGTTACAATATCCACCATGAGACGAGGGATCGTTATAAAATCTAACACTATACATGAGAATGTTATAATATCTACCATGATACGAGAAGTTCGTTATAATTACTTTTTTTACTGGCTTACATACACTGTGGCCAAAGAGATAATTTGTTCCATTAAATGGTTATAAATATCTATGTTGTACCTTTCCTTTCAATACTAGGGTTCTTTCGTAATTCGTTCAATTTCTACATGAGACGTGAAGACGTTATAATACTTACCATGATTCGTGCGAACGATACAATATCTTGTTGTTGTTTTCTTTAAATAAGTTTACACTATGTACTTGTTCTACCGGACGTAGATCATTTTACCCTGACTTGTCACCCTTAATTGGGGCCCTTTTTTGTATAACTCATGACACTGAGGGAAATGTCCTTCACTGTAGTGAGAAATTTTTTTGTTCTCTTCAAACAAACATGAAGCTGTGCATTCAGCAATTTTTTACGCTAACTGATACCTGTGGACTTTTTGTCAGCGGACCCAAGAACCATCCACTATCCATTGACCATGGACTAGCCATCAGCTTCACTGTTGGTTATGAGGTATCGTGTCGTGGGAGTTAATTGAGACAGTGACACAAAACCACCTAACTCGTTGTCTGGGAGACGAATAAGAAAAACTCCCAGGTTTGTGAAACTTGAGCAAGGGTCTGTCTTGTTCTCACAAACTGTAGAGGATTAAATACGACCCCTAATCTTTCACCAAATACACGTGAAAGATTAGATTGTTATTACTGTGTATTCTCCTTCACCTTTTCATCAAATTCATGTATATTTGTGTAAAGAGTTAGGAAATTTGCTGGTTGATATATTTCGTCCTCACATAGAGATCGAATTGGGAATTAGCTCAGTCACTATCAATTTTCGCTACTCAATCCTCCATCCTTCACCCTTTCATCAAATTCATGTATATTTGTGTAAAGAGTTAGGAAATTTGCTGGTTGATATATTTCGTCCTCACATAGAGATCGAATTGAGAATTAGCTCAGTCACTATCAATTTTCGCTACTCAATCCTCCATCCTTCTCCCCTCCATCAAACTCTTGTACATTTGTAAAAGTTAGGAAATCTGCTGGTTGACCACATTTCGTTCTCTGAAAGAGATCGAACGGAGAATCAGCTCCATCACCAGCAGACCTTCTCGCTCATCGCCATTTTTTTCTCATCCCTCATTATCCTTGAGGTTAATTTCATGAATCTGGAAGGTGTACCCTACGCACATAGCGTATCGTCTGTCTGTAAGACAATCCTTATCTATGAAATTTGCTTCAAACTTCCTTTTCACCCCATTCCTAGGTAATCAACACATTTCTTGTAATTTTGAAAGTCGTAAGTTGTTATCGCTCAAGCGCTAACACCGGCCATGGAAGGCCAACTTCTTTCAGAAACTTGGTGTTACTACTGTACAACCACCTACCTATACCTTGTATATCAAATAGGTAACCTCACGCCAGTCGTGATAGTTTTTTTTGTCTCCCCAATCTCGGGATACTCATGGTATAGTCAGCATATTGGATCTCTCTCTACTCTCTCTCTACTCTCTCTCACTCCTCTCTAACCAACGACGTTTTTTGTCCTTTTTGTCTTTTCTCTTGAACACAATTTGTTTCTCTCCAAACGTTTTGCATCATTGGTCTACTAGGCAGGTAAACTTCAAGAATTTTGGCTCTAATAATAACCTGTCCCTGGATTAAAAAGAAGACCAGCAGCCCTTCTCATCACCTGCAAGCTGAGCTTCTCTTCTTTGCCGCCTTCACTTCCATCACTCACATCTCTCCAATCTCTGCGTACCAAAAACACCCGACCGCACCCAAATTAGGTGTGAGTCGTGCGTGCAGTTGCAAATCAAGTTGTCTCATCATTCAAACCACATTCAAAAGAACCAACCTCAGAGCATGCCAGCTCAAGGTTAATTATGTTCCTGCAATCAACCACTTGCCGTTTGTGCAAATCAACCACTTGCCGTTTGTGCAAATCAACCACTTGCCGTTTGTGCAAATCAACCACTTGCCGTTTGTGCAAATCAACCACTTGCCGTTTGTGCAAATCAACCACTTGCCGTTGTGCAATCAACCACTTGCCGTTTGTGCAAATCAACTACTGGCAGTCGTACAAATCAACCACTTGCCATTTGTACAAACCAACCACTTGCCGATGCGCAAACTCAACATAATAACCATTACACGCATCAACCATCAATCAACTTATTGGTATTACTCCATGTTATTACCAACTTCATTTCACCTTGACAACCACTGCTCCACCGCATCAGCATAATGGAATTCACGCTGGTACAACAACAAAAACCCGGATACTTCTGGCCCTCCGCATCACCATCCCTCAACCACAACCAAGAAGCACAGTTCAATTTCTATGGCCCTAGTGATACTTGAGTGCAATCTCAAATGGGTCAAGTTACAGTGAAAATGTAACTTTATAACTTCAGTGAAATTACGTCTACTTGGTACTCTACGAAAACACTACGCTCTTCAAACTTAGCTTACAGACCAATGAAATTTTAGAGTCCTTTTTGTTCTTTTCATCACTGCATAACCTTGTATGTTGTTCTTTTCATCACTGCATAACCTTGTATGTTGTTCTTTTCATCACTGCATAACCTTGTATGTTTGTTCTTTTCATCACTGCATAACCTTGTATGTTGTTCTTGTCGTCACTGCATAACCTTGTATGTTGTTCTTGTCGTCACTGCATAACCTTGTATGTTGTCTTTTCACCATTGCATAACCATGTATTTTTTCTTTGTTTTTTTGTAAATCAACACTGTTTTTTTCTTCTCTCTCTACTTACCTCACGACAAGATGAAGAGGATTTTTAGCGCCTAAAGCTTCATTACCACGTCGCCTTTTACTGGCGGAGGGGGAATGTGTTACGTAATACAGTCTCCCTATTGTTGAATAGGGCATGGTTGCCCCAACTTCCCCTCACCGCGTGTGTCAAACACGCCACCAGATGGTCAAAATCACGTGCACAATAGCAGACCGTCGGCAGCAAGCAGCGCGCCCCCCCCGTTCCCCGACCCGCGCTTGCTTCGCGGCGCCTCCCCAGTCCAGCACCGGCCTCCGCGGTGGCAACAGGTTCTCTTGTATACGGACCGCAAACACTCGCAATGACTTGCATAATTACGCGAACAGACGGAATCTCGTTCCAGTTTCTTAATTAATCACTATCGAATTTACAATCATGTTTATTATTACGGTTCGGGCTAACTCAATGGAGTCCCGTTCCCGTGTAAAATCCCGAGTGCACTTCTCCGCCTCAACTGACCCGCCGCCTGTGAGCGCGGGTACATCTGGCTCAACATGATGCCCCATACCACATCGAGACGATTCGTAAGCTTTCAACCTTCCCCTTTTCTTGTGTTCAATTCTCGTAAATTCATGTAGAATCCACGCTTTATCTGGTCGTCATAAATTAGTAGAGAGAGTTAGTAGGGAGATCTATGTCAACCTGTATTTCTCGAGACAATTAATATACCTTGTGCCCTTACTTATGTGTTATTATTGTGATGTCCTTTTCCAACCTCCTGACCGATGGACGAGCTGCTGATCAAAGAAATGCCCACCCCTGATTGTACACGAGTCATCTGCTTTACCTTTCTACTGAGCTTAGCCAATATTTAACCAGGTTCGATACCGGTTTACCCATATGTTAGCGTATGTTAGCGTATGTTAGCGTATGTTAGCGTGTGTTAGCAATAGATATACCCGCAAAAAATAAAATTATAAAAATTTACCGATTTGGTAAAAATAACAATAACAAACCAAGATCAATTAAATTCCAGTTTGAAGACTCCCAGACAGATAGAATACTACAAGGAAAAAACATCTCTTAAAGAATAATGAACGCATTTACTCTGACTCAACTCCGGCACAGCAAAAGCATCTAATGGACTTATGGACAGAACTTGAAAAACATGTCATTCTTGGACTCAAAACTTGTTATTCTTGGAGACTACAACCTTCCAAATCTAAAATGGGAATCCAACGACAGCGGCTACATCACAAACGAAAGCGACAATGATGACCGAGCACGAGCAATCTTGAACACAGCAAATTTTTTAAACCTGTACCAGCACAATTTAATTTATAATAATAACGATCGCTTACTAGACTTGGTACTATCAAATATTCCAAAAATATCTGTAGAACTATCTAATGATCCACTCCTACCTGCCGACAATCACCATCCTCCCCTATACACGAAATTAAACATACTATGTGATAACGATACCAAACCTGAACAAAACACTCTGAACTTTAAACGAGCAGACTTTGACTCAATTAACTGTCATCTCTCAAATATAGACTGGTCTTTTTTGTCCGATGAAAACATTGATAAATCTGTAGATGTACTTCATTTAACATTTTCTAACACTATTGAATCCTATGTACCTTTTTTATATACCAAAAAACTATACCTACCCAGTTTGGTTTTCATCAGAGCTAACTGCCTCTCTTCAGCAAAAAAAAAAAATGCAACACGAAAATTCAAACAAAGCAAATCCTTAGCTGATTATATAAACTTTAGGGAAACTAGGAAAAAATGTAAAGATCTTTCCAAACAATGCTACAAAATGTACATAACTAGCATCGAGGATAATGTCTTTAAATCCAAAAACCTCTGGAAATTTGTTAATAAAATAAACAATGAAAACACGGATTACCCACCAATAATGCAAATTAATGGAATCAGTGCAAACAATACAAAGAACATTGTAAACCTTTTTTCAGACTTCTTCAAAAACATATACGGTGACAAAACCCCAGATGATAAAATGCCCGAATACAAATTTAGTAATACTACACACTTAACAAATTGCCATATCACACACAAATCTTGCCAACAGAAGTTACTTTCCTTAGACACTGACAAATCTGCTGGCCCAGACAACGTTCCACCAATATTCCTTAAAATATGCTCCAATGCATTATCTAAACCACTTACAGTACTATTCAACGGACTCTTGTTCCTTGGATATTTTCCTTCGAAATCGAGCTTCATTACACCTATCCTAAAAAAAGGAGACGACACTGACATAACCAATTAACGCCCTATTTGTATACAGTCAGTACTTCCTAAGCTTTTTGAATCACTGGTCCTTGATGAAATCTATCCCAAATTAATAAAACTAATTAAGCAAAAACAACGCGGTTTTATCAAAGGTAGATCAACCGCAACTAACTAAAAATATTTCATAACTTTATGTTGGAATCTTTTGCGAAAAATAAACAAGTCGACTGCATATATACAGACTTTTCGAAAGCATTCGACAAATATACCAAAAAACTACTAACCTGAAAACTATTTGCCCTAGGAATAAGAGATAACATGCTAAAATGGTTTACTAGCTATTTATCAAATCGTAAACTATTTGTTAAAATTAAATCTTTTCTATGGAAAGCTTTCTGTGCGACCAGTGGCCTACCGCAAGGTAGTCACCTTGGTCCGGTTTTGTTTCTCATTTTCATTAACGATATAACAAATTGCTTCGACGATGTCGAGGTATTGCCCTTTGCTGACGACATCAAGCTATACTAAAAAATAACTGATTTAAATCATTGCCAAATACTACAGTCAAATATTAGTAAGTTTAAAGATTGGTGCGTACAAAATAATCTATTTTAAAATGTAGAAAAATGCAAAACCTTGAAGCATAATTGAATACAACTCAGTACTTTGGTTTCCCAAAAATACAACAAAAAAATGTCTACGATTTATAAATTTTAAATTAAATATCCCACTAGAAGACTTACAATATCATTTCTTATTAAATACTCTAAAACTACACACATTGGAAGACAGGCGTAAAATAAACGACTTAACTTTTTTATTTAAGATTCTAAACTCTAAATTCGACTGTTGCAAACTTCTGCAACTCATAAACTTACGAATACCTACAATAACAACATGACAAAATACACTATTCCACTGCAACACGCATAAGCGCAATTACATTGCGAACTCCCCAATACAACGGTTTCACACTATGGGAAACCAATACTTTGGTGATGTCGATAAATTTAATATTAACTTTGCGAATTTTGTGGATCAAGTAAAAGATTTATTCCTAAATAGAAGTTGTATTTTTTTAAACCAGTCAAATGGCTGTATTTTTAAATTATGTTCTTTTTCTTGTTTTTTTTTATTTTTGTTTCTTGCATGTATTTTTTAATGTAATTTTATTTTTATTATTTCTTTCTTATGTTTCAAAAATTGTACCAGCTACATGTAAAAGCCCTCTGGGCGTTAAATAAATATGTATGCCTTTTAAAGTCCGAACCCAAGTCTCAAATTAGCGCACATTAGAATAATGATTTTTCCAGAAATGCAATTAAATGAAAATTTTGTGATTGATTTTCATTCGGACAATGATTCTTATCGCGATAACAAAATTTCAGCCATTTTGGTACCATAGAGCCTGAAAAAATGCCTTTTTAAGGCCGAACCCATGTCTCAAATAAGCGATCAGTAGAATAACGATTTATCCAGAAATGCAATAAAAAGCATATTTTGTGAATGATTTCAAATCGAACCATGATTCTCATCGCGATTACAAAATTTCAGCCCTTTTTGGTACTATAGAGCCTGAAATAATGCCTTTTAAAGTCCGAACCCAAGTCTCAAATTTGGGCTCAGTAGAATAATGATTTATCCAGAAATGCAATAAAAAGCATATTTTGTGACTGATTTCAAATCGAACCATGATTCTCTTCGCGATTACAAAATTTCAGCCCGTTTTGGTACAATAGAGCCTGAAATAATGCCTTTTAAAGTCCGAACCCAAGTCTCAAATTGGCGCTCAGTAGAATAATGATTTATCCAGAAATGCAATAAAAAGCATATTTTGTGACTGATTTCAAATCGAACCATGATTCTCTTCGCGATTACAAAATTTCAGCCCGTTTTGGTACAATAGAGCCTGAAATAATGCCTTTTAAAGTCCGAACCCAAGTCTCAAATTAGCGCTCAGTAGAATAATGATTTTTCCAGAAATGCAATTAAATGCATATTTTTTGACTGATTTCAAATCAGACTATGATTCTCATCGCGATAACAATATTTCAGCCCGTTTGGTACCAAAGAGCCTGAGAAAATGCCTTTTAAAGTCCGAACCCAAGTCTCAAATTTGCGCTCAGTAGAATAATGATTCATCCAGAAATGCAATTAAATGCAGATTTTGTGACTGGTTTCGATTGGGACCATGATTCTTGTCGCGATAACAAAATTTCAGTCCGTTTGGTACTATGGTATCAGCCTGAAAAAATGCCTTTTAAAGGCCGAACCCAAGTCTCAAATTAGCGCCCAGTAGGACTATGATTTTTCCAGAAATGCAATTAAATGCAGATTTTGTGACTGATTTCGCTTGGAACCATGATTCTTGTCGTGATGACAAAATTTCAGCGTGTTTGGTACCATAGAGCCTGAAAAAATGCCTTTTAAAGTCCGAACCCAAGTCTCAAATTTGCGCTCAGTAGAATAATGATTTATCCAGAAATGCAATTGAATGCATAATTTGTGACTGATTTCAAATCGAACCATGATTCTCATCGCGATATCATAATTTCACCCCGTTTGGTACAATAAAGCCTGAAATAATGCCTTTTAAAGTCCGAACCCAAGTCTCAAATTTGCGCTCAGTAGAATAATGATTTATCCAGAAATGCAATAAAAAGCATATTTTGTGACTGATTTCAAATCGAACCATGGTTCTCTTCGCGATTACAAAATTTCAGCCCGTTTTGGTACAATAGAGCCTGAAATAAAGCCTTTTAAAGTCCGAACCCAAGTCTCAAATTAGCGCTCAATAGAATAAAGATTTTTCCAGAAATGCAATTAAATGCATATTTTGTGATTGATTTTGATTTGGACCATTATTTTCATCGCGATAACAAAATTTCAGCCCGTTTGGTTCCAAAGAGCCTGAAAAAATGCCTTTTAAAGTCCGAACCCAAGTCTCAAATTCGCGCCCATAAAAATTATAATTTTTCTTGAAAGCAATTTCAGGATTATTTTGCTAGTGATTTCGGTCCAGACTATGATTCGTATCTTGATAACAAAATTTCAGCCCGTTTTGGTACAATAGAGCCTGAAATAACTCCTTTTAAAGTCCGAACCCAAGTCTCAAATTAGCGCCCAGTAGAATAATGATTTATCAAAAATGCAACTTTTTGCAGATTTTGTGACTGATTTCGATTCGGACCATTATTCTCGTCGCGATAACAAAATTTAAGCCCGTTTGGTTCCATAGAGCCTGAAAAAATGCCTTTTAAAGTCCGAACCCAAGTCTCAAATTAGCGCTCAGTAGAATAATGATTTTTCCAGAAATGCAATTAAATGCATATTTTGTGACTGATTTCAAATCGAACCACGATTCTCATCGCGATTGCAAAATTTCAGTCCGTTTGGTATCAAAGAGCCTGAAAAAATGCTTTTTAAAGTCCGAACCCAAGTCTCAAATTAGTGCCCAGTAGGATAATTATTTTTCCACAAATGTAATTAAATGCAGATTTTGTGACTGGTTTCGATTGGGACCATGATTCTTGTCGCGATTACAAAATTTCAGCACGTTTGGGACCTTAGAGCCTGAAAAAATGCCTTTTAAAGTCCGAACCCAAGTCTCAAATTAGCACTCATTAGAATAATGATTTTTCCAGAAATGCAGTTAAATGAAAATTTTGTCATCGATTTTCATTCGGACAATGATTCTTATCGCGATAACAAAATTTCAGCCCGTTTGGTACCATAGAGCCTGAAAAAATGCTTTTTTAAGGCCGAACCCATGTCTCAAATTAGTGCTCAGTAGGATAATTAATTTTCCAAAAATGCAATTAAATGCAGATTTTGTGACTGATTTCGATTCGGACCATGATTCTCATCGCGATAACAAAATTTAAGCCCGTTTGGTTCCATAGAGCCTGAAAAAATGCCTTTTAAAGTCCGAACCCAAGTCTCAAATTCGCGCCCATAAAAATTATAATTTTTCTTGAAAGCAATTGCAGGATTATTTTTCTAGTGATTTCGGTCCAGACTATGATTCGTATCTTGATAGCAAAATTTCAGCCCGTTTGGTACCAAAGAGCCTGAAAAAACGCTTTGTAAAGTCCGAACCCAAGTCTCAAATTAGCGCCCAGTAGAATAATGATTTATCAAAAATGAAAAAGTTTTACCTTACAATAAAACTTATATTATGTACTTAGCTTTATTTAAAACCTATAAAGTGAGATAAACATTACCATTTTGCAGCCAAATCGACGTTTCTTACCAATTTCGTGTGTAATTCTTAGTTTAAATCTCCCGCCAATGTCACCTGCTAGTTCCAAATGCATCCTTGAGGCGGCGCCAGTAGTGGAACGCCACTAGTGACGCTATAATTTCAAGCTTCATTAGATCTCATCAGGCAGCCCTTGCCTAGGTTTTAAATAAAGCTAAGTACATAATATAAGTTTTATTGTAAGGTAAAACTTTTTCATTATGTAGCATAGGCTTTATTTAAAACCTATAAAGTGAGATATTGTTTGTTATCGCCTGGTGACATTATGCTAATGTGAATCAAATATAATATTTAAATTTATTTGCTAAAAAGAAAATAGGGGCAAGATTTCCAGAAATCAGCTAACCAGTTACAGAGGTTGAAAAAGGTCAGCAACAGATGGGTCGGTGTTGACTCGGCCAGCTGATTCTGCAATTTCCCTTCTATAGAACTTGGCAAAGGTATTGGGACTTCTCCAGTTACCACGCGACAGTATATCGTCCAGCTTATATTTCTGCAGCCAGTTCAGAGATGCCACTGCTGAACGGATGCTGCCAGGTGGATCCTCTACACCAGCATCCCTGAGGACTGCCCTAATCCAACCTGCAATTACTGCCCTGGAGGCCGCTTTCACTGTCCCACAAGTTGTAATAAATAGGCTAGGTAGTATCGCCTGCGCTCTCCGTTCCTTAGACAGTTCTATGACCTTCTCCGTCCAATAGACAGGGTCTATGTTCCTAGACTCCGAGCGAGCCAGTCTCCACCCTGATTGTTGCCAGTCTGCCGAATCTGTCTTGCCACCAAACACTGGCCAAATGGAGATGCCTTCACTGTCCACTGACAATCTTTCAGCTGTGCAATGGAGCAATGTGAGATCGTGGACTCGGCGCCCTGATGCCAAAAGCAGGATGGTGGCTGCTCTCCTTGATGCTTCAAAGAGAGTAATATGTTGAGGCAAATTCTTCTCCAGCCATGATGATACAACCCTCGGGTCCCAAATGGGGGGTTTTGAAGGCCTTAGTCTAGCTAAAGATATCCCTTTTAATATCTTCTTCACTATCGGATTGGAGCTCAGCTCTCTATTGTCTTCGGGAGAGCCTAAGGTACACACCACTGACTTGTGAACTAAAATGGTACTCAGCGATAGCTTTTCTCTGATGTGTAGATCGGCTAGGAACCTGGCTAAGTCTTCAGCTTTGGGACGCGTGGCATCAAGCTGATTCTCTGACGCCCAGCGCTGCCACCTCCGCCATGCCGGAGCATAAGTGCGAAGGGTAGAACTTCTCCACCCGGATCTAAGAAGTTCCTTCTGCTGACTTGACCATCTTGTTAGGTTTTTTGTCCCACCCCCACAAAGCCAAATCTCCAGAGTGAAGGACTCTACTTGAGGAGGGGGTTTGTTGGTCCTGGTGTCTATCAGTGCTTCTCCTAGATTGTGAATCGTAAGAGGTGGACCCAAGGCCCGACACTTCAGATCCGCTCTCCAAAATGCCCTTTCCCAACGAGGAGCCACTACCAAGTATAATCCCCTTGCTCTGTTCAGGTGGCAAAGAACCCTCGGCATGAGGCACGGGGGAGGGAAGATCCAAGCCAGCTGATAGTCCCAGTCCCTGCTCCAAGCATTGTGGTAGTCTGCCTCGTCGTCCTGAAAATCAAGAGAAACATACCTTTGAACCACATGCGCTGTCCTAGAGCCAAATAGGTCTATTTCGGGTCGTCCCCATTTCCTGAATGCTACCTCTGTGAACGAGGGTAGCAAGTGCCATTCGGGTATAGCACGATGACGAGATAGACAGTCCGCTACTTCATTGAAA
The DNA here is from genome assembly GCA_026573805.1 of Hesperophylax magnus. Taxonomy (NCBI): domain Eukaryota; kingdom Metazoa; phylum Arthropoda; class Insecta; order Trichoptera; family Limnephilidae; genus Hesperophylax; species Hesperophylax magnus. The sequence goes on along the minus strand of JAIUSX010000193.1, from coordinate 2,210,859 downwards.
CGACCGGGTAAGTATTGTGCTGTCATGGAGACACAGTGTTTATCCAAAACATCTAGCACTAGTCGAGTACAGCTCAGGAGTTGAGTTGATCTGGTACCACCCTCCTTGCGGAGATAAGATACGACAGACCTGTTATCCGACTGGATCAGAAGACCCGAGCCAGATAGCTCAAGCACGTGAGGAGACAAGGCAGCCAACACGGCGAGCATCTCCTTTACATTGGAGTGAAGATTCAGCTGGTCATCAGCCCACACACCGCTGAGAAGCTTTTCGTCCAGCTGGGCACCCCAACCCTGATCAGAGGCATCGGTTGTTAGGTAATGCTCAAACAGCGGCAGATGTATAGGTGACGTCAGGGTGAGCGATCGAACCCACCATCTCAATTCCCGAGCGGTAGCTGCCGGAATTGGTGATGACTCCCAAGGGTGGTAGTGTCTGAGTCCTAAGCACCCTTTCTGTATGTGCCGGCTGTTGAGCCTGCCTCTTGGAACTGCAAAACTAGCAAAGTTTAAAGAGCCCAAGAGGCTGCGCCCCTTATCTAGTGACCACCTACCTGTCTGAATAAAACCCCTTAACAAATAAGATAGGGCTGAAACCTTGTTCTGAGGGAGAGACTTTTCATTAGTTAGAGTATTCCAGCTGATACCAAGAAATTGAACTTGTTGTGATGGTTCTAATATTGACTTATCAAATTGTATATGCCATCCCAAGCCTTGCAAAAACTCCACCATTTCAATAGCCTGCTGTTTTAAAGTAGGCAGGCATTGGTTTACTAATAAAAAATCATCCAGATACACTAGAATTCTCATCCCTCTCTTCCGCAGTTCCTGCGCTACCCAGTTAGTGAAGGTTGCGAATGCCTTAGGTGCGGTGGCCAAGCCAAAGGGGAGGGATGTCATCTGCAAGAGTTCATTCCTATAGATAAGTCTAAGGAAACATCTATGCTGCTCACTCACAGGTACATGAAAGTAAGCATGTGTGAGGTCCACTTTAACCATCCAGTCATTCGGTTGTAGAAAAGTAGGAACTCGATAAACGTTTACCAGACGAAATTTACTGACAGTCAGAAAATTGTTTAAATACTTTAAGTTAAAGACCGGCCTCTTTGAGCCATCTGATTTGGGGACCAGAAACATGTTAGAAATAAATGAGGGAGTGGCAGGTGCCGACTCTAAAACCTTAAGGGCTTTGAGTTTTTCTATTTGTTCTGTCATTGCCACAGAAGTCTTAGTGGCGAAAGGGGAGTTAAATAAATCAATATTATTATTTAGTGGAGGTTTTGATGAAAATGGAATTCGGTAGCCATCTAACATCTTAAGGATGATAGTAGGGGCGCCAAGGTTCCTCCACTTACCTGCGAATGAGCGCAACTGACCCCCTTGAAAAGAGGGCCCACTGTTAAAACCTCTTACGGTCTGGCTTCCCTGCTCTTTCCTTGGGCCGGAACCTACCTCGGGGAGGGAAAGCTTTAGCGGCTCTACGGGCTGGTTCCGGACCTCGACTCTCAGGGTGCTCCCTTCTCGCGATGGTTCTTCCCTGCTGTACTCTAGGACGAAAGGGCTGCGAGCTCTGCACAGTCACAGGTTTAACGGGTGGAGCTGGTCGCGAAGTGCTAGGCTGAGGAGCGAGGCACTTCTTCACTCCCCCCAACCTATCCAGCTGGGCCGACAGGAGGTTCGGGTCAAAGAGATATTCCGATGTGGGCGGAATCTTCCGTAAGGCATCTCGGACGTATCCGTCACTGATGCCTCGCAATGCCCCCTCTCGTCGATACTCAATGTGGCTAGCCCGTTTTCCGCAGACCATCTGCATGATGTCTTTGGACACCTTCTGGGACTCAGACCCCGCCGCGAAGAGAGACTGCACCTTCTCGAAGAGAGTGGAAGTGCTCAGCTTCGTGCCCGGTTCCGCACTCCAGTTGACCAGCTCCTGCAAGGAGGCCTTCAGGAGATCATTTTTCTTGAAAGCAATTGCAGGATTATTTTTCTAGTGATTTCGGTCCAGACTATGATTCGTATCTTGATAGCAAAATTTCAGCCCGTTTGGTACCAAAGAGCCTGAAAAAACGCTTTGTAAAGTCCGAACCCAAGTCTCAAATTAGCGCCCAGTAGAATAATGATTTATCAAAAATGCAACTTTTTGCAGATTTTGTGACTGATTTCGATTCGGACCATTATTCTCATCGCGATAACAAAATTTAAGCCCGTTTGGTTCCATAGAGCCTGAAAAAATGCCTTTTAAAGTCCGAACCCAAGTCTCAAATTAGCGCTCAGTAGAATAATGATTTTTCCAGAAATGCAATTAAATGCATATTTTGTGACTGATTTCGATTCGGACCAAGATTCTTAATGCCAGCCTGTTTAGTATCCTAGAGCCTGAAAAAATTCCTCCTAAAGTCCGAACCCAAGTCTCAAATTTGTGCTTAGTAGGATATTTATTTTTCCAGAAATGCAATTAAATGCATATTTTGTGACTGATTTCGATTCGGACCAAGATTCTTAATGCCAGCCTGTTTAGTATCCTAGAGCCTGAAAAAATTCCTCCTAAAGTCCGAACCCAAGTCTCAAATTAGCGCTCAGTAGAATAATGATTTTTCCAGAAATGCAATTTCATGCATATTTTATTTCTGGAAAATTTCTGGAAATTGAAGGCCTTTGATTTCTACATTTTCGTTGCTGCCCAAAATCATGTTTTTCTTTTTTAATGAAAGTTGTGTTTTTTTTGTAGGTCTTTTTCCTTACGGATTTCCATCCATGCCCGTTGTGATTTTCGTTTTCACGACATCTGCAAACGATTTTGGGCGATCAATTGGTTTTTCGGCCTGAAGTGGGTAATCGTGTTTTGACCTTGTCTCCATAGATGGCGTTAACATAATTGCATCTTCCAAAGTTTTGGCCTTGATATGAAGCTTCGGCGGTTCATTAGTAGATGGCACTGCACTGTTTGTGTTTATTTTCTTTAGTTTATTAAGAGTAGATTTCAGATTATTTATCTCCGAAGTTAATAAATCAATTTGATCTTTAATTGCCAAGTTCTTACTACGGTCGGATTCATCTTTTAGTTTCTGAACATCACTTTTGATTACTATTAAGTCTCTCAGAAATGCAGTTGCGTCAATATAATCGAATGTGACCGGCGGTAGTTTGTTAATGTTTAAAACCGCTAATTTCGGCATATTGTTCGGGTCGGTTTCTTTTAGGATTTTTATTATATCCGTTATGATTCGTTTTTCTTACCATCGCCAACTCTCCTGGCAAAGGTTTTTCTTACCATCGCCAAGTCTCCTGGCAAAGGTTTTTCTTACCATCGCCGACTCTCCTGGCAAAGGTTTTTCTTACCATCGCCAAGTCTCCTGGCAAAGGTTTTTCTTACCATCGCCGACTCTCCTGGCAAAGGTATTTTCCGGTACGCATTTGCACAAAACACTTTTAGCGGATTCGATGTCGTCTTCAGTAAATGTTTTATCACAAATAATGTTCATTGTTTGCTCGTCCATCACGTCCATTTTGTTGTTGGATGAACGCAAGGATTTCATTGACTATAATCCCGCACGGGCAGTCCCCGATTGGAGACATTTTCGGCACTTTTCGTATTGTTTTTTTTTATATTCTTTTGAATTATATTGTTTTTAAAATGAAAATGTAAGAACTGAAACAGATGAAAAAGAAGAAAAAAAATGCTACCACAATAAAAAAGAAGATTAAGAATACAAAGAAGACGAGATCTGATAATAATGCTAACTATTTACTAACATCGGAATTGAATATATTTGAATTATTTCTGATGAATATATTACTAAAATCTCAAATGTTTCCAGAGAGATCCCTCCGGAAGTTACTAATTCATCATCTAGAAAAATTAAATCTGCATATTTTATATTAGAAAAGTGTTTGATAAAATTTTTACATAAAATATGTTAATGGTGAGGTCCTGTTTTTATTAATCTTAAATATAACATTAATGAATAATCCTTACATTCGTGGGGATCCTTCTAGAAACATTTGAGATAACAGCAGGGAGTAATGTGGGGAGGGCAAGATGAAGGTTGGGAAGTACTATTTTACTATAATAGTAGCATGCTGTGTAGATCAAGTTCAGTGATAGTTTGTGCAATTGTTTTAAATAGTCGTTTCCTGCACTATTTGCGTGTATAATTTCTTAAACATTTTTATATATATGTAAAAGCCTCAATAGGCGTGAAACAAAATAAATAGATATTACAATCTCAATTATATAATAAATAATCTTCCGTTAAAATATTATAAATAGGTATCGTCTGTCGTTTCAACGCTTCAATTTTGAAAATGACACTTAAATTCAAAGCAAATTCGAGTTCTAGAGATCATTGAACTTGAGTTACAGACGGACACCAAGACACAACCAAATTTAATAAAAAAAATAGTTGGATAGTTTATGGGTAGTATAATAATGATTTAACTACGGACAAAATAATATTTTAACTGTCATTTTAAAAATTGGAACTGATGACAGAATCCAAATATAATTTGATACCTTACAAAACTGATCAAGAAAAAATGTTGCAGCAACTTATTTTTCTCTTATTCTGACGTATTCTTTGCAAAAACTTTCAGCTTCACAAATCCTACAATCAACAGGTCTTTACTAGAATAACAAACACGAACCGAAATATTGTTATAAAACATTGAAATCAGTTTCAAATAATACGACGCTAAAAACATTGTCCTGATGTTGAAAAATAAAATACCTTACCAGACTATTTGTCTATTTTAGATTGATTATCATTACATAACCTCAACTTCCCTCATTGCTCGATGAATATAATAGTCCATACTGATAAAATTGAACAATTTACTTGAATTTCAGATGGAAGTAAGTAATTACTCACGTAAAAGTCATATTTGACAATTGTTACTGTTAACACCTCGACATCTAAAAAGGGAATTATTCTGCAGCTTACCAAGGCTTTAGCTGCCGATATAACATGTTTAAATTTGAGGAGGAATGTGGCACATAGCCAGGATACGGACCGACTGATATACCGGGACATATGTAATTAAAAAAATGAACATACTTACAAAAATAAAATAAATATATATAGGTGATTTTAATAGAACTCTTTCGATGACCTTGAAGTGAAGTTTTATGTATTTTCGTATAAAAAACAGAGATAACCAATACAGCTGATGAAGTAATCCGTCTTATCAGTTTTAATTCAGATAAAAATAGATCAATGCTTTTCTGACGTCAGTGGTTCTACGATAATTTGGTGTTACTTATCAGTTAACAAAGTATTTCAAATAGAAGAAACATTGTTTATTTTCATTAAATACCAATTCTGCTGGAAACTTGTAAAAAAGAATTTTTTTCATACTTTCAAAAATAAAATATTACTAAAGCAATTTTTATTAAACATTAATTCCACGCAGGAGGCCCAGAGGGAAATTATTTTCCATACTTAAAGAATTTAAATTAATAATTTACAGAACGTTAGCATCTTTTTGAGGAAAGGACAGAGTGAACATGGGTCTTACTATTTTCTAATTATGCACCGGTGCCAAAGCTATTAATGACGCTAGTTCCTCGGAGCATTTTCCATTGTAGTACCGGAAGAACAAAGACAGTATACCTACCTGACGACTGTTCTCCAAGGATTGTTAAGAGAGGGGAATCTATCAAACTGAACAGCGTCAAGTGTTTTTCCAGGTAATTTGGGGTTCCAGACCAGAGGTGGCTACCAAATTCAACAGTGGGGCGCACTTGCTATTTGTACAGGGTCAGCAGTTGTATACTTTGTGCAGTATCTGTACAGTACGCCCTGCTTCTGTTGTGCTAACTTGACTCTGGCTTGGATGGAGTCCCCGTGCCTTAGCAGTACTATACAGTATCTGTACAGTACGTCCCGCTTCTGTTGTGCTAACTTGACTCTGGCTTGGATAGAGTCCCCGTGCCTGAGCTGTACTGTACAGTATCTGTACAGTACGCCCCGCTTCTGTTGTGCTAACTTGACTCTGACTTGGATGGAGTCCCCGTGCCTGAGCTGTACTGTACAGTATCTGTACAGTACGCCCCGCTTCTGTTGTGCTAACTTGACTCTGGCTTGGATGGAGTCCCCGTGCCTGAGCTGTACTGTACAGTATCTGTACAGTACGCCCCGCTTCTGTTGTGCTAACTTGACTCTGGCTTGGATGGAGTCCCCGTGCCTGAGCTGTACTCTACAGTATCTGTACAGTACGCCCCGCTTCTGTTGTGCTAACTTGACTCTGGCTTGGATGGAGTCCCCGTGCCTGAGCTGTACTGTACAGTATCTGTACAGTACGCCCCGCTTCTGTTGTGCTAACTTGACTCTGGCTTGGATGGAGTCCCCGTGCCTGAGCTGTACTCTACAGTATCTGTACAGTACGCCCCGCTTCTGTTGTGCTAACTTGACTCTGGCTTGGATGGAGTCCCCGTGCCTGAGCTGTACTGTACAGTATCTGTACAGTATCTGTACAGTACGCCCCGCTTCTGTTGTGCTAACTTGACTCTGGCTTGGATGGAGTCCCCGTGCCTGAGCTGTACTCTACAGTATCTGTACAGTACGCCCCGCTTCTGTTGTGCTAACTTGACTCTGGCTTGGATGGAGTCCCCGTGCCTGAGCTGTACTGTACAGTATCTGTACAGTATCTGTACAGTACGCCCCGCTTCTGTTGTGCTAACTTGACTCTGGCTTGGATGGAGTCCCCGTGCCTGAGCTGTACTGTACAGTATCTGTACAGTACGCCCCGCTTCTGTTGTGCTAACTTGACTCTGGCTTGGATGGAGTCCCCGTGCCTGAGCTGTACTGTACAGTATCTGTACAGTACGCCCCGCTTCTGTTGTGCTAACTTGACTCTGGCTTGGATGGAGTCCCCGTGCCTGAGCTGTACTGTACAGTATCTGTACAGTACGCCCCGCTTCTGTTGTGCTAACTTGACTCTGGCTTGGATGGAGTCCCCGTGCCTGAGCTGTACTGTACAGTATCTGTACAGTACGCCCCGCTTCTGTTGTGCTAACTTGACTCTGGCTTGGATGGAGTCCCCGTGCCTGAGCTGTACTGTACAGTATCTGTACAGTACGCCCCGCTTCTGTTGTGCTAACTTGACTCTGGCTTGGATGGAGTCCCCGTGCCTGAGCTGTACTGTACAGTATCTGTACAGTACGCCCCGCTTCTGTTGTGCTAACTTGACTCTGGCTTGGATGGAGTCCCCGTGCCTGAGCTGTACTGTACAGTATCTGTACAGTACGCCCCGCTTCTGTTGTGCTAACTTGACTCTGGCTTGGATGGAGTCCCCGTGCCTGAGCTGTACTGTACAGTACGCCCCGCTTCTGTTGTGCTAACTTGACTCTGGCTTGGATGGAGTCACGGTGCCTGAGCTGTACTGTACAGTATCTGTACAGTACGCCCCGCTTCTGTTGTGCTAACTTGACTTGGCTTGGATGGAGTCCCCGTGCCTGAGCTGTACTGTACAGTATCTGTACAGTACGCCCCGCTTCTATTGTGCTAACTTGACTTGGTTTGGATGGAGTCCCCGTGCCTGAGCTGTACTGTACAGTACGCCCCGCTTCTGTTGTGCTAACTTGACTCTGGCTTGGATGGAGTCCCCGTGCCTGAGCTGTACTGTACAGTATCTGTACAGTACGCCCCGCTTCTGTTGTGCTAACTTGACTCTGGCTTGGATGGAGTCCCCGTGCCTGAGCTGTACTGTACAGTATCTGTACAGTACGCCCCGCTTCTGTTGTGCTAACTTGACTCTGGCTTGGATGGAGTCCCCGTGCCTGAGCTGTACTGTACAGTATCTGTACAGTACGCCCCGCTTCTGTTGTGCTAACTTGACTCTGGCTTGGATGGAGTCCCCGTGCCTGAGCTGTACTGTACAGTATCTGTACAGTACGCCCCGCTTCTGTTGTGCTAACTTGACTCTGGCTTGGATGGAGTCCCCGTGCCTGAGCTGTACTGTACAGTATCTGTACAGTACGCCCCGCTTCTGTTGTGCTAACTTGACTCTGGCTTGGATGGAGTCCCCGTGCCTGAGCTGTACTGTACAGTATCTGTACAGTACGCCCCGCTTCTGTTGTGCTAACTTGACTCTGGCTTGGATGGAGTCCCCGTGCCTGAGCTGTACTGTACAGTATCTGTACAGTACGCCCCGCTTCTGTTGTGCTAACTTGACTCTGGCTTGGATGGAGTCCCCGTGCCTGAGCTGTACTGTACAGTACGCCCCGCTTCTGTTGTGCTAACTTGACTCTGGCTTGGATGGAGTCACGGTGCCTGAGCTGTACTGTACAGTATCTGTACAGTACGCCCCGCTTCTGTTGTGCTAACTTGACTTGGCTTGGATGGAGTCCCCGTGCCTGAGCTGTACTGTACAGTATCTGTACAGTACGCCCCGCTTCTGTTGTGCTAACTTGACTTGGTTTGGATGGAGTCCCCGTGCCTGAGCTGTACTGTACAGTATCTGTACAGTACGCCCCGCTTCTGTTGTGCTAACTTGACTCTGGCTTGGATGGAGTCCCCGTGCCTGAGCTGCTCACTAAGAGTTACAAATATAGAAATGTCGACTGGATGGAAAAACTAATTTACTTGTGTAGTGGCCTGTCCGTGAGCCCGAAGTAAGGTCAAGAGATAATTCAATAATTTTTCTGGTAAAAGAAATAATTTCGATAATTGTAAAAAACTCTCTTCAAAAATAAGAATCGAATGACCTTACTTTGGACGCACGGACACAGCTATATATATTATATAACCTTTATATTATTTTATCTCTACAAAAATTAAAACTTATTCTTTCAGATGTTCAATAATAATAATATAATATGGGAGTAGAGGTCTGTTATATTTATCTTTAGTTTATAAATAAACACAGATATAGCTCACCTTGAAAACACTCACGACTTGATTACGCAGTATACGTTACTAGTAATGTGACTTTAAAGATGGGAATCACAGACAATACAATTATAAAAACAGCATTCATTATCTCACCAAATATTAATAATACCGACTTGTGAGTGGTCTCATTCGATTCAACAGGAATGAAAATATTATAAACGATACCTCACTTGACCTTCTTTGGAAACAAGTATTTTTGTAAAAATCCCCCCCTAGAAGAGTGTTCACTACCCCGTATGTGTGGACAACTTAAATATTGCAAAAACTCAGTTAGGATACATCATGTTGTTATTGTAGGATTTGTGAAGTATTTATTAAATATTTTACTCAAAACTTGTAAACCACATATTGTTAATTTTCTTTATAATGTTGGGAATTATATTAATTATTTGTAGATATTTATATTAATTCTAGAGGGAAAAAATTACCTCTCGAGTAAACTTGAAAATTACAAAATCTGTCAAACATTTGAAAAAAATAATAATAAGTTTTTGTCTCAGAAATGTGGAATTAAAATGTGGGGAGTTAAGTGCAATCCCACACAGAGTATAGTTACATAGAAATTACAGGTACATATTTACATACAGAGATTTAAGTAAGGACATATTTATATATAGGAATTAATATTAATAAAGAGGATTAAAAGAGCTGTATCATAAGATATTAAGTTATTGGTCCACACAGTCAGACAGGATTCAGTAATTAAATATTATTATAAACTCAATGGGAGAGTATTATTATAATACCTACTAGCGTTTTTCCCGTTGCACCCAACGGGAGTGATGAAATTTTACTAAAAATAAAGTATTCTATGCTTGCAAATTGAGAATTGAAACTATTTTTCTTTATTATTCCCGATTTTAAATGATGAGTTAAGTTGTTGGGCAGTTAGTAGAGTGTACGGTAGGTACACAGATATAATGTCCTGAGAAGTGAAAAGGTTTGCCAGATGCACCCAAAGGAGGTGATGACATTATTTTATTACTCCCAAATTATTCCCTAATTTAAAATCATGACCCGACCCTGTTTGTGACGCTGGCTTACTTCCCCCAAGAGCTCAAGGACTCCCTCACCTTCTTCGTCAAGCTGCGAGCTGACAACCCCAAAGGTGTTTGACTTCTCCAAATACCCTCAAGTGTGTAAGAATACGTACATTGAAATTTTAGAAATTGTTTTTCATTTAAGATGTTATAATGGCGTAGCAAAGTCCTGTTTTTACTCGACCGTTTGGCATTAGGCCAGAACTCGTTAGGAAGAATGTGGAATGTAATAGGATTACGTAAATCTGTAATACACAACCTTAAAAATCTTGGCCATTCCTTTGCAATGGCCAGGATTCAAACCAGCGACCTCTGGACTTGTAGTCGAATATCTTAACCGGACGGCCACCGAGATCGTCAAACATTCAGTTTGTCGTGAGGCCCTTCACAGATGAAGGAATTATAACTATATCTAGTGTGTAGCTCATTCCCTGCTTTTGGAACTACTTCTCTCGGAAAACCTTTTCCAGATCATCTTCACAGCAAATATAAATACAGTTTACTTGCCTTTATAGCATCGCAACAGTCGCAGCGACCCTCGGTTTACAGAGCTTGGAGAGCCCTGCACCGGAGGGAAGGGAGTCACACTCTGCAGTTGGCATCCTTACAGCAGGGGAGTGATGTGGGGAGGGCAAGAACCTGCTTATTCAGTCTGGAATAGTGGTCTATCACCAGGGCGATACTGAGAGTAGAGTACTTGCCTTTATAGCATCGCAACAGTCGCAGCGACCCTCGGTTTACAGAGCTTGGAGAGCCCTGCACCGGAGGGAAGGGAGTCACACTCTGCAGTTGGCATCCTTACAGCAGGGGAGTGATGTGGGGAGGGCAAGAACCTGCTTATTCAGTCTGGAATAGTGGTCTATCACCAGGGCGATACTGAGAGTAGAGTACTTGCCTTTATAGCATCGCAACAGTCGCAGCGACCCTCGGTTTACAGAGCTTGGAGAGCCCTGCACCGGAGGGAAGGGAGTCACACTCTGCAGTTGGCATCCTTACAGCAGGGGAGTGATGTGGGGAGGGCAAGAACCTGCTTATTCAGTCTGGAATAGTGGTCTATCACCAGGGCGATACTGAGAGTAGAGTACTTGCCTTTATAGCATCGCAACAGTCGCAGCGACCCTCGGTTTACAGAGCTTGGAGAGCCCTGCACCGGAGGGAAGGGAGTCACACTCTGCAGTTGGCATCCTGACAGCAGGGGAGTGATGTGGGGAGGGCAAGAACCTGCTTATTCAGTCTGTAATAGTGGTCTATCACCAGGGCGATACTGAGAGTAGAGTACTTGCCTTTATAGCATCGCAACAGTCGCAGCGACCCTCGGTTTACAGAGCTTGGAGAGCCCTGCACCGGAGGGAAGGGAGTCACACTCTGCAGTTGGCATCCTTACAGCAGGGGAGTGATGTGGGGAGGGCAAGAACCTGCTTATTCAGTCTGGAATAGTGGTCTATCACCAGGGAAAACTCCAGATTCGACGTAATGTGGGTGCGCGTCAATCTTGCCAGTACGGCAAGATTCTACGCATGTCTATACCGCTCACCGAACCATAGCGAATCAGACACTTCCGAGCTCTTCAAACATTTGAGCGATACTATTGATGATCTCTTGCCCCGCTACCCTTCGGCCGAGTTTGTTGTTCTGGGGGACTTCAACGTTCATAACGAACCATGGTTGAAGTTCTCAGGCCCAACGGACTCGGCTGGCCGACAGGCGGAATCCTTTGCCATTTGCTACGGATTAGAGCAATTGGTTGTAATATTCTCGCCTTTTCACCATTTTCTTTTATTTTTATTTTTTACTTGTTTATAACAATATAAATTTTCTTCTCTATTGGCTATGATCGATACTTCTTTTTTTTCTAAGGCTTTGCATATGTGTTCGCAGGGATGGAAAATTCCTCCCCTACAACACATAAGCCTCCATGAAAATTGGACCCTTTATTTCTTTGATATCTACAGAAAGCTACTTAAAGCTCTCTTGTACTATATATCTTTATAGACATATGTACTTAACTAATTAATACGTTATTTACGATCTTGAACGCAAATATACCCGTATTTATATTGTAATTAAATTCCATCAAACGTTGTGTAATTTTTTGATTTATGATATAGGATTTTAATTACTTTCATTTTGTGGTAACCCCCTTGGTTCTGATCGAGGTGTTGAGTTTCACAATTTAATTGGTCTTTCCATTGCAAACCTAGACTTAAATGAATTCCCTGAATGAGCTAACTTTCCTAATGTAATTATTGATTCCCTGCACCCTAACAAAATCGTAGTTAAACGCTGGTAAAAGATATTATACATGTTTATTTGGACAGATAATTAAATATAACTCAAATGGTTAATTGTTAGTAAATTTGGCAATGATTAATTATTGTGTCTGGTTGGCGCCACTCCTCCATGACTCAGCTGCTATAAGGTACATGTAAAATTGATTTAGTAGGGTAATGTTATTAGTTAATTGTATATTTGACGAACTCAGAATAACCCTTTGCTAGCAAAAATTTGGCTCCTTCCTCCTGCAAGTAAACGAGATGATCGTGAGTCAACTAGAAATTCGCACAATCTTTTGACACGGCTCTTTGATTGATACCTAAGTTATCGCGTCCCAAAAAGCCTTCCACGTCATCATGTACTGCCTTCAAGTTTCCCCCCGGGTCTCGAAACCTCCAAATTCCAACACCTCCTTGGACTACAATTTACTTAGGGCGAACCGGTTTCGTCCTATATACAATCATATGCTCACGGTTGGTGTGGACTTACGGGTCGTGAATCCTCATTCCACGTTTAAAAGAGAATGCGAGAGTGGTCTACCGACCTAAAATGCAAGCTGTATGCAGGTCCGCATTCTCCAGTAAACAGTACATACGAATAAATATATGTATACATACATTTTGGGAAAGGTTTATAACTCGCAATACGAGGCTATCTACCTCGCATTCCGAGCTCGGATCTCGCACGAAGAATTCTGCACAATTCTTAGCTTGGTAACCGAATATATACGTAAGAATAAGGTTATACTAATAAATACTAGTAGAATAAGAAATTATTTGATAGTTTGTTTTGGAGAGCTATCGAACTCCAGGCTTTTTGTTTGGTTTTGACGTTTTTATTTAAGAGAATCGCCATCTCTATTTGATTTGGTTCTGACGTTTTTATTTAAGAGAATCGTCATCTCTATTTGGTTTGGTTAGTGGTCTTGTTGTAGGAGCGACCACTGCCTCCTGTTTGATGAACTGTATTTGTTTTAAATTTTACCTCCAGGTTTCAACATTAATTTTGTTCATCCTATCCCGTGATTTTCCAATTGTTTCAAGTAGTTGATTGCCACATTAGAGAGTACTCGACTCTCAAATGTCTCCGGCAACTGATGGGGTTTTGTATGAGCACCCAATCAATAACATTCAAATGTTTTGTATAATTATTCGATATAAATCTTACTAACCCGTGATTTTTCAATTGTAGATTGTGAATGGTAGGTAATTGTAAGCACGCAGCTTCTAGCTGTTTCAGGTAACTAATAAAATCTATGCGACTATCTAATCAATGGTATTCAAATGTTTCATGTAATATTTTGATATAAATCTGGCTAACCCATGATTTTTCGATTGTTGTTTGTGAATGATCCATATCGCTGCACATTGCACAATGACATCCTGATGATTATCCTTATAACTCCGATAAATTATCTAGTTACGGCCAAGGTCGTTTTCAAACTATTCAGTTGACCCAGTCCCTCGTACGTCTTTATTTGTAAACAAATAATATAATCATCTCCTGACACACTAACCTAAATGTGAGATTTGTTTATTTTAAAATTCCTTAGAAGTCATTTGTGCCTCTTTACTTTTATTGTGCATTGTTAATTTAAATATTTTTAAATCCTTTTGAAGTTAAACTATTTATTTCATGTCCCGAATTTAGTAAACTTACTAGAAATTAGGTGAAAATAATATAAATATATATATGTACACATATCTCATTGTCAAAAAACGTTAAATAAGATTACATATATTAATAAATAAATATAAGATATATGATTCTACATAGACTTGAATATTAATAAATACATATTTTCTTTTCAATAATATAGATATGTCCTCGGGTAGGTATTAAAAATCGCTACCATTTCGATGCTTCGATTAATAAATAAAATACATATATATAATTACATTACTCATATATATATTCTTTATATACAATATATTATTTTATATTTATATATATATACATATACACAAATACTCAATATACATATTTTAATGTGTAATTCTTTGTTTTGTTGTTTTAATTTAATATTCAATTGATATACTTCCACTTCACAGCCCTTCTGTGTCTCCTGGGACCTGAAAATTATTTATAAAAGGAAAACTTACCCCCGTCAAGGTATTTCCGGTCGGGTGTACACAACAACCTTGATGAAGAAATCCTACCTAATTAATTGTATTTTTCAACTAATTTCAAAATAAATCTTTTCGACTATTTATTCCTATATAATATTTTATTCTCGCTTGAATCATATAAATTAGCTGATATTTAATTTTTCTTCCGAACGAAATCCTAATCCAGAAAACCCGTTGATTTAATAACACCTTTCTAGTTTAGGCTTTTGAATGATAGCTGTTTCAAATTCTTTTTCGAAATGATAGACTGATGATTAAAATTCCGGTTAAAACGACAAACACTTTTAACACTGTCGCTATACGCACGATGGATTTTAATTGAACAATTTATTAATTCTAAATTTCTTTTTATATAAATTGATAAGAAAATTTATTCCGAATTGTGCAAACTTTTAATTTATTTCGATTCTTAATAAATTAAATTTTTTTTCTAACTATTAATTTTAGAACAAAGGTTTAAACGTTTATTATTATCGAATCCTTTTTTTTGTTTTTGTGTTTCTTTTAACCTAAGATGAAGTATTTACTATTAATAATTTTAAACAAAATTATAATCTATTTTTAAATATCAATTCACGAGCACATCCACTTTAATTTAACGATAACAAACTCTTAAATTTAATTTGAATGTTTTCACTTTGAATGAAATAATTATTTTTAAATTTTAGTTAAATTCTTAATTCCGTAATCACTTTCTGCACTTCACTTAACACTTTTAAGCACTGAGTTTAAATTATATTTATTTTCACTGTTTAATTTAATTTAACTGACTTATTAAATTTCACTGACTCTAGCACTTGTATTTTTCACAAAATTTTCCTAAGTCCAGGGCTTATTTAAAATTTAACACTTAAAGATTTTCACTGTTAATCCTACCAAAGACGTAGTACTGCCACGTAACAACTTTTCGAATCCTCGGCGCGACTGGCTCCTGACTGATGTGTTCCATCTTTTATACCCCTCTCAGGTTCCAAAAGACGTATCTGAATTTCTCTTGATGCTTAATTCTATCTCCTATCAACTCGTAAATCCGAACTCCCCTTCCATCAATATCGATTGTGCTTCCATAAGATGTTCTGCTTTCCGGCTCAAGGCGGTGGCCAGTTTCCATCTCACAAATCTAAATCGATAGGGTCCGAATCGGGTAAGTCTGTGTTAATCGCCCAAGCTTCCTTTGTCCTGTGTTCATACAAAATGTAGTTAAATTCTCATGATTTTGTGTTCCTTTTTTTTCTCAATTTGCGATAGGTCCGTCCTCAATAATATATATATACATCTCAATTTTATGCATCTCGTGCGAAAATTGTTTAAATCCATGTCGAAATCTTTACTACGCATTTTTGAATTTCGATTTGTTTAAATTCTACTTAATTTTATTGTTACTTATATGAGCTTTTCCATTTCCACCCGTACTCTCTATCTCCCTGTCGCAGATTTGAGTTTTTCCTTTATCTTTGAATTTTATATTTATCCGCGACGTTTTCTTGCACAATTTCTTCTTGATTCTTATGTCATTTCTCATAACTCTTATAATTACTCATTTTCCAAGTCGTATTTATTAATTTCACGGATAAATTCGAATTGTATCGCTTTTCTCCACATGGATCATTTCCTATCTCCGTTCTTTACCCTTCCTTTTATCTTTTCTTCACTTTTCCCGATGTGTGTGGTCTCCAGGAAAATTTCATACTTCATCTATTATTAATTAATATATAATTTTCCACACTTCTATGGAAGATATACCTAATTAGACTCTGGGATATCTGTCACTTTTATTGTCTGACCCAATCTCCGCCCATTCTCCATCCCTCACTTACAAGATTTCACATAAATTATACGTCTGGACATATGTTTACGTCTCAGATTTTATGTACTACGGCCGTAAATTTAGTTTAATTTTAGAGCCATTAGTTTTAATCTCTTTTGCCTAATCTAAATACTTCATAAGCCCAACGTTAAAGTTAATCGCTTTTTTAATCGTTTATTACCTTAACGTAAATAAAAATCATGTTCGGATTTTGATTGTTTACCCTTCAAAATATACATGAGACCGCCAACCTTTTATCTTGTTTCGATCCCTCCGTAATATTGGGTAACTCTAATATATATCTAACCTAATAATTATGTAAAATGTCTACTTTTCCTGAATCTAATCTATCGCTATATGTTTAGTTTTATTGCCTTCCTATGGTACCCTATTTCCATATCCCTAGGACCTTTGTGGTAGCTCAAAATCTCTGTATTATCACTCCGTTCAGTCGCTCCACTATTTCTAAAATGTCTATTTTTTTGCGAGACTTTCATTCAAGATTGATTCACCAATATGTCCGTTTCATCTTAAATTGATAACGATCAATTTCCATTGTTTCCAACACTCACTCCTCTCCTTAGTACGATTTTTATCGAACATGACACCCTCCTTCTATCATAAACAATTGCACCACAGTTGAAATTCCGCCAGCAACTTTCCTTCGCTTTTCCCGTCCTTCCTTTATACTATCACGTTTATAATTTTTTTCATTGCATTTTTGTGTGTGCGCTTTACAACCTGTAAAACTTCCAAGCACCCGATTTCAATGGTTCGATACCCCATAAATGTCTCAGTTATTGTAAACATTCCCAGGAGTTTGTCACCTTGAAAGTCGATGTTGACCCTAAAGTGCGTTCACCTCCAATTTCTGTGAGAATCGAAATGTCGTTAATTATCTTTTTTATTGCCCGATCCACAGTTCATTCCTTTGTCTGCATTTGATGTACGCCTCTTCGTTCACTGATTGGTTACTCAAAATTTTATAGCTCTTTGTTCAGATCTATTGGTTGACAAAATTCAATGTTTATTTTGAAGCCTCAAAAGGGGGTTCCTAGTCGTTCCTAGACGATTTTAATGACCTCTGTGTTTATACTATAGAATCTCAACATAATTCCAACTATTACAGGTGCCTACTGAAAACCAAACTGAATCAATTTTAACCTCAACAGATGTCGCTAGAATGACGGTTTTCATTAATAATTTGTATATTTTTAGCAGCTATGGTTTATCTGTTTTTCACTGGGATTTAAGCCTTTCATCACATGGTTCAGGAGCCTACAAGGGTTCCTGATGTCCAGACTCATCGCTCCAATCTGTTAGACCTATTCTTAACTACTGTGCCACACGGTTATAAGATTGACGTCACAGCGCCTCTGGGATCATCTGACCACTGCCTAGTGACGTCATCAATCCCCGTTAGCCTCAGACCAACCAATGAGAGGCTGATGAGAAAAGTGTGGCACTATAGGTCAGCAGATTGGTTCGGTATGCGGGCCCATTTCAATGCTTTTCCGTGGTCAGCTGTTTGTTTTCGGACTTCGGACCCTTCAAGATGTGCCCAGGAGATTGGTGAAGTCATCAAATCGGCGATGGATGGCTTCATACAATCGACTACTAAAGAAACTGGTGTGGGCTCAAAGCCGTGGTTCAGTCGACAATGCTCCGAAGCAGTTCGACGAAAAAACGCGGCTTACCGAGCCTACAACACATCTCGAACGCCCGAAAGCAGATCAGCATACAACAAATCGGCAAAGGAATGCAAGAGAATCATCAATAGATCAAAATTCGAACACGACCTGCAGATCAGCAAAAAGCTGGCTGCCTGCCCGCATGGCAGCAGAGCATTCTGGTCGCTTGCGGGCTCAATAGGTCGAAATTTTTGCAAACCCAGTTTGCCACCTCTTACCAGACCTGACGGCTCACTAGCAAACACCGCCACCGAAAAGGCAAACCTTTTAGGGAAAATGTTTGCGGAAAACTCGACCCTCGACGACGGGGGTGCTGTTCCGCCGTCGGTTCCTCACTGCGGCTTCTATATGAAAAAGCTGAGGATCCGGCATCGGGATGTACTCCACGTTATACGGGGGCTCGATGTTAACAAAGCTAGTGGACCTGATGGAATACCTGCCCTGGTATTGCAGAGGTGTGCTGCGGAAATAGTTCCAGTTTTGACAAAGCTCTTCAAAATGTCCCTGAAGTGTGGCACTGTGCCCTCTGGTTGGAAAAAAGCGGTAATTCACCCTATTCCCAAGAAAGGTGACCGCTCCAACCCGGCCAACTACCGCCCCATAGCGATCACATCAGTTCTGTCCAAAGTGATGGAACGTGTGATCAACGACAAACTGCTCACATACCTCGAGAAGAACAAAATTATCAACGACCGTCAATACGGATTCCGGCGGAACCGCTCGTGCGGTGATCTTCTCGCGTATGTGACGCATGTTTGGGGGCGGTGCCTGGAACGTCACGGTGAGACCCAAACGGTCGCACTAGACATATCCAAGGCCTTTGACCGGGTCTGGCACCGAGGACTTGTCAACAAATTGCATTCTTACGGACTTCCCGCATCCCTGTGTACGTGGATTGCTGACTTTTTAAGGGATAGGTCGATTCAGGCGGTTGCTGACGGTTTCATCTCTTCCTCGCACTCCATAAATGCTGGCGTCCCACAGGGATCGGTTCTGTCTCCGACTTTGTTTTTGTTGCACATCAATGACCTTTTGACATGTGCACCGATTCATTGTTACGCGGATGACAGTACAGTTCATGATAGCTTTTTGTTTGACAAGCCCCCAAAGGGCACACAAACTCCAACGGCTCGGAGGGCTTTGAAGCAGAGAATGGACGGTTATCTCGAGAGTATTTCCTCCTGGGGTAAAAATAATCTCGTCGAATTTAATGTTTCAAAGACCCAATCCTGTCTGATTACGTCTAAAAGGGATCCAAATGATAATCTAGTCTCCTTCAACGGAAGCAATCTTCCGAACAGGCCTTCCATTGATATGCTTGGTGTAACTAAAAAACAACAACTAGCCTACCTACCTACAAGTCGACTGTCAAACGCTCTACATAAAAATCTAAAAAACATCACCAAAATCACTGTAATAAAACCAAAAAAGTGTCAAACTCTACTCACAGTGTCATCACTGCGTTTCGCGCTGCTTATATAAATGTGATAAACAAATTAAGTATAAAAAAATCGAAATAGTCAAGTGATAAAATAGTGAAACTAAAACTGCAATCGTGTGTAATACAGTGAAACCTAACGGTCTAAAAATTACTCTGTGGCTACTCATATTGATAAGGGAAAAGTTAACACCTATTTAAGTTTTAAGATTGTATCTAAGTGAAATTTAGGATCATCTTATCAGTGTCCATAATTACTTTGACATTAAACAAAATTCAAAACAATATACCTATCTCGCTATTGGTCAAAAGTGAGATCGCTTCGTGCTAAAATTTTGCGGAAAACTATTTTTTAGGCGTTGAGGATTATTAACCACAATGTTTAACTGTGAAGGTTGCCTCAACCCAATAAATAAAGATGAGTATATGTTCACGTGTACCAAGTGCAAAATAACATTTCACAATAATTGCCTCAATATCTCTGATTCCAAATACAAAAAAATGGCAGAAAAAAATAAAACTTCCTGGAAATGCCCAAAATGCCTAATCAGACCAGGATCACCGTCTACATCCTCGGCTGCAAATACCGATGATGATGATATGCTCTTTATTCGTCTGACCAAACATTTTGACCAAAAGGTCACTGAACTTAAAAAAATGTTCGAAGACGAAATTAAGGAACTGAAGAGAAGCAACGAATTTATAAGTAATCAATATGAAGATCTGTTATCAAATTTTAAAGTACTACAAGACCTACAAAAAGATACACAATCCTTACGTGAAATAAATATAAAGAATGACTTAAGAATTTCAAGCCTGGAAACCAGACTAGCCACTATGGAACAAAATAATCTCTGCGACTGTGTGGAAATGGCGGGTGTTGAATTGCGGCCGGGAGAACAACCAGCTGAAGCCGTTCTTCGGGTAGCCAATTCCCTTGGTATGCCATTGTTGCAGCAGGATCTACGCCTTGTGACCAGGACCCAGGACCGCAGAACTAACGCCCCCGATAAACTGCAAGTAAATTTCTACAACCAGAAAACGAGAGATATGGTCTTATCTTTCAAAAATACAGCCAAAATACTTAACCCAAAATCACCTATTTATATTAGCGAAGTGCTTACGCCTTATTATAAGGAATTGCTGTGGAAAGCAAAACAAAAGGCTAAAGAAACAAAATTCGAATTTGTGTGGTTTAAAGCCAATAAATTACTCGTTCGTAAGGGTCCGGGGGAAAAAATCATTCAAGTCAAACATGAAAGTGACATTAAAAAAATGGTATTGTAGATTTTTAATTCTAGAGAAAACCCTTACTGTAATGGATATTATTAAAAATGGAATGTATTACCAATTATAGGACGTCAAATCCTAAATTCTGTAAAAATGTACTACAAACACACTCATCCTCTCTTCAAATCTTACAGCAAAATATTAGATCAATTTCCAAGAATTTTGACGAATTCTTGCTACAACTTGATAATATTGGAACCTCTTTTCATATAATTATTCTTACTGAATGCTGGATACCAAAAAATTATGCTCCTAAAATTTTAAAAGGGTATGATCACTACAGCACTTCAATACATACTAAACAAAATGATGGAGTTGTTGTATATACCAGAACTGACCTGATTGGTTTATCTGTCAAAGAAATCCAAGTCAGCGGTGCAAACTGTTTGCAAATAACTCTCAAAAATGACACATGTATCTTAGCAATATACCGTTCTCCATCCTCTTATAATATTTCACCATTCCTAAAATCAATTAATAACTGTTTAACTGAATTATGTAATATTAAAAATTGTATTATTGCTGGTGACCTCAACATAAATATTCTGCCCACAAACGAACATTCTCAGTGCCAAGAATACTTAAATACGCTCACTTACCATGGATTCCAAAGCACCATAAACACTCCCACACGTGCTACATTAGACTCCATTTCATGCATCGACCACATCATGGTCAAATCCAACTGCCCAGTAATATCTATTGTATATGAATCTACACTTACCGACCACTACACCACTATTCTTTCCATACAAACATGCAACAGAAAAGACAAACATAAAAACACAACAAATAAGAAAAAAATCATTCAAATCAATTATGATTGTGTTCGTCAATCTCTGATGAGTAAATCATGGTCAGAATTACTTAACATTATAAATCCAGAAGACGCCTGGACGTACTTTATCAATTACTTACAGACTACCATTAACGAACATACAAACATAATTATAAAACATATACCAAATAATATTTTACCAATTAAGCCATGGATTAACCACACTATTATTAAATCTATCCGTAAACGTAACAAACTCCACAAAAACGTTATTAACAATCCTTATGATATACAACTTCGAAACTTTTATAAAAGATATAGAAACATTTGTACCCAAATAATAAGAAAGGCTAAAGAGATATATTACAAACAGAAAATAGAAAACTGTAATAATGATCCTAAAAAACTTTGGAAAACACTTAAAGAAGCCACCCACTCTCAACCTAATCCTACGAATGACTTAAAACAACTAAAAGTAAATGATAAAATATTTAGTTTTTCTAGTAATCCCGATATTATTGTTAATCATGCAAATAAATACTTCTCAAAAATAGGTGAACAACTCGCAAAAAATATCGATGTAAACCATACCAACTCCAGTTCACTAAGCTGTAATACAAATTTGCCCAACAACTTGCATTTTAGTCTAAAACAAATTTCAAATGAAGATACTAGATTGATCATAAACTCATTAAAAAACTCGTCTTCAACTGGCTTGGACGATATATCAAATATTGCCTTAAAAAAACTTGTATCAGAAATAACCACTCCCTTAACAAATCTTATTAACCTAAGCATCCTAAAAGGCCGATTCCCCGACAACCTTAAACACGGAATCATAATCCCAATACATAAAGGAGGCTCTAGAGCGGACATAACGAACAATGGGTCTAAAGTCTTTGAAAAAACTATTAATAATCAACTAATTGAATACCTTGAACAAAATAACATACTATCACTCAACCAGTTTGGATTCAGGAAAAATAAAGGCACCTCCGAAGCCCTGGCAACAGTTACCGATTTTCTAAATGAAAACTTAGACAAGGGATCAAAATGCATATCAATATTCTTAGACCTGTGCAAAGCATTCGATACTATCTCTCACTCTAAACTTTTACAAAAACTATCTAATATTGGTATAAATGGTGATGAACTTACTATTATTAGTGATTACCTGTCAAACCGAAAGCAAAGTGTGAAAATCAACAACTGCAATAGCAATCAATTACCAATTAGCTACGGCGTGCCTCAAGGAAGTGTTTTAGGTCCTACCCTGTTCTTAATATACATAAATGAATTATGTAATCTTCAAATAGATGCCAAAATTGTAAGTTTCGCTGATGATACGATTCTCCTCTTCAAATCAAGCAATTGGAATGATGTATACATAAAAGCTAACAGGGGCATAACTGTGGTTAAAAGATGGTTAAACAATAATACACTAACAATGAATGTGACCAAAACTAAATACATTGAATTTAGTATTAATCCTTCCTTAAGAAACCCAGAAAATCAAATTAAAATTTGTGCTTGCAACCTGACAAATCCGATAATATGTGATTGCCCTTATTTAGAACAGGTAACTAAAATTAAATACTTAGGTATTATTTTTGATAGCAATTTAAAGTGGAAAGAACATATAACCTCTACAGCAAACAAACTTAGAAAATTCATTTATTTTTTTAGACAAACTCGCAACTTTCTCAACCTAAGCCAGCTCAAAACAATCTACTATGCACTTTGTCAATCTTTAATAGAGTATGGTATCATAGCATGGGGAGGAGCGAACGCTGCCGCCATTGATCCAATATCTAAAGCTCAGAAACTTATAATAAAGATTATCCTCAAACTACCAATCACAAGCAGTTCGGATGAAATCTTTAGGAAAATCTGTGTTATGGACATTAGGCAACTTTATGCCAAAAACATACTAACATACCTCTTCAAACACAAAACTACTTTTGACAATATCCAAACTGCTCGTGATACTAGAACAAAAGGACATAATTTCTTACAAATCCCTTTCGCTAAAACAACTTTTGGCCAGAGAAATTTTAGATATTTTGCAACAAGGCTATATAATGCTCTCCCACTAGCCATTAGACTGAACGAATTTTTTCTGAAATATAAAACAGACATCAAATCTTGGATCATCAGCCAAGACAGATCCATGATAAATTTTTTTATAAAAATCCCTACATAAGTATGTACTCCAACTAGATGCTGATTAACAAATGTATCATTTATTATTACTATTTATTATTTTCTATCTTTGTCACAATGTCATTTAATGTAGTGAAATATTTAATGTATCAAAAAATATGTAAACATTTTTAATGTATCAAATACGTCTGTCTCGACACAGGTTTATCCTAGTGAGACAGACATCGAAAAAAAAAACCTGTAAAAGAAACTTTATATTGATAATAAAAAAAAAAAAAAAAAAAAAAACTATAAGTGACCAGCTCAGGTACGGGGGCTCCATCGAAGCCAGAGTAAAGTTGGCCTCTCAGAAGCTGGGCGTACTGTACAGGGCCCGCAGATACTTTAATAGTACACAACTGCTCACCCTGTACAAATCGCAAGTGCGCCCTACTGTCGAATTTGGCAGCCATCTCTGGTCTGGAGCCCCAAAATACCTGAAAAAAACCCTTGACTCTGTGCAGAAACGGGCGGTCCGTTTGATAGATTCCCCAATCTTAACAAACGGACTGCAATCTTTAGAGCACAGGCGTCAGGTAGGTATGCTGTCCTTGTTCTATCGGTATTACAATGGAAGATGCTCTGAGGAACTAGCGTCATTGATCCCTTCGGCACCGGTGCGTAGTCGGGATACACGCCAAACGCGTGCCCAACATTTGTACACAGTTGACACTTGTCACATGAGAACGGGTCGCTTCTACGATTCGTTCTTAAGTTCAACAGCTCGGCTGTGGAACGAACTGCCGGCCTCTGTGTTTCCTCCCTCCTACAACATGGGACTCTTCAAGACCCATGTTCACTCCTTCCTCTCCACAAAAAGACCCTCCACACAGCATCCCCAAAGATGTCATAGGCCCTGAGGGAAATTATTTTCTTCAGGGCCTCCTGTGTGGAGTAAATATAAAAAAAAAAAAAAAAAAAAATGGCGATACTGAGAGTAGAGTACTTGCCTTTATAGCATCGCAACAGTCGCAGCGACCCTCGGTTTACAGAGCTTGGAGAGCCCTGCACCGGAGGGAAGGGAGTCACACTCTGCAGTTGGCATCCTTACAGCAGGGGAGTGATGTGGGGAGGGCAAGAACCTGCTTATTCAGTCTGGAATAGTGGTCTATCACCAGGGCGATACTGAGAGTAGAGTACTTGCCTTTATAGCATCGCAACAGTCGCAGCGACCCTCGGTTTACAGAGCTTGGAGAGCCCTGCACCGGAGGGAAGGGAGTCACACTCTGCAGTTGGCATCCTGACAGCAGGGGAGTGATGTGGGGAGGGCAAGAACCTGCTTATTCAGTCTGTAATAGTGGTCTATCACCAGGGCGATACTGAGAGTAGAGTACTTGCCTTTATAGCATCGCAACAGTCGCAGCGACCCTCGGTTTACAGAGCTTGGAGAGCCCTGCACCGGAGGGAAGGGAGTCACACTCTGCAGTTGGCATCCTTACAGCAGGGGAGTGATGTGGGGAGGGCAAGAACCTGCTTATTCAGTCTGGAATAGTGGTCTATCACCAGGGCGATACTGAGAGTAGAGTACTTGCCTTTATAGCATCGCAACAGTCGCAGCGACCCTCGGTTTACAGAGCTTGGAGAGCCCTGCACCGGAGGGAAGGGAGTCACACTCTGCAGTTGGCATCCTTACAGCAGGGGAGTGATGTGGGGAGGGCAAGAACCTGCTTATTCAGTCTGGAATAGTGGTCTATCACCAGGGCGATACTGAGAGTAGAGTACTTGCCTTTATAGCATCGCAACAGTCGCAGCGACCCTCGGTTTACAGAGCTTGGAGAGCCCTGCACCGGAGGGAAGGGAGTCACACTCTGCAGTTGGCATCCTTACAGCAGGGGAGTGATGTGGGGAGGGCAAGAACCTGCTTATTCAGTCTGGAATAGTGGTCTATCACCAGGGCGATACTGAGAGTAGAGTACTTGCCTTTATAGCATCGCAACAGTCGCAGCGACCCTCGGTTTACAGAGCTTGGAGAGCCCTGCACCGGAGGGAAGGGAGTCACACTCTGCAGTTGGCATCCTTACAGCAGGGGAGTGATGTGGGGAGGGCAAGAACCTGCTTATTCAGTCTGGAATAGTGGTCTATCACCAGGGCGATACTGAGAGTAGACATCTACCACTTTGCAACGTGGTTTAAATACTCTTCATATTATTTTGTTTCAATTATATGAGAAATAAGCCATGTAGGTAAATATGCAGAATCGCTGGACACGGTTAATACTCACAGATTATAAAAAAACACTTCATATCTGTTTAATAACAATGAGGAGCTTCTATTTCAGTCGTCAGAACAACAAGGTTCTTAGTTTGGGTTTAATTAAATAAGAACAAGCATTGAAAACCTATTTACATATTTTATGTTAAAAGATGAATTGAACAAAAGACTTTAAATTATCCGTATTTTATGCAAAAAAAGCCATTTGAGAATGCATTATTTTGCTCTTCCGAGGTTATTGAAATAGTTGTTTTTGTGCTTTTTAAATAATTAATACATATGTATTAACAGTGTCCAGCGATTCTGAATATTTACCCGCATGTAAATTAATATTATTGTATCTCTCCAAGCCAGGATTCGAACTCGCGGTCTCTGGTCCTGGACAAGGAGCTTACGGCTCTGCAATGGAGTTTGTCATATCAAGTTGGTATTATTATTGAAGCAAGTCAATAGATCCTATGAGTAGAAATAGAATAATACAACAAAAATGGACATTTTTTCAAAATCTTTCTTCAGGACTAGATGTAATTAGCAAAAAGAAAACTTTCTTCAGGACTAGAGGTAATTAGCAATAAGAAAACTTTCTTCAGGACTAGAGGTAATTAGCAATAAGAAAACTTTCTTCAGGACTAGAGGTAATTAGCAATAAGAAAACTTTCTTCAGGACTAGAGGTAATTAGCAATAAGACAACGTTTTTGATGAAAAATACAATTTATTGAAATGTAAACTCATTTACATATTGATTGAGTAACGGTTTTGTATTGAGGAGAGAGAGAGATGGTATTTAAAATATCTATTCCTAAGAACAGGAAAGCAAAACTAATTAAGTTGTTTTAAGAAGTGTTGCCAAAACAGAGATCTCTCTCTCTCTCTCTAACCTCTTTCAAAACAACACACAGAACAATATTTAATAAGGAAAAAGAGAGAAATAAATAAAAACAGTGTTTGCCTATTCATAAATACAATAGTTTGAAATCAAACACAAGAAGAAAACATTCTAAAGAGAAAACATGTTTTAACAAAAGATCTCTCACTTTGTAGGACTAGCCCCGTTGTCTCTCCACTTCCTCCCGTCATAAGAGGCAATCTCTTCACTTTTAACACTAGGGAGTATGAAGGACTCTAGCGCACACTTTCTCTAAAGAAAAACATATTTTTATATCCATCTAAACCTAACAAAAATCCATCACTTCTCAAAAACAGTATAAAATTTGATTTGCAAAAATTTGATTTGCAAAAATTAACTTTGTATTCAATCTACATACCATGTAAACATGTGGTAATTTTGTTAATAATTTACTGAATTAGCTACAAATTATTATAATACTTTAAAAGATATATTTAGAGTGAATTAAAAATCTTAAATCAATAATTCCTAATATAATGTTAGTAAATAGCTTTCTACAAAATGAAAATAGCGTAGACCATTGAAAATTACAAAATCGTACTTTAGTTGCATACATTAATCCTGTGAAAGTTTAAACTAAAGAAATACACATTTTCAATGTAGAATTAAAATTATTCTCTGGTTAAAAATGAATACATTAAAGGTAGGTACTTTATCGCCTGTCTGAATTTGTGTCACAATCGTGTATCAATTTTGAATATGAAACTTAAATTTAGTTACAATCACTCACAGACATGAAAAATATTGCGGCAATCGTTGTTCTCTTATTCAACAACAGGTTACAATTACAATCAACGGGTCTGTACTAGAATAATATTAAGTATAATCACCAAACCGAAAAATACGGTTATAAAACATTGAAATCAGTTGTAAATAATACTAAACTAAAGGCCTCTATGGCCCGGTATATCAGTTGATTTTAAGCTCGGCTTGGCTGGAATGTCGAGCTTAGCGCGGCTTGGAACATAATCCCTATATAGGTCGTAAGCCTAGATATCAGTAATATTACACATTTTGTCTTTGATTTGAATAGAGGAATGTGTTTATTTTTTCTATGTTAAACCAAATTACTGTGTACGTGAGCGGTATATCTATGCTCTATACTGTCATTGAAAGAACGAGAGCTTTCAAAATGTTAAATGTTTTAGGCGGGTTTAATTTACGAGTTCCCCACTTCAATCAGCATGGTGCTATAAGCGAGGAAACTAATTTTAAATTGTATTTGTTTTGCTGGAGTCAATGCACTATTCATTAAAATGACAAACAAACTGCTGAAAACACGGTCAGAATGTTGAAAAAACCCTCTTATAAAACCTTACAAGACTATTTGTCTATTTTTGATTGATTATCAATTAATAACAATAACATCCCTCATCGCGCGATGAATATAATAGTCCATAATTATAAAATTAGGCAATTTAAGTGAATTTCGGCGATATGGAACTATGTAATTACTCACGTAAATGTCATATTTGACATGTGTTACTGCTACAACGACTACCTTGACGACTTAATAAAGAACTATTCTGCGGCTTACGAAGGCATAGTCGGCCAATTAAGCCCGCTAAAAATGAGCGAGGAATGTCGCACATAGCGAGGATACGGACCGACTGATATACCGGGCCAAATAGTTATTTAAATCTGGGACAAACAAACTACAGGTACTTCTATTTAAAGACAGCTTTAAATTACACATTAATATGTTAACATTATTCATAAAGTAACATTTTGTAAAATAACAGACACATACAAATAACACGTCGACAGAAACTAACTTTTAAATGTAAAGTCTTATAACAATGACATGTTGTTTAAATATATATTTTATTGCTAGTACATCACATAAACATTATTAATATGGAAATATGATTTCCAAAACTAAAATAAATATATTAGTTGTTTTAATTAAATTGTGACAAAGTGTATAAATCATTTATTCAAACAATACCCTATAATATTAATAATACATCCAACTCCAGTGACATAGTGGCAATATCAACAACTCTGGCCACTAGGGGTGCTAGTGTAGCACATTGACATCAGAATGTATGGGAAATGTCAGAAGGTGGAGCTATTATTAATATTAAAGGGTATTTGGTTTTACTTACAATAAACTACAAACAGAATTACCAAAATGTTATATTGTTCCATATATTTAACTTAATGACAAAACATATATTTAATTTACCATTTCTAATTACAAAACCATTCAATAAAGAGTAGAATGACATTTAATAAAAACCAATTTAGAAATAATTAAACATAAACAAAAGAACAGCAAAAGCAATCGGATTAATTAAAAAAATGCACTTATAAAATGGCAATCATAAACACCAGTAGAAATATCTAATACAATTATATAAAATAATACAGAAAATAATAACTCCAACTTCACCCTATAGTACCTATTTACTCAAGTTAAAACAATATTGGTCTCACTAAATATGTTATCATTTCTATAAAGAGTTAACTTAAAAAATTACATTATTATAAAAAATAATAAATGATTGGTTTAAGTCCCAAGACAAAATCACCATGGTCCGGTATATCAGTTGTTTTTAAGCTCGGTTTGGCTGGAACGTCGAGCTTAGCGCGGCTTGGAACATTATCTAGATATCAGCAATATGACACATATTGTCTACGATTTTAATAGAGAAACATGTTTCATATTCATTGTAAAACCTAATTACTGTCTACGTGAGTGGTATATCTATGCTTTCTAATGTCATAGCGAGATTGCAAACTTTCAAAATGCCGGCGACAGCATTTATTGGCAGGTGTTATTTAAGAATTGATTTTTCCCCACTTCAATCAGCATGGTGCTATATGCGAGGAAACAAATTATAAATAGTACCCATTAGTTTTCCCCACTTCAATCAGCATGGTGCTATATGCGAGGAAACTAATTATAAATAGTACCCATTAGTTTTCCCCACTTCAATCAGCATGGTGCTATATGCGAGGAAACTAATTATAAATAGTACCCATTAGTTTTCCCCACTTCAATCAGCATGGTGCTATATGCGAGGAAACTAATTATAAATAGTACCCATTAGTTTTCCCCACTTCAATCAGCATGGTGCTATATGCGAGGAAACTAATTATAAATAATACCCATTAGTTTTCCCCACTTCAATCAGCATGGTGCTATATGCGAGGAAACTAATTATAAATAGTACCCATTAGTTTTGCTGTAGTAGTGCACTATTCATGAAATTATAACTGAAAACAAACTGTCCAGACGTTGACACTTCATTCTTATAATACCTTACCAGACTATTGATTATTAACTAATAACATCAACATCCCTCATTGCTTGATGAATAGAATAGTCCATACTGATAAAACTAGGCAATGTACGTAAACTTCAGTGAGACACTAATGTCAGATTTGACGTGCGCTACTTCTAGCGCCTCGGCGTCTAAAATAGAATCTATTAGCTCGCTTAATGTCGTACATAGCGAGGATAAGGACTAACTGATATACCGGGCCTGATAAGCACATCAATAGACAACAACTTAAAGTAGATATTACAATAATATTTAAAATGTAAGAGGACAACAGACACGTGCTTTGAATCAGTATACTAATCTGTAAGAATATAATAAATGTGTTTTTTTACATATTTTCATTAATAAAATTATTAGATTTACCAGACATAATAAATAATATAAAAGCACAACATGAACCCATGAAGAGAAATGTGTGTCTGATTACTTCTAGTTATGTCTTATCTCAAAGTGGAAACCAATTATTTCAGTTATTAATGTTTTGGCAAATTATTTAGTGGGAAGAAGTTGGACAAGTTAGACATTACCATTTTATTATTGCTTCATTTTATAGTCTCAAAAGTGAATATAATCTGACAAGGTTCAAGTGAGTGATTAGTATAAATACGCGCTAAAACACGCGCCATCATTGCAAGTTGAATGTGGACAGCCGTCGAAATAGTGACTCGCTCGCTCTAACGCAATCGGAATGTTTATTTATTATATCTTAAGAATCCTTTACAGGAAACATATGGGATAGATATATGAGAAATTGCACAAAATCATAATATATTGAAAATTAACAATGTGAGGAAAAATAATTTTCTAATTCTACGCCTCATAAATGGCCGTGTTGGTTTCAGAAGCACAATCAAATTTTTGAAGTGAAGTAATTTTTTTCCCCTCTCGGGACCTCTCAAGCAACAGTCACTTACGTAAGTAACTAAGTTTAGGGATACGAATTAGAGCTCTGTTAAGGTGTACACATAAATAAATAAACTTTATTTAGTGTTTTAACAGTAACATTGTGGTATACAGTAGTGAATGGTGGAAGAAGTCGGAGACACCCCAGAAAGACATTAGCAATAGCGAAGCATTCGGGGTCCACTAGTTATATTATAAACAGTAAAGAAATACACTTTTCGCATTATATAAACTACGGATAATGAGTTTAATTTTCACAAAATAAAAGTATGTGAAATTATCAGTTTAGTGAGCTGCATTTTATATGACTTCAAGTTACCGTTGAAAATGCCTACATCGCGTAAGGCATTGTGAATTTTACAGATACCATTAAAGAGTGGTGTTCTTAATAAGTAGTTGGATCTGGTGTTGTGTTCGGGGCAACGAAATGCAATGTTTTCTAACAGATATGTTGAACGACCAAGACAGTTCACGATTTTGTATTATAAAGCGGTCGGGTCAAAGCGATGATTACTAAAGCGATGATCACTAAAGCGATACTTGCGGCGTTTTATAAACTTGTCTCGGATAATTTCAATAGATCAATCAAGGATTCCAAATGACTGAGGCGAACTCGAGTTGTGACAGCACATAATATGACATATTTAGCAGAATGGGTGTGTATAATACAGTTAAAGGTTTTGTAATGAACATGGACAGGTATTTATCTAGTATATTTATACTTCAAATTAAATCAAACAGACTTGCTATGCAAACTTACATACGGTCAAAGAACCTTTGAATACAAATATATACTGACTCAAAAAAAGTTGTGAATTAATTTTCAGAAGAAGATGCGCTGAAACAATACTTATTTTTTGTGCTTATCTTGATTTCTATCTAATTATCACTGTACTTTTTTGTACATTGCTTTTTATGATTTTATATTAATTTTTGATGTTTTTATATACCTACTTATTTATAAATATCTAACGTCTATGACTGATAATAATGTAATATGCGGTGTCTGGGTTGGTGTCGGCGTTGCTCGGAGACTTTTCTCTACTTTCCATCAATATAATATGCATGAATTGTTTATATATAAACCTTCCGGAAGAAATTCTCTAAATGATAGTGAAAACCCTATTAATATCTGTTAAGCATTCCACGAAATGAATGAAATTACGGAGAGTTCGAAAAACATAATTTTGTGCAATGTACCTGAAAGTGCAAAACTGCACTAACGGAAATAATTTCCAATATAGATATACACGCAATAAATAAAATCTGCTGGCCCAGACAACGTTCCACCAATATTCCTTAAAATATGCTCCAATGCATTATCTAAACCACTTACAGTACTATTCAACCGACTCTTGTTCCTTGGATATTTTCCTTCGAAATCGAGCTTCATTACACTTATCCTCAAAAAAGGAGACGACACTGACATAACCAATTAACGCCCCATTTGTATACAGTCAGTACTTCCTAAGCTTTTTGAATCACTGGTCCTTGATGAAATCTATCCCAAATTAATAAAACTAATTAACCAAAAACAACACGGTTTTATCAAAGGTAGATCAACCGCAACTAACTTAACAATATTTCAAAACTTTATGTTAGAATCTTTTGCAAAAAATAAACAAGTCGACTGCATATATACAGACTTTTCGAAAGCATTCGACAAAGTATCCCATAAACTACTAACCTGAAAACTATTTGCCCTAGGAATAAGAGATAACATGCTAAAATGGTTTACTAACTATTTATTAAATCGTAAACTATTTGTGAAAATAAAAGCTTTGCTATCGAAAGCTTTCTGTGTGACCAGTGGCCTACCGCAAGGTAGTCACCTTGGTCCGGTTTTGTTTCTCATTTTCATTAACGATATAACAAATTGCTTCTACGATGTCGAGGTATTGCTCTTTTCTGATGACATCAAGCTATACAAAAAAATAACTGATTTAAATCATTGCCAAATACTACAGTCAAATATTAGTAAGTTTAAGGATTGGTGCGTACAAAATAATCTGTTTTTTAATGTAGAAAAATGCAAAACCTTGAAGCATAATTGAATACAACTCAGTACTTTGGTTTCCCTCTTACAAAAATCATATTAATAACATTGAGCGAATACAAAAAAAATTTCTATGTTTTATAAATTTTTAAATTAAATATCCCACTAGAAGACTTACAATATCATTTCTTATTAAATACTCTTAAAATACACACATTGGAAGACAGGCGTAAAATAAACGACTAAACTTTTAAATTA
Source organism: Hesperophylax magnus (assembly GCA_026573805.1). Classification (NCBI taxonomy): domain Eukaryota; kingdom Metazoa; phylum Arthropoda; class Insecta; order Trichoptera; family Limnephilidae; genus Hesperophylax; species Hesperophylax magnus. The sequence continues at coordinate 2,177,754 of JAIUSX010000193.1, read as the reverse complement.
AAAATTTTAAACTCTAAATTCGACTGATGCTAACTTCTGCAACTCATAAACATACGAATACCTACAATAACAACACGACAAAATACACTATTCCACTGCAACACACATAAGCGCAATTACATTGCGAACTCCCCAATACAACGGTTTCACACTATGGGAAACCAATACTTAGGTGATGTCGATATATTTAATATTAACTTTTCGAATTTTCCGGATCAAGTAAAAGATTTATTCCTAAATAGAAGTTATATTTTTTTAAACCAGTCAAATGGCTGTATTTTTAATTAATGTTCTTTTTTTGGTTATTTCATTTTTTCATGTATTTTTGTAATTTTATTTTTAATATTTCTTTCTTATGTTTCAAAAATTGTACCAGCTACATGTAAAAGCCCTCTGAGCGTTAAATAAATATTCACCTCAGTTCCAAGCGAAATTAAAAATGTACCTAAATTGAGCAAATTCAAAGAGAAATGTAAAACGTATGTACGTAATAAGTATTGGAAGTGTAAATTACAATGTACAAATGTACCTAGATTGAGCAAATTCAAAGAGAAATGTAAATCTTATATAAGTAATAAGTATTAGAAGTGTAAATTGCAATGTAAAAATGTACCCTAGTACATTTATATTAGACCGTATGAAGTGGATCTATTTTAATTAAAAAAAATAAATAACATAAAAAATAAGAATAGAATGCTGCGACAGTAATTAAGGTGTGCTACAATGGTTGCGTTTAACTGGATGTCTAGGTGGAAGCCATTTCGAGTTTCTTCTTTATTTTGCGAGCATAATAGCGAGCTGTACCGCTTGCCGCGTTAACATCAGCTCCCTTTTCCAGCAGCAGCCACACCATGTCCCACTTCTCCCACCGAGCTGCCAGAGCTAGTGCGGTCCATCCCCTCTTGGCTACCCTGTCAAGTTCCATCCCCTGCTGCTGCAGGAGGTACTTCACTACAGAGAGATAGCCCATCTGTGCCGCTACATGTAGGACAGTCCTGCCGTCATTATTTGTACACTTTACATCAGCGCCATTTTTAATGAGGTAGTCAATGACCGGGAGGCGGTCCCGCTCAGCCGCTAGAAGCAGTGCAGTCAATCCGTCATTCTTTGCAGAGTTTATTTCGGCGTCATTTTTAAGGAGACACTCTATGATCAGGAGATTGCCTTCCAGCGCTGCGATATGTAGTGCAGTCCAGCCATCGTTTGTTGCATAGTTAACATCCGCTCCACTTTTAACGAGATACTCTACGACAGGGAGATGGCCATCCAGCGCTGCAATATGTAATGCAGTCCATCTCTCATTTGTCGCATAGTTTACATCAGCGCCACTTTTAATGAGACACTCTATGACAGGAAGATGGTCTCGCTCTGCCGCAAGAAGTAGGGCAGTCTTGCCGTCATTTTCTGTAGAGTTTATATCGGCACCATTTTTAACGAGATACTCTACGATCAGGAGATTGCCATCCAGCGCTGCGATATGTAGTGCAGTCCAGCCATCATTTGTCGCATAGTTTACACCAGCACCATTTTTAATGAGACACTCTATGACAGGAAGATGGTCTCGCTCTGTCGCTAGAAGTAGGGCAGTCTTGCCATCATTTTTTGTAGAGTTTATATCGGCACTATTTTTAATGAGATACTCTACGATCAGGAGATTGCCATCCAGCGCTGCGATATGTAGTGCAGTCCAGCCATCATTTGTCGCATAGTTTACACCAGCACCATTTTTAATGAGACACTCTATGACAGGAAGATGGTCTCGCTCTGTCGCTAGAAGTAGGGCAGTCTTGCCATCATTTTTTGTAGAGTTTATATCGGCACTATTTTTAATGAGATACTCTATGACAGGGAGATGGCCCTCCATCGCCGCTAGAAGAAGTGCAGTTGTCCCATCATTCTTTGAAGAGTTAACAACAGCGCCTTTTAGAACGAGATACTCTATGACCGGGAGATGGCCCTTAAATGCTGCTTCATGTATTGCAGTCGAACCGTTTTTATTTTTCAAGTTTATATCAGCTCCACATTCAATGAGGTATTCTACGATACGAAGACGGCCCTCAAACGCCGCTCCATGTAGAGCTGAATCACCGTTATACAGTGTGAAGTTTATATCAGAACCACTACTAAGGAAGTCTTTTATGGCCTGTAGATCGCCCTTCTGTGCCGCTTGAATTAGTGTAGTAAAACCGTGTTTACTTGTAGAGCTTAAATCAGAAATACTTTTATTGAGAAGATCTATGATTGAGAGATGACGCTGTCGTTGTGCCAAATTTAGCGCAGTCTCGTTGCGATTATTTGTAAAGTTCACATCAGCACCACATTTAATAAGATATTCTACGATCTCTAGATGGCCCTTGTGTGCCGCTAAATGAAGTACAGTTTGTCCTTCATTATCCGTGCAGTTTATGTCAGCACCGCCTTCAAAGAGATACTTTATAACTGGCAGACGGCCCTGCAACGCCGCTACATGTCGTGCAGTTTCACCGCGTTCATTGGAAAAGTTTATTATTTTAGAATTGCTTTGGACCAGATACTCTACAGTTGGTACGTGTCCACCGCCAGCCGCGAGAATCAGAGCTGATCCGCCTAGTGTACAGTGTGTACTAATAATGTCTGCGCCGTGTTCAACTAAGTACTTGATAATATCCAAGCGACCGTACTCAGCAGCTGAAAGGAAGGGAGTCTTCTTAGCATCATCGTGCCGTGCCATCAACGCAGTAAAGAGAACTGAGGTTCGCTCCTTGAATAGTTTAACAATGTCCAGGTGGCCATATTGTGCGGCGAAATGAAGAGGCGTCTTCATTCCGTAATTTCTCTGTTTCATCGATAGAAAGCTATAACGTTCTATGTCATTGATTAATTGATCAGTTAATATTTCTCTCGTAAGTTGAATATTATTTCTATCGATAGCGACCATAAACGAATTTATTAATGGTTCAATTGTAGTAATTTTGTTTTCAATGTTTTTTAATACTTTTGACATGACACGATTAACCGATTGAACACTTACACAATCCGATTTTGATATAAAATTTAAAACATATGATTTGGAAATATCTCCATTAAATAGGCAAGCAAATAATATATTTTCTTTAGTTTCAGGAGAACACGTTAAGATACATTTTAAAATATTTTCCATTATTCTGTTACATAACTTGTCATCTTCAGTGGTTCTATAAAACTTTGGCTTATCGATTGTACGCAATGCTGTGTGGTTATTATTATCGTATTGGGTTACGAAAGAGACAAAGGCTTCCTGCGTATTTTCTATTTTCAACCCACTGAGCAGAAATGTGACGATGTGCTCGTTTTTTTCTTGAACTGCGATGTGCAGAGCGGTTTGGTGATCCTGGTTCCTAAATACGTCATTGTTTTCAAACCATAGCCGACTAATGTGTTCAGCGTTTAATTTAAGCGTGGTTTCTGACATTTTGGTTTTGCCAAACTCAAAATTTATAAATAATCTAATGACTTTACTGTCTGGGTGCAGCAGTATTTGTGGCAGAATAATTTCTTTGGTCAGTTGATACATGAAACTTTCTTGTTGATTAACCATCAATTGAACGACCAACTGGGCACAACTATATTCTGCAAAAGTTTTATGAATAAACTGGAACTCTCCTTTTACTTCCGATTGGATTAAACCTATCCTATTCAATTTAACTAGCTCCGTTTCAGTAATGGCTGGAAAGTTTTGATCATAAAAATCAGGAAATAATGATTTGAAACCGAGCTTACCGTGGATTTCCGCTGATGGTTCCAGGTATTTCGTGTTAATATCACCAGAGTCCAAGGCCTTTCCTATTAAGGTTTTATTGTGTACATAAATTTCATATTTTAGACTTATAAACTTTTGGTAGAGATGTGATGGACTTATTATGTTGAAACGGGTAAATAAAAGTTCCGCTGGCTGGACCAACTGATCACTTGGCGGCCTGCAGACTTCGGCCAGCATCCGAAGCTGCAGGGGAACCCCCATGAACCGGTCCATATCGGGCCCCAGTACTTTTTTTATCTGTTTCAGCACCTCTCCTGCGTATTCATTGAGTTGCCTCTCCGATTCCTGACGAAGTCCCAGCTCGAGAGGAAGGAAGGACTGCCAAAATGTAAACAAAAATTTTTGTTGTTCTAGTGTGTCGATTGTTACGAATGATGTAGAGAATTGATTTAAACTTTTTTCTAATGATTTTTTCAGATATTTTCGAGCCGTCAGAAATACTTGAATCGTCGGTTTACTTTGTAAAAAAGCAATGAGTTTGACAAGTTTATCTTTTGAATTCTCACTATTTTTAATGTAATCATCGAGCTCATCATACCCGTCAACCATCAAAACGACCCGCTTGAAACACGTCTTACTTTGAAGCAAATATACTAACAATTTGTAAGCTAGACCGCCGCCGTCAGCACTAGAGCAGCACTCACTCAACAGAAAAGAGGCCACGTCGTGAGGAGTGAACTTCTCCGATAAACTGTCTAAATGCTCTTGAAATTTTTTTAACTCAATATGTATTACCCACCCGGATTCTATGAGCCTTGACATGTTTGCTAGCGAGGTTGTCTTCCCCATCCCGGGCATGTCTGTAATGATCACTAACTTATGTTCTGTTCGGCTCAATGTTAGTTCGTTTATTGACTTAGTGTACATACAAGAATGCAGGCTCTCCACAGAGCCGTGGGAATATCGCCACTCTACTTCACCCCTATCATCACTATCATCACTATTATCACTATCATCGCTATCAGTACTACCTTCATCGCTTTCATCACTACCAACGTATTCGGATGATCCCAATCTTTTATCACTTTCATTCGGTTGATCCCTTTCACAAATTTTCACAAAATGAACACTTTTACTAGAATATTTGTGAATTACATCTACCTCTTGTTGTTTGTTGGCCGCAATAAGAACATTTATTTTAAAAGCTTCCCTTTCCGCACATTCCTCGATCATTTCTAATAGTGAGGTCTTTTGTTCCTCACTATAAGTAACAAAAAAGTCATCAATGTGCTTAGTTTTAGAGAATTTTTGCACATTTATTTTTGCTCGCTGGATAAAATTTCTGGGAACATAAAAATGCCTATTATAAATTTGTTTGCAGTGGACATCTGCCTTGATGTCCCCGGACACTTCAAACAGGTAAATAGAGTAATCTTGGTTTTTATCGCAGGTGTCTTTAAATAAGAGCTCTGCATCTCCCTCGGCGAGGAAGATCCTCTTCCCCTTGAGCTGCTCCCAGCCAGCCCCAGTCTCCAGATCCCCGTGGTTCAACCCGCTCATCACCACCAGAGTGTTTGGCAATTCTAAACAATTTACGACACATTCCTTGTTAGTAACGATATTTGTTTTAATTACTGGCATTTGAAGATCACTCATCATTGGACGCGTATCTTTTATAACCAAAACAAAGTCTTCACTAGTCGCGATTTCCTTAAAGCAATCCGAACTAAGGAAATGATTGATTTCAGAAATTGAGCAGTTTTCTCCCAGAAAATCTTTAAAGCTATAATTCACTGTGTTGCCTGTTGATATTAAATTTCTACAAAGTGCACGTTTTTGCGACTCGCTGCATAAGTCCATGAAATTTATTTTTCGATCGGCCTTAATTGTTTTTATGTTGTCTAAAGAGTTTAACTTGTCTATTTGATGTGATGAGACAAAAACAAGTTTTTTCAGGTTAGAAGAAGAACACTGTAGGTAATTTTTGATAAAAGTCCAAACTTCGTCACTAAAAGCTGAGGATGAACTACCATCAACCATCATCAGGCCATTTTGGTTGGTGGGCAAACCGATTTTATAAAGTTTCTGTAGCCGAGGCCAATCTAAGAACGTGCAATGACTTTCAGCTGTATATTTGTTATTGGGGGCAGATGGGTGAATGTTTTGTTTTATTTGGGAAAAGATGTTCTGAAGTCTTGTCATTTCAAACGCTCCGTCTTGAGTTACTATGGAGAGGACTTGAGCGGTGTCCGAAAGCAAGAAGCCCTGGAGGCCGATGGAGTCGGTAAAGTTCAATGTAGACTTTGGTAATGAGTCCAGAAAGCTCTGTCCCTCGAGCCGGTAGAACGAGTCAACAGCTCGAGGAAACGCCGCAATCTGTTCCTTCACCACCTGCCTGAACTCTAGCCCCAGCCACCGCATCAGCTGTTTCAGACTCCTCGTGAGTGCTCCTAACAATTGTTTGGTATTGCAGCTAATTGTTTGATGATTGTAATTGATTTCAAAATTTGGAAAATAAAAATTGCTTTTTTTTTTTTTTTTTTTTTTTTATAGTGAATACCTCACAAGAGTCCCAACTGCTCCCGTCTGGAGCCAGTGAGACTATGGCATCCCCAATTGGGGGGATGTTGTGAGGCTGAAGGTAAGTGGGGAAGGGAAAGAGGAAGGTGGGGAAGTACCTGGCTATTCAGATCTAGTCACTAAACACGGCTAAAGCCATTTGGAGCAACGTTTCAATTCTGAATGGTGGTCTTACACCAGGGCGATACTGGTAGTATCTTCCACTCTGGAACGTGCCGCAAATATACTATATATTATTTTAATTAATTAATTGTGAAATAACACAAATTAATCAAATAAAATTTATTTGCGCACGCCGGGTTCGAACCCGCGACCTTCGGAATGGCAGTCCAATGCGTTACCACTGGACTATGCCGGTCGTCAAATTTTGTTTTCATATTTGGTCGTCATATTTTGTTTTCATCAAGAAATTCATTTAAAACCCTGACATCCGTTTGGTTTTGAATAATCATCAAGTAATGAAGCATTTCTACTTCATCCTCGGAAAAAACGTTTAAATGACGAATGACACTAATTTCATCACCTGGTTTAGGTTCATAAGGGACTACCTGGTACCGTTTTATGAAGTTTTCGAAGTAATGTCCTCTTGTATTTTCATCGAAACCTACGTGATAATTATTGGCCAGGTTCAAAGTTTGATTCTTAAAAAGTGAATTATATTCATTGCTGTCCTCAGCCCAGTCTAATACTTCTCTTACATCTGGTGAACTTTTTTTAAAAGCTTCCACAAAATTACCGATTGCGTGAGTCTTCACATTATATAAACCCGTTTCCATATCTTCCCAATTGTATTCAGATATATTAATGAAAATGCGATAAACTGTCCGGAGATGCGCTCCGCAAGTGTTAATGCGATTTGGCGTAGAAATATAAACCGTAATGTCTAACCTGTTCAACCTGTCCAAAAAATCATTCCCATATCTAGTGTAATGATCATCCTGAATTTTATGCAACATGTTCTTCGCCCCCGGGCTGTCGAACACCACGGTCTTAGCGTGGAGTCCACCGCTGGTGTTCTTGATCAGCCCCCCGTTAGACACCTCCACGTACTTCACCGTGAAGGTGGTTACCTGGGCTAACCAGGCCCCGAGGGAGTGTCCCGTTATGGCGAGGTTATAAAACCTCCCATGTTCAGAGTTCACTAAATGAATGACCTGCCTAACTCGGTCCACAAAAGTTACAGCTGTGTTCATACATTCGGTGTATTGGTTCCACCAGATTCCGAAAGCATCTGTTAACAGCGCTCCCGTATTGGATAGTAGGGTCCCACGGTGGGCCACCACCACTTGCTGCAATCCGGTGTGCACGAACCCTGCACCGAAGTACCCGTTGGCCCAGTTAGGATTGGTTCCCGTGACCAGCAGACGCCAGCCCGCGGGCAGATCTAACCTGTGCTCGTAATCCGCAGCCGTTTCCCATGTTGTCTTCTCTGTGTAGACAGCCTCTGAAAGCAGCGCCAGGGTGAGGTCACTGGGATGAGGGTCTGTGTTTAGGATGTCTCGGGGCCGCTCCGCCAAGTATTTCAAAAGGAATTCCTTCAGTTGGACCTCCGAAGGCTCCATCACTAATCCGTGGTCGACGTCCATAGTTGGAAAGGTGCACGTTGGGAATCACCTGAAACAATAGTACCAAATGATGCCACCTAAGGTCATAGGAAGTCAGAAGAGTCGACAGGAATGGACTATCAATCCAATACGTCAGTGTAAGTAATGAGAACAGTTAAGAGAAATGTAAAACTCAGGTAAGAGAAATGGGTATTGAATATACATTTTTGAGGAGAGTGCTACTTAACTAATTTGTATACCTACTTCTGTATTTTAAACATGTAATATATCAAGAGAAATAATGATGTACAAAATATAATTTTCTCTATTTCACGATTCGGGAAGCAATTTATTGGATTACCAACTCCTCTGTCATAAGTCATAAGTCAACCAAAGGTTTTAGCTAAATTTGGTGAATTAGCAGGTGTGCCTGGGTTCATCGGGTTCAAATGGACACACAAAACAAACCTATTGTATGAAAATAGACATACAAAATAAAGCATTTGTCGAAAATACGACACACACAATAAAGGAATTAGAAATATGGAAATAGACATACAAAATAAAGCAATTGTATGGAAATAGAAATACATAATAAAGCAATTGTATGAAAATAACAACAAAAAAAATCAAACATTATGCGGAAGGAGTATAAAAGACCAACCAAATTCATCTTTTTCCATTTTTTTTTTTAAATTTCGTTTTATTTATTTCAAAAACTATGACATACATTCAGAGGAACGAGGCCAAAAGACATTCGGATTTGAGGCCAAAATGCTAAACCATACCTAATTTTTTTTTGTTGATCTAAATGTATGTGTAAACATCTAGTAAGGATGTCCGCCATTTTATTATACCACTAGCTGTACCCCGCAACGCGTTGCTGTGGCTCAGTCTGACAGTGCAGATAGAGAAACAATAGCGCGTGAATAGAAGCAATAATAATATTTGCATTATTTGTATAGCGCAGTTTTTGGGCGAAATCACCTCAAGGGCGTTCAAGGATTGCTATAGTTATATTGCTACGCCACTGGCAAGACCAATGTACCTACTCATTGCTGTATGTATTTTTCTATTGCTTACTAATTAATGTGTTTTAAGTTTTACGCAACAGATGGACAACCATTTGAAATTCATTAATGGTTGTATATAAGTTGGGTGAAATTTAAAACAAGTTTATTAAAGTAGTTAATTTAATTTATCATATTTACTACAATTATTATAAAAAGTTTAATATTTGAAAGAAGCAGAAAAGCTCAAAGCTATTTGGATATTCTTTCAAGAATCAATGACAACTTTTTCTAGCCTAATGGATATTTTTAAAATACATCGCCGTACATCCTTCTTTCTTGGTTCATTCGTTCTACATGCCTAAACTATCTGAGTGTCCCTTTCTTAAGCTTACTTATCACGCTTACATCAGCATGATTTATCCGGTCACCGTTTCGATATATTAGGAATGTACTAAAAGTTAAAAAAAAACCGGCCTGAAATCCTATTTAACAGTAATACTCATTTATCTCCTTGTACAAGGTTTTACCACAAATACGCCTCAAGGATCTCATTTGTACGTGTCTTTCTTACAAAAGGTGCACGCAATCGGTTGGACCCCGCGGCGGCCCTGATCGCAATGATTTCCATCATCACGAGCCAAACATTGGTAAAGTTAGGACAAATTAATATTTTAAGTACACAAAAGGACGATAAGATGAGCATTGATGTCTACGAATCAACCACGCTATCATCACAATACGTGTAATTATAATAAAAACGTACTTGTAAATATCGTACCCGAGCGATAACAGTGGCACAAGTCAAGTTAAGTATGCAGTAGCTTTAAAAGCCTTGTTGTTTTATAATATTTTACTCTAAGTCACGCGAAAATAGTGGCACAATGATCATTGTTATTGCGGAACATATCAAACATAAGAAGACACAAGTCAACAACTTTACATAAGAAGACACAAGTCAGCAACTTTACGTCAATTTCGAGTTGTGCCATTTTTATTGCGAAACATATTAAACATAAGAAGACACAAGTCAGCAACTTTACGTCAATTTCGAGTTGTGCCATTTTTATTGCGGAACATATTAAACATAAGAAGACACAAGTCAGCAACTTTACGTCAATTTCGAGTTGTGCCATTTTTATTGCGGAACATATTAAACATAAAAAGACACAAGTCAGCGACTTCACTACCTAATAATTTTATTGTAAATGAAACATCCGATGTCAAGTTCCATCCCCTGCTGCTGCAGGAGGTACTTCACTACAGAGAGATAGCCCATCTGTGCCGCTACATGTAGGACAGTCCTGCCGTCATTATTTGTACACTTTACATCAGCGCCATTTTTAATGAGGTAGTCAATGACCGGGAGGCGGTCCCGCTCAGCCGCTAGAAGCAGTGCAGTCAATCCGTCATTCTTTGCAGAGTTTATTTCGGCGTCATTTTTAAGGAGACACTCTATGATCAGGAGATTGCCTTCCAGCGCTGCGATATGTAGTGCAGTCCAGCCATCGTTTGTTGCATAGTTAACATCCGCTCCACTTTTAACGAGATACTCTACGACAGGGAGATGGCCATCCAGCGCTGCAATATGTAATGCAGTCCATCTCTCATTTGTCGCATAGTTTACATCAGCGCCACTTTTAATGAGACACTCTATGACAGGAAGATGGTCTCGCTCTGCCGCAAGAAGTAGGGCAGTCTTGCCGTCATTTTCTGTAGAGTTTATATCGGCACCATTTTTAACGAGATACTCTACGATCAGGAGATTGCCATCCAGCGCTGCGATATGTAGTGCAGTCCAGCCATCATTTGTCGCATAGTTTACACCAGCACCATTTTTAATGAGACACTCTATGACAGGAAGATGGTCTCGCTCTGTCGCTAGAAGTAGGGCAGTCTTGCCATCATTTTTTGTAGAGTTTATATCGGCACTATTTTTAATGAGATACTCTATGACAGGGAGATGGCCCTCCATCGCCGCTAGAAGAAGTGCAGTTGTCCCATCATTCTTTGAAGAGTTAACAACAGCGCCTTTTAGAACGAGATACTCTATGACCGGGAGATGGCCCTTAAATGCTGCTTCATGTATTGCAGTCGAACCGTTTTTATTTTTCAAGTTTATATCAGCTCCACATTCAATGAGGTATTCTACGATACGAAGACGGCCCTCAAACGCCGCTCCATGTAGAGCTGAATCACCGTTATACAGTGTGAAGTTTATATCAGAACCACTACTAAGGAAGTCTTTTATGGCCTGTAGATCGCCCTTCTGTGCCGCTTGAATTAGTGTAGTAAAACCGTGTTTACTTGTAGAGCTTAAATCAGAAATACTTTTATTGAGAAGATCTATGATTGAGAGATGACGCTGTCGTTGTGCCAAATTTAGCGCAGTCTCGTTGCGATTATTTGTAAAGTTCACATCAGCACCACATTTAATAAGATATTCTACGATCTCTAGATGGCCCTTGTGTGCCGCTAAATGAAGTACAGTTTGTCCTTCATTATCCGTGCAGTTTATGTCAGCACCGCCTTCAAAGAGATACTTTATAACTGGCAGACGGCCCTGCAACGCCGCTACATGTCGTGCAGTTTCACCGCGTTCATTGGAAAAGTTTATTATTTTAGAATTGCTTTGGACCAGATACTCTACAGTTGGTACGTGTCCACCGCCAGCCGCGAGAATCAGAGCTGATCCGCCTAGTGTACAGTGTGTACTAATAATGTCTGCGCCGTGTTCAACTAAGTACTTGATAATATCCAAGCGACCGTACTCAGCAGCTGAAAGGAAGGGAGTCTTCTTAGCATCATCGTGCCGTGCCATCAACGCAGTAAAGAGAACTGAGGTTCGCTCCTTGAATAGTTTAACAATGTCCAGGTGGCCATATTGTGCGGCGAAATGAAGAGGCGTCTTCATTCCGTAATTTCTCTGTTTCATCGATAGAAAGCTATAACGTTCTATGTCATTGATTAATTGATCAGTTAATATTTCTCTCGTAAGTTGAATATTATTTCTATCGATAGCGACCATAAACGAATTTATTAATGGTTCAATTGTAGTAATTTTGTTTTCAATGTTTTTTAATACTTTTGACATGACACGATTAACCGATTGAACACTTACACAATCCGATTTTGATATAAAATTTAAAACATATGATTTGGAAATATCTCCATTAAATAGGCAAGCAAATAATATATTTTCTTTAGTTTCAGGAGAACACGTTAAGATACATTTTAAAATATTTTCCATTATTCTGTTACATAACTTGTCATCTTCAGTGGTTCTATAAAACTTTGGCTTATCGATTGTACGCAATGCTGTGTGGTTATTATTATCGTATTGGGTTACGAAAGAGACAAAGGCTTCCTGCGTATTTTCTATTTTCAACCCACTGAGCAGAAATGTGACGATGTGCTCGTTTTTTTCTTGAACTGCGATGTGCAGAGCGGTTTGGTGATCCTGGTTCCTAAATACGTCATTGTTTTCAAACCATAGCCGACTAATGTGTTCAGCGTTTAATTTAAGCGTGGTTTCTGACATTTTGGTTTTGCCAAACTCAAAATTTATAAATAATCTAATGACTTTACTGTCTGGGTGCAGCAGTATTTGTGGCAGAATAATTTCTTTGGTCAGTTGATACATGAAACTTTCTTGTTGATTAACCATCAATTGAACGACCAACTGGGCACAACTATATTCTGCAAAAGTTTTATGAATAAACTGGAACTCTCCTTTTACTTCCGATTGGATTAAACCTATCCTATTCAATTTAACTAGCTCCGTTTCAGTAATGGCTGGAAAGTTTTGATCATAAAAATCAGGAAATAATGATTTGAAACCGAGCTTACCGTGGATTTCCGCTGATGGTTCCAGGTATTTCGTGTTAATATCACCAGAGTCCAAGGCCTTTCCTATTAAGGTTTTATTGTGTACATAAATTTCATATTTTAGACTTATAAACTTTTGGTAGAGATGTGATGGACTTATTATGTTGAAACGGGTAAATAAAAGTTCCGCTGGCTGGACCAACTGATCACTTGGCGGCCTGCAGACTTCGGCCAGCATCCGAAGCTGCAGGGGAACCCCCATGAACCGGTCCATATCGGGCCCCAGTACTTTTTTTATCTGTTTCAGCACCTCTCCTGCGTATTCATTGAGTTGCCTCTCCGATTCCTGACGAAGTCCCAGCTCGAGAGGAAGGAAGGACTGCCAAAATGTAAACAAAAATTTTTGTTGTTCTAGTGTGTCGATTGTTACGAATGATGTAGAGAATTGATTTAAACTTTTTTCTAATGATTTTTTCAGATATTTTCGAGCCGTCAGAAATACTTGAATCGTCGGTTTACTTTGTAAAAAAGCAATGAGTTTGACAAGTTTATCTTTTGAATTCCCACTATTTTTAATGTAATCATCGAGCTCATCATACCCGTCAACCATCAAAACGACCCGCTTGAAACACGTCTTACTTTGAAGCAAATATACTAACAATTTGTAAGCTAGACCGCCGCCGTCAGCACTAGAGCAGCACTCACTCAACAGAAAAGAGGCCACGTCGTGAGGAGTGAACTTCTCCGATAAACTGTCTAAATGCACTTGAAATTTTTTTAACTCAATATGTATTACCCACCCGGATTCTATGAGCCTTGACATGTTTGCTAGCGAGGTTGTCTTCCCCATCCCGGGCATGTCTGTAATGATCACTAACTTATGTTCTGTTCGGCTCAATGTTAGTTCGTTTATTGACTTAGTGTACATACAAGAATGCAGGCTCTCCACAGAGCCGTGGGAATATCGCCACTCTACTTCACCCCTATCATCACTATCATCACTATTATCACTATCATCGCTATCAGTACTACCTTCATCGCTTTCATCACTACCAACGTATTCGGATGATCCCAATCTTTTATCACTTTCATTCGGTTGATCCCTTTCACAAATTTTCACAAAATGAACACTTTTACTAGAATATTTGTGAATTACATCTACCTCTTGTTGTTTGTTGGCCGCAATAAGAACATTTATTTTAAAAGCTTCCCTTTCCGCACATTCCTCGATCATTTCTAATAGTGAGGTCTTTTGTTCCTCACTATAAGTAACAAAAAAGTCATCAATGTGCTTAGTTTTAGAGAATTTTTGCACATTTATTTTTGCTCGCTGGATAAAATTTCTGGGAACATAAAAATGCCTATTATAAATTTGTTTGCAGTGGACATCTGCCTTGATGTCCCCGGACACTTCAAACAGGTAAATAGAGTAATCTTGGTTTTTATCGCAGGTGTCTTTAAATAAGAGCTCTGCATCTCCCTCGGCGAGGAAGATCCTCTTCCCCTTGAGCTGCTCCCAGCCAGCCCCAGTCTCCAGATCCCCGTGGTTCAACCCGCTCATCACCACCAGAGTGTTTGGCAATTCTAAACAATTTACGACACATTCCTTGTTAGTAACGATATTTGTTTTAATTACTGGCATTTGAAGATCACTCATCATTGGACGCGTATCTTTTATAACCAAAACAAAGTCTTCACTAGTCGCGATTTCCTTAAAGCAATCCGAACTAAGGAAATGATTGATTTCAGAAATTGAGCAGTTTTCTCCCAGAAAATCTTTAAAGCTATAATTCACTGTGTTGCCTGTTGATATTAAATTTCTACAAAGTGCACGTTTTTGCGACTCGCTGCATAAGTCCATGAAATTTATTTTTCGATCGGCCTTAATTGTTTTTATGTTGTCTAAAGAGTTTAACTTGTCTATTTGATGTGATGAGACAAAAACAAGTTTTTTCAGGTTAGAAGAAGAACACTGTAGGTAATTTTTGATAAAAGTCCAAACTTCGTCACTAAAAGCTGAGGATGAACTACCATCAACCATCATCAGGCCATTTTGGTTGGTGGGCAAACCGATTTTATAAAGTTTCTGTAGCCGAGGCCAATCTAAGAACGTGCAATGACTTTCAGCTGTATATTTGTTATTGGGGGCAGATGGGTGAATGTTTTGTTTTATTTGGGAAAAGATGTTCTGAAGTCTTGTCATTTCAAACGCTCCGTCTTGAGTTACTATGGAGAGGACTTGAGCGGTGTCCGAAAGCAAGAAGCCCTGGAGGCCGATGGAGTCGGTAAAGTTCAATGTAGACTTTGGTAATGAGTCCAGAAAGCTCTGTCCCTCGAGCCGGTAGAACGAGTCAACAGCTCGAGGAAACGCCGCAATCTGTTCCTTCACCACCTGCCTGAACTCTAGCCCCAGCCACCGCATCAGCTGTTTCAGACTCCTCGTGAGTGCTCCTAACAATTGTTTGGTATTGCAGCTAATTGTTTGATGATTGTAATTGATTTCAAAATTTGGAAAATAAAAATTGCTTTTGTTTTCATCAAGAAATTCATTTAAAACCCTGACATCCGTTTGGTTTTGAATAATCATCAAGTAATGAAGCATTTCTACTTCATCCTCGGAAAAAACGTTTAAATGACGAATGACACTAATTTCATCACCTGGTTTAGGTTCATAAGGGACTACCTGGTACCGTTTTATGAAGTTTTCGAAGTAATGTCCTCTTGTATTTTCATCGAAACCTACGTGATAATTATTGGCCAGGTTCAAAGTTTGATTCTTAAAAAGTGAATTATATTCATTGCTGTCCTCAGCCCAGTCTAATACTTCTCTTACATCTGGTGAACTTTTTTTAAAAGCTTCCACAAAATTACCGATTGCGTGAGTCTTCACATTATATAAACCCGTTTCCATATCTTCCCAATTGTATTCAGATATATTAATGAAAATGCGATAAACTGTCCGGAGATGCGCTCCGCAAGTGTTAATGCGATTTGGCGTAGAAATATAAACCGTAATGTCTAACCTGTTCAACCTGTCCAAAAAATCATTCCCATATCTAGTGTAATGATCATCCTGAATTTTATGCAACATGTTCTTCGCCCCCGGGCTGTCGAACACCACGGTCTTAGCGTGGAGTCCACCGCTGGTGTTCTTGATCAGCCCCCCGTTAGACACCTCCACGTACTTCACCGTGAAGGTGGTTACCTGGGCTAACCAGGCCCCGAGGGAGTGTCCCGTTATGGCGAGGTTATAAAACCTCCCATGTTCAGAGTTCACTAAATGAATGACCTGCCTAACTCGGTCCACAAAAGTTACAGCTGTGTTCATACATTCGGTGTATTGGTTCCACCAGATTCCGAAAGCATCTGTTAACAGCGCTCCCGTATTGGATAGTAGGGTCCCACGGTGGGCCACCACCACTTGCTGCAATCCGGTGTGCACGAACCCTGCACCGAAGTACCCGTTGGCCCAGTTAGGATTGGTTCCCGTGACCAGCAGACGCCAGCCCGCGGGCAGATCTAACCTGTGCTCGTAATCCGCAGCCGTTTCCCATGTTGTCTTCTCTGTGTAGACAGCCTCTGAAAGCAGCGCCAGGGTGAGGTCACTGGGATGAGGGTCTGTGTTTAGGATGTCTCGGGGCCGCTCCGCCAAGTATTTCAAAAGGAATTCCTTCAGTTGGACCTCCGAAGGCTCCATCACTAATCCGTGGTCGACGTCCATAGTTGGAAAGGTGCACGTTGGGAATCACCTGAAACAATAGTACCAAATGATGCCACCTAAGGTCATAGGAAGTCAGAAGAGTCGACAGGAATGGACTATCAATCCAATACGTCAGTGTAAGTAATGAGAACAGTTAAGAGAAATGTAAAACTCAGGTAAGAGAAATGGGTATTGAATATACATTTTTGAGGAGAGTGCTACTTAACTAATTTGTATACCTACTTCTGTATTTTAAACATGTAATATATCAAGAGAAATAATGATGTACAAAATATAATTTTCTCTATTTCACGATTCGGGAAGCAATTTATTGGATTACCAACTCCTCTGTCATAAGTCATAAGTCAACCAAAGGTTTTAGCTAAATTTGGTGAATTAGCAGGTGTGCCTGGGTTCATCGGGTTCAAATGGACACACAAAACAAACCTATTGTATGAAAATAGACATACAAAATAAAGCATTTGTCGAAAATACGACACACACAATAAAGGAATTAGAAATATGGAAATAGACATACAAAATAAAGCAATTGTATGGAAATAGAAATACATAATAAAGCAATTGTATGAAAATAACAACAAAAAAAATCAAACATTATGCGGAAGGAGTATAAAAGACCAACCAAATTCATCTTTTTCCATTTTTTTTTTTAAATTTCGTTTTATTTATTTCAAAAACTATGACATACATTCAGAGGAACGAGGCCAAAAGACATTCGGATTTGAGGCCAAAATGCTAAACCATACCTAATTTTTTTTTGTTGATCTAAATGTATGTGTAAACATCTAGTAAGGATGTCCGCCATTTTATTATACCACTAGCTGTACCCCGCAACGCGTTGCTGTGGCTCAGTCTGACAGTGCAGATAGAGAAACAATAGCGCGTGAATAGAAGCAATAATAATATTTGCATTATTTGTATAGCGCAGTTTTTGGGCGAAATCACCTCAAGGGCGTTCAAGGATTGCTATAGTTATATTGCTACGCCACTGGCAAGACCAATGTACCTACTCATTGCTGTATGTATTTTTCTATTGCTTACTAATTAATGTGTTTTAAGTTTTACGCAACAGATGGACAACCATTTGAAATTCATTAATGGTTGTATATAAGTTGGGTGAAATTTAAAACAAGTTTATTAAAGTAGTTAATTTAATTTATCATCTTTACTACAATTATTATAAAAAGTTTAATATTTGAAAGAAGCAGAAAAGCTCAAAGCTATTTGGATATTCTTTCAAGAATCAATGACAACTTTTTCTAGCCTAATGGATATTTTTAAAATACATCGCCGTACATCCTTCTTTCTTGGTTCATTCGTTCTACATGCCTAAACTATCTGAGTGTCCCTTTCTTAAGCTTACTTATCACGCTTACATCAGCATGATTTATCCGGTCACCGTTTCGATATATTAGGAATGTACTAAAAGTTAAAAAAAAACCGGCCTGAAATCCTATTTAACAGTAATACTCATTTATCTCCTTGTACAAGGTTTTACCACAAATACGCCTCAAGGATCTCATTTGTACGTGTCTTTCTTACAAAAGGTGCACGCAATCGGTTGGACCCCGCGGCGGCCCTGATCGCAATGATTTCCATCATCACGAGCCAAACATTGGTAAAGTTAGGACAAATTAATATTTTAAGTACACAAAAGGACGATAAGATGAGCATTGATGTCTACGAATCAACCACGCTATCATCACAATACGTGTAATTATAATAAAAACGTACTTGTAAATATCGTACCCGAGCGATAACAGTGGCACAAGTCAAGTTAAGTATGCAGTAGCTTTAAAAGCCTTGTTGTTTTATAATATTTTACTCTAAGTCACGCGAAAATAGTGGCACAATGATCATTGTTATTGCGGAACATATCAAACATAAGAAGACACAAGTCAACAACTTTACATAAGAAGACACAAGTCAGCAACTTTACGTCAATTTCGAGTTGTGCCATTTTTATTGCGAAACATATTAAACATAAGAAGACACAAGTCAGCAACTTTACGTCAATTTCGAGTTGTGCCATTTTTATTGCGGAACATATTAAACATAAGAAGACACAAGTCAGCAACTTTACGTCAATTTCGAGTTGTGCCATTTTTATTGCGGAACATATTAAACATAAAAAGACACAAGTCAGCGACTTCACTACCTAATAATTTTATTGTAAATGAAACATCCGATTCCGAAAATGAAATCTCAAATTCCGAGAGTGAAATACCGAGTTCACAAAGTAATCCACCAGACAGAAGACACACAACTGAAAATAACAATTCTGTTCTCATTCTAGAAAGCGTGCAAGACATCCAGATAATTGGAAGATAAATATTATCTAATAAAAAAAGCAAAATTCTGGAGAGGTTTACAAAACAAGATCAGGAAATGTTGATTGGCCTAAAACTTTAAACCCACCATGTAGTGAAAATTGCAGATTACGAGTCACCGTAAATTCTGGGCTTTGGGTGACTTACAGCGGAAAAGAGAATTTGTGTCTAAACACATTGTTGAAATATGTCCGAAATACCGAAAAATGAAAGAAGGCAGTAATTGAGTTTTGAATAATTTATTTTATTTCAATGTAGACGAAACTAAAATTAAAGTATGCAAAACTTTCTTTTAAAATACATTAAGTATAACCTCCCGTTTTTTAAGAACTGTTGTGACGAAAATACAAGATGGGTTTTTGGAAACTGAAAAACGAGGTAAGCATGGAAATCACCAAAAATTGACCCTCAAATAAAATCAGATATCCGTGCCCACATAGAAAATTTTCCGCAAATAGAATCTCACTATCTAAGTGCATAGATGACATAGATGGAGGTCTGAACGTAGTAACCATGTATCGACTATACATTGAAAAATGTAATAGTGAAGAAAAACCTTTTGGAAGTAAGACGGCGTATGAAAGTATTTTCAATTACGAATATAACATAGGTTTCTTCCTCCCCAAAAAGGAGCAATGTTCTGCCTGTGCAGCATACGAAACAGCAAAGACCGAGGGAAAACAGATATTGAAAGAAAAGTAAGACAATCATTTGAGGGGGAAAAATCTTGCACGGGATGAAAAACTAAAGTACAAGGAAAGTGCAATTGCAGGAAATTGATCACAGCTTGTTTTGACCTACAAGCCGTTTTACCAACCTCTTGTGGTGAAGTTAATAGTTTTTATTATAAAAGGAAACTTTCTTCATTTAACTTCACTAACTATAATATGGCCTCTCAGCGTGGTTACTGCTACATGTGGCATGAAGGGTTGGCAAAACGTGGAAGTAACGAAATGGGATCGTGTCTTCTCGAATTCCTACAAAACTATTGTATAGGAAGACATGTCATTTTTTATGCCGACAATTGCTTTGGTCAGAACAAAAATAAGTACAT
This sequence comes from Hesperophylax magnus, assembly GCA_026573805.1. Classification (NCBI taxonomy): domain Eukaryota; kingdom Metazoa; phylum Arthropoda; class Insecta; order Trichoptera; family Limnephilidae; genus Hesperophylax; species Hesperophylax magnus. The sequence goes on along the minus strand of JAIUSX010000193.1, from coordinate 2,157,969 downwards.
AAATAGTAAGTTTATTTATTTATTGTGTCACTGAATTGAATATTCCAAGCATTCCAAGTTTTCAACGATAGGCCACACCCAAAATGAGGGTGATGCGATGCATTCAGTTATTAAAAAACAGAAAAGGACACATAAATCAGGATCAATTTTTGTACCAGCTCAATGGGTTCCTGTGGTTCGATTGGCAAAAAAAAATGGGCATCCTGATGGGGTTGAAAAAAAGACGTCAGAGAAATTCTTCGACCTTAAAAACCTGTCAAACCTGGTGGGTAAGAATTTTAATATTGATGAAGATGGTGAAGTTGTTGGATGGCGAAATATAAAAGAGTCAAAAGTAACCAAGCCCTTTTATGGTATTTTATAAAAACAATTTTGAAGGAGATTATCTTAAAATCAACGTTAGGAAACGTCAACGAGATGGACAAGAAGCTTTAATTCTGTCCCCAGCATACCTACTTCTCCCTGCAGCTAAAATAAATTACCTAATTTCGTTTTGCGAGGCACAACTCATTCCAAGCCATTTTCATCAATTTTATCAACATTTAAGGGTTTCCACTATTAATGAAGCTAAAACAGCTACAGTTGAAGATGTTGATTAGAAATGATTTTTTTTTTTGTAACCATTGTGTACTGTGTAAGAGGTAGAACAAATCTTTATTTTTTTTAATGTTTTATTTGTTGAAAGTACCTATTAAAACACAGTTTAAAATTTAATATGACTTTTATTTAAACAGGATTATGACTGATTCATAATAATTCTTTGGGGCACAAGTCGAAAATTTATAAAGATTTCCGGAATAATAATGGCACAAAATCGAAATTTGTCTTAAATACTTTCTAAATGGTGGAACTTTTAAAAACTTAGATATGTAATGAAATTGCATAATGATTTCCCAAATTTCATAGAAGAATTTTTTTTTGATTTTTTTGATTAAACCGAAATATTCAAACTTCTTTCATTTATTTATTATATTTCATGAAAAAAGTTGAATTTTGAGTTGTGCCATTGTTATTCCCCGGGTGCGATATGTTTTGAGTTGTGCCATTGTTATTCCCCGGGTGCGATATGTTTTGAGTTGTGCCATTGTTATTCCCCGGGCGCGATATGTTTTGAGTTGTGCCATTGTTATTCCCCGGGTGCGATATGTTTTGAGTTGTGCCATTGTTATTCCCCGGGTGCGATATGTTTTGAGTTGTGCCATTGTTATTCCCCGGGTGCGATATGTTTTGAGTTGTGCCATTGTTATTCCCCGGGTGCGATATGTTTTGAGTTGTGCCATTGTTATTCCCCGGGTGCGATATGTTTTGAGTTGTGCCATTGTTATTCCCCGGGTGCGATATGTTTTGATGATAACAGAGAGAAAATGGTTCTACTTTGGTTATTTTGATATCCATTATCTTAGGAAAGTACGAAATTAAGTAAATTTGTGGTGTTTTTATTGTATTTATAAATAAAACAGGAGTCCCATTAAGCAAATTCCCTCCATTATTAACCTCCATGTATTGTTTTCAGTTGGTAAGTAGCTACCTACTTTATCCTAAAAGCTTCCGTGAGTTTTCGTGCGTTTTTCTGTATAATTTAATCTCATTAAACGTACAAGAAGATACCCTGCGTTATAATTATATCCAATTGTAGCTTTACTCCTATTGTTGTTTTCATAAAAACAGAATGTAGATTGTACACGATTAGAGTCGTCTAAAAGCTTGATATCATTGCTAAACAAAATCTGAATGACTTCTTGAAACTCGCACGCGTTAGCTTTGTTACAGCTTGAAGAGGCGTATAGAAGAACTGACAATTGAAAAAATATATAATTATTGAAGACAATATTAAACGATAATTTGAAACAGAAAAACCAGAAAAGATACGGTCACATCTAGGACACGAACCCAGGACCCTTGCCTTGGCGGGACACCGCTCTACCACTGAGCTAATAGGACCCTATCTCCTTTGGCCAAAATTACCTGTATCATACTCTGAATAAAAACTATCAACATTGTCTTGATTTTTCTCACCGCACATGTTTATTGGCAATTATCTTTATGTATTATCGCAATATTCAACCCAAACTAAATGCAATATCTAGACAGTGTCTTAGATAAATATAAGGCAAGCCTTAATTCAAAGCTTTTTAACCCATTCCACCACTAATAATATAACTTCATTTGTTAATTTAAAATACTATTTAATTATTGCAAGTTTTCTTTCACAGAAACCTTAACACTAAACTTCACATAAAATTGAAATGGTACAACATAGAACTATAATTATTTGGATATTTGTTTAATCTTCATCTCCAGGCAGTTTTGGAAGGGTATGGTATTTTTTGAAACATTCTGACATGTGAAGAGCCACCAAGCATTTCTCATATTCCCAATGTGATTTGCAATGCCTGGACGGGTTTTGTTGGACAGTGTCCACATGTCGGCCAAATAAAATAATATTTTTTTATATCCGTTGGAGTAAAGACAGACCGGAGTTTCGTTGGCTAAGTGCTTTAATACCATAATATAGTTGACCGGCGGTTCGCTGGCTTCGTGTGTCAATGGGTTAAATATTCAAGAAATTTCTAACAGATATATTAAGGAACTAAACGGTTTTTTATTGTATTGATTAACCACTACCATCGTTTTGATTATTTAAATAAAATCATTTATTATCTACCTACACGGAGAAAAATTACTAACTTTAAATATTGCTAATTTATCTATATAATATAGGTATATAAAAACACATGCGTATTCGAATGCAACGTTGTGTCAAAATTTCAAAGCAATCGGTGAAGAACTTTCGGAGATTTAAGATTTTGAACATTTACATTTTTATGTACACATCTTAAAAAATAAGTGAGCAAAGTGACAATGTACAAAGATAAGTGAGCAAAATGACAATGCACCAAGAGAAGAATAATAATATTATGTAAGATACGTACGAGTATATAGTAGGTGCCTCTCAGACAAAGACTTTTATTTACTTTGTGTTCCTTTGCGAACTGTCAAAACGTGAAAATTTTTGTGTTATTCACGAGTTTTGTTAAAAGCTTCATAACTCACGTTTTGGGAAACGTAGCCTCATTCTAAAAAATGTTTTGGAAAGATTATGAAATTCACTATCGTATTGTTTTGTTATACGTAAATATTTGCGTTTCTAAATATACATTTTCTGAAAACGTCAAAAATATGTAAAAATCGCTTACCATTATTTCAAAGCTGTGAAAAATGTACCTTTTTCTGAGTATCATAAAGAAATAACACTTTATATATTGAAGAAATATAATTAAAAACTATTAGTCACCTCAAAATATTAACCGTCCAAACTAAAATATTTTTAATAAATTATTTAGAAACGCAACAAATTATGAATGAACAAGATGACAGATCCAATCGACTTAGATAATGCACCTCTACATTCCATAGATATTCTTGAATACAGACGCGTAGCGTTATTCATTATCGATACTCTGTTTTTTAAATCATGAGAATCCGTATACTAGTGATGGAAATAAATCGATTTTTGTAAAATCTCGCGCGTTTACGTCTTGAAAAGACGTTCTAATGTCTTGACCGCTATTATCATATTTACGTCTTTTGACGTTCTAATGTTCTGAGTGGCACGTGAAATTGTATTGTGTACATTAAGTGTACATTAAGTTATTTTAAATAATGTTTATTTTAATTTAATCAACGTAACTCGATGTTATCTGTGTTTTAAAAAAACAAATTGTAACGTGTATTTTTAACATGCAGCGCTTTCGATCTAATTTATTCTAAAATTGGCTTTCACCCATTGAGGGTGATTTTTGTAATATGATTTTAGATTTTTCTCTTAAAATTAGTTAAATATTTTTTTAAACTACAGTTAAATAGAAAAAGAAACAAATACAGTAACTAACCATCCTGCCGTTTCTCCGCAGGGGTAGGCAGAGAGGACGGACCGCCAAACAACTCAGTCTTGCACACACTCCTTGCTTTATTCACATTCATACATACTCTTCTATTATTGATCATGCCATGTCTTCCTCGGGCGTCCCTGACTTCTTCTGTTATTCACATTTGTGTCATATATTGTCCTTACACTCCTTTCTTTGTTAATTCGCTCTAAATGCCCAAACCATCTGAGCGTCCCATTCTTAATCTAACTCATTCACATTCATACATACTCTTCTATTATTCTGATTCTTGACATGGCCTGACTCAAGTATCTGATTCACTTGATCGTGCCGTGTCTTCCTCGGACATCCCCGACGTCTTCTACCATTTTCTCCATTCTTTGTTCATTCGCTCTACGTGCCCAAACCAACTAAGCTTACTCACTTCACTTACATCAGCCTTGCGTTCATCTCTCACACCATCGTACGTGGTTTTAGCCCACAAACACCTTAGGGATCTCATTTCTACGAGTATGAGAGTAAACAAACATACAGACAATTCTAGAAGAGAGGCTAAATGATACAGTGCATAGCTGGCATAGTAACAGTAGGAACCTGTGTACAATAAAAGCGGGCATTCTTTGCCATTTAAAAGAACAGGTTTTTTAAAAAACAAAACTGCAGTCCCACGGAATAGACAAACTTATATTAACACATACAGCAAACGAGAGTAGACAAGTATATAAATGATTAGAGAACAGTGTCTTAACATTAACAGCCAGATTGGTACCTTTAAAGCCGGCATCACACAACGACAATACAATATAGTCCTGTCCCTGCTCCGTGAACAGCCTCGACCGTGCAGAGCAGAAAAATGGAACAATATATCGTAGTTCAAACGCGGAACTCTGTAAAAATGGATTCATGATGACGCACGTTACGAGCGAATTTACGAAAAATTTTAGATTTTTTATAACAAGATGTACTGTAGTGTTCCATTTACGCGACATTTTTAAGCTGAAATACGAGTATGTTGCACCTGAAATGAATACATTTTTCCATAAATCCATATGTATGGATAAACATTGTACATGTTTGGTAGGGCGGAACGAATTTTTTTTTTCTAATTTTTATTTGGAATAGTTGTATTAAGTTGCCAATTGCCATCAATTACCTCAATTAAAAATATAAATAATATCAGACAACGTTAAATCATCGAACATTTACAAAAATGAGAGTTTAGGGGCTATTTGCGCGGTTTACAAAATAGTACAGAATTTATTAAAAAAGGTTTATTTTATTTAATAACATATTCAAATATAGTTACCTAGCTGTTGCAATCAAACATTTCATTATTTTAATATACTTTGGCGCAGTGACAGAGGGACGGCACCTGACAATCTACGAAATGCAGTGTTTTGTTTAAACTAGTGTCGATAATTGTCTCAAGGTGAAAGGTCGCGCGTCAATTATATTCACAAATACTTATTGATAAACGTTTTTTCAGTGAATTAACATGACTTCTAGAAGACAAAATTTAAAATGTCCGATATTTGATGTAAGTGCAGAGTTGAAAGAGAATATCCTACCTACGTATGAAAAAGTGATGAAATTCTACGAATGGGTTCGACAAGACTTAAAAGTAAGGAAATAGTTTGAACGAAAATTGAAGAATTGTGGATAAAATCTTCTATTCCAATTGTCACACACAAAAGAATCTTACAGTTACTAAAAAGTTATCACTCGAAGTGTTATAATTTGAAAAAGTCTTTGAAGAAACTAAAGGAAGAAATGTTAGAAGAGTTCAGAGTACAAAGTAGAGAGATTTTTGACATAGCTGCAAGTAAATGTAAAGAATTTATACGCTGTACTTGTTTGAGAGAAAAAAAAGTGCCAAAAGAGGAACAAATGTTTTTAGAAGACCAACGCACTAACTGACTAATGGCTTTAGGAAGAACAGATCTTATCCAGAGCTGAATCAATTGAAATTAGAGCTGAGAAAATTGCTGAATCGAAGATTACGTACTCTAAAACAAGAAATGAGGCATAATAGATAGGATGAAACTTAGAAGAATAAGACAGAGAGTACGCGAGCAAATTTTAACCGAAGAAAGAGTAACAGAAATTCCTTCATTATATTTCGATGGAAGGAAAGAAAAGACGGTAAAACTGTTTTAAAAAGATCGAAGAGGCTTAGAGTGATTGTACAAGAGGAACATATTTCGATTATAAAAGAACCAGGAACTATTTATGTTGGGTATGGGGTTCCAACATCGGGCAGTGCAAGAAATATTGAAAGAGTTATCTACAGCTTTTTAACGACTGACGACATATCACTAGAGGGTTTAATGGCTGTTGGTTGTGATGGAACAAACACAAACACAGGGAAAGTGGGAGGCGTGATTCGTCTTTTGGAAAACAGACTATCTCGACCATTGCAATGTATAATTTGTCTCTTACACGCCAATGAGTTACCATTGAGGCATTTGTTTACCTATTTGGATGGCCCTACTGCAAGACCTAAATCATTTGCAGGTCAAATTGATAAAGCAGAGATATGCGAGACGCTGCCGTTGGCCAACTTTGAGAAGGTAAAAGGTGAACTACCTCCACAAATATCCATAGATCTCAGTACAGACCAGAAATATTTACAAGAAATTACTACTGCTGTCATAAATGGATTCTGGTCTCCTGATTTATTACAGAGAAGCCCAGGTAAACTACCCCATGCCCTCTGGTTGACAAGAGCTAATCGCATACTTCATTTGTATATTTCTACAAAAAATCCACAACAAAATCTTGTGACTTTAGCAACGTTTGTCGTATAATCATACGCTCCTGTCTGGTTTACTATAAAAACACATTCATCCTGCAAAGATGCTTCAAATCATTTATGGAAACTCATTAACAGCACTAGATATTTATCCAGCGAGTTGTTAGCGGTAGTGGACCCTGTTATAATTCGAAACAGTTACTTTGCTCATCCAGAAAACTTGTTGTTGAGTATGATAACAGATTCACGTAAGCACATTAGAGAACTCGCTGCAAGACGCATTTTAAAGGCTCGTCAAGTTAATAAAAATTCTGTTTCGCGCATGTTTGAGGTGCCAAAAGTGGACTTAAATGCATGTTCTTACATAGACATGATTGACTGGCAACAAAAATATACGAACCCCACAGACATAGGAATTAATAGACGAGAAGATATGGGCGAGGGGTAAAATCAACTGTTGAAGAACGAGGGAACGAGGGAACGAGTGAAGCTGACTGTGATTCGTCAATAAATCAATCTGACAGTAAATAGGCATCTCGCATTATAATATCACCATTTACTTCTTAAAAGTAAAATCTGCTTTGAATGAATAGACATTTTTACATGGGAGCGCAAATTACTCGCCACGTTATGAACAAATTTGCGAAGTCCAAATTCGGCAAAGTAAGGCAGCTTTTATTTTCAGAGTCGTAGTTAGTTTCAGAGTATTTAGTTAAGACACTTTTATAAATGTTCATAATTTACTTCCCAGCAACCAACCAGCTTTGTGTTTCGCGTCCAGACGTTTCTCTATGTGATAGTAACAACTGATTCATATTATACGATGTGAATATGCTTAAAATAAAGTAAAATAATGCTTATATATGGAATGTAATACGACAATTGGGTTTATTCTCTTTTTTCACATCTATTTTTACCAGTTTTCATAGTACAAGTCAAAATTTTGCCGTGTTATTTAGTAAAATGAACCGATGATGCCTCGACCATAGTTCGCACAAGAATGATGACGTCACGTTTTCAAATTTCATTTGAGGCCAAACGCGAGCCCAGCCGGCTCAATGGAACCGGTATGGGGAGTGGGGATAATACGCTTTTAATCACTTAGGGCAGGTCTACTAATATTCATATGTCTATGACGAACCCCCAATACTGATGAATATTTCCAATGAGCATTTACAAGATCTTATTGAAAATGGAGAAGATACAGTGTTGGAGTTTATAAGACTGCCTTGCCACACCCAGCAGGCTGTGGAAAGATCGGTAAAAGTTATGACAGAAGCAGCTCTAAGTGTATTCGACAAGACAAGACGAGAGGGATTCATAAAATCTAAATTAGCATCATATAAAAGTAAAAAAAAAAACATATAAAAGTGTTCCACCCTAATGTTGGGGCCTAAGACTGACCCTTGCTGAAGACCTTTGAATATGTGTCTAATGTGGGCAAAGGCTTCAAGCCCACTTCTCTGGGAGAGCAAATTGATAATCAATTGGACCAATTTAGGAGGGATGCCAATCGCCAGTATCTTTTCTTTTAGAGTGTGTATATTTACATTGTCATATACTCCACAGATGTCTAAAAATACTGCTGTACAATATTAATTCTGTAACAAGAGAGGAAAGGTTGCCGAGGGTACTTTTACCCTTTCTAAATCCAAACTGAGAAGGGAGAAGAATTTGATTTTTCTCAACAAATCAGCCTAATCTGAAGTGTTGAAGAGCGAGCAAACAGTCTGTAGCTTGAACCTAGACTTGGATCTTTGCTGCTTTTCCAGTCTGGGGGAATAATACCAAAGTCCAGGGAGATATTAATGAGAGAGAGAAAGTAGGAAAGGGAATTGTCATCAATTGAGTGGCATTGAGGGGTTACTGCCAAAACTTACAAAAACGTGTTTTGGAATAAAATCAATTTTAAAGTTTGATCTTCATTATATCAGGGTTTTGGAAAATAACGTTACTGTTAATTTAAGAAAACTCTTAAGCGTGTTGTTTTTTATGCAAACATGCTTATTTTTGTAAGGGCTTTTATAATACGTTTCTTATCTATTAATTATAAAAAATGAAGTTACAAAGTTTCATAAAAAAGCAGTAGCTAAATACCTACTTACCGACGTAAGAGGACCCAAATTTATTCCAGAAATAGATTATAATACATAAACATTAAAATCATCACTAACTCAAAAACCATAACATGTAGTTACCAACTTTTGGCAGTAACCCCACGATATCCTCAGTATTTCATCCTTGTCCGGTACCGAGTCTTTGAGGTCTTCCGTGGCTCTTTTGAACTCGTCTATGGCAAATGGAGTGCAAGATAAAACAGGTACTTTGTCAAGATAAGGGACTTAAAGGGGAGCTTCTTTGTCAAGAAAGTCAGAAATCCAAAGAGCTGAATTGTGAGATGACTTCAGCCTGAAGTCTGGTTATCTTAGACCAGACCTCTCCCGCTGGAGTTGCAGGGGATATATTAGTACAGAGAAGACTGAATGAGATCAATGAGGCATATGTGAGTTAAAACCATACACGATTGTGTGAGAAATGTGGAGAACCGCGAAGAATGCAAGGCTGATAAGTGTAATAGGTAAAATTAGGAAAGAGACGCTTAGATGGTTTGGGCATGTAGAGAGAATGAAGAAAGGAGTGTAAGAAGAATATATGACGCAAATGTGAATGTTAGAAGACGTCGACATTGCACAATCAAGTGAATCAGATACTTGAGTCGGGCCGTGTCAAGAGTCAGAATAACAGAAGAATATGCCTACCTCGGGGAAACGGCGTGATGGTTGGTTAGTTATTTAGAAATTAAATGGAATGTACGTTTAACAACAGCTTGGGCGTTTTGGCCGTCAAGTAAGCAGTAATTTTCCATCGTCATCTTCTGTTGGCAGTACGTCTTGCTGGCCGCTTCCTCTCCTTCAGCACTCGAAGACATTGCCCATCCCACCAGGGGGGTGATAGACTTGTCAGCGGATTTGAGAATGGAATCAAACCGAGGTTTATAAGTGTAAGTGGTTAGTATCTAACCGCCGAGTCAGATTGTAAATAATAGGATAGTGGTCACTGCCGCAGGATCTGATATAGTTCTCCAGGAAATTAGTGGATACATAGTTGGGGAACAGAGAGTTATAGCCATCGCACTAGGGCTCTGCCCAGGGTCACTTAACCTTGTTTGGGATCCGTCATTTAGGAGGCACATGTTCCAGGAGTCCATAAGAACCCCAGAGTGGGCATTGAATTCACTCAGAATGACAAAGGGAGAAGATCTTTTTTTAAACATGTGGATCCATTGGTAGACATTGGTAGCCACTCACCTTGAAGAGCTGAGACGGCTTAAATCAAGTCTCAGAAGCAGCAGCAATCGATATTGAGTGTAAATGTAGAAGGCGGATGAGGTCATCCTTATTGGAGGGGGCGCTTCTTCTATTCCACTGAAGACTTGCTGCTGTCGGGGCAGCCATTAGGAACAAGAGAGTAAAGAAGCAACGTTGGACAGTAGAGAGTTACTGTTATTAATTATAGAGATTTGGCATTTGATTCAGGGTTGAAAGCACTGCAGTGCCAAGTATTGCTGTTAGGAAAGATGACATTTTGGAGAAATAGGGAGCTGTTGTTACCATTTGGGAACAAGAGCTGGGAGTTATGGCTAAGATGGTCATATCCGGGGGTTTTAAGTGGGCGAGAAGCGGATTTTCTCATTAGTCTTCTTGTGTGATGTCTTTGTAGAAATACTGTTTTGAGATAGCGGAGGTTGGGAGACGGCTTCAGCAAAACATTTTTTACAGGTAGCTATTATTTTATAGGCATGGAAATATGATACGCTATTGGAGGCAATATAACTTTTAATGTTTTTATGGCGTGAAAGTTCGGGGCGGGATAGATTTATGGCTGTTAGAACAACATGATCGTTTGGAATGACCGAACAGACAGTTAAAGCACTGAATTGTCGGGTATGAATAGATTTACACCTGAAAATAGTTGTGAAAAAGATACATTTGTAATGTAAAAACTACAGATCCAAATTTTGGAATCTGTCATTCCAGTTAAGTCGCCGAATTTTTATTATGCTGGAATAATCAGTTCCGTAATGAGTTCGTCCTCGTCCCCCATAGGTCTGTGGGGATACCTCTCACTAGACCCATGCGCGAGACATTAAATGATGGGATGTGTGCCATGTATCTGTTGGCAGAGAGGTAGTTTCAGGGACGGCCGTACGCGGACGCAATTGGAGCAGTCCGTTCCACGCGCCCAATCGAAACGGATGAAACGAGTGGCCTTTTGTGTTGTTTTGCACACACACGATGAAGGAGGCTTTTGCTAATGTCGGGTACACGGTAACGAGCGACTGTCTGTAGGAACTGTGAACTGAGAAGATTCGGAAGTAGAGGATGGGATTGGTAGGTCTGAATCCGTCAGTATCTTTACCTCAGGGATTTGGGGGCTTCTTCCCCAGGGCCATCAGGGCAAAAACGGAAACGAAGCGAACAGAACAGAACACTTACTGGACTTGATCAGCAATAAAGGCACTCAAAGAGGACAACAACAAATACTATATCTTTTAAAGGCTATTTAAAAAAACAACACTCGATTTCAACTTAAATGTCTAACGGAGACAACTTATTAATTCGGGGTTTTAAGTAAAGATGCACAAAACAAGTTTTTTGGGTGTTAGTTTGGGTTATTTTAATAATTTATGCGTATTTCCTAACCTTCAAACATAACTTAGATTGAGGAAAAATGGAACATTAATGCAACTTTTATCATCTGCCACGATATTAAATAGTTAATTCATGTAGTAATGAAATAGAAACCAAGTGCTATTTATAATTTTTTGAAACTGACAAAAGGCTAAAAAATTAGATTTTTCGTATTAGAATTAAAAAAAAACAACAACAATATTCGACCGTAGATTATAAACTTTAAGATATTATGCTTGAAGTACAAACTCGCCCAATGCATTGGGCCAAGGCGCTGGCCCAATGTGTACAGGGCGACTTGTGGGACAGGGCGGTTGTGTTGGTCGCCAACGTTGGCCGGTAAACCCGATTATTGTCAGTTTTCGCACACACATCAAATCTTGGGGCCAACCCGCAAAGCGCGTTCACACATTGGCTCGGCCTTCAGTTCGCAATACGCGTTCAGCGGAGATAGTCATGTAGAATATTTACATTTACGAATTAGGATGATTAATAATTTAAGGTGCTGAAGAAATAAAATGCTGCGGCTGCGATAATATTCACATCCATCTAGATTTGACGGCCTCCGTGGTGGAGGGGTAAGACTCTCGACTAGTAATCCAAAGGTTGCAGGTCCAAATCTCAGCAATAGGAAGAAAATTTTATTTGATGTGGATTTATATGTGGAAGATACTCCCAGTATTGCCCTGGTGTAAGATAACCATTCCGAATTGAAACTTTGCTTGAAATGGCTTTGGGCGTGTTTGGTGACTAGATCTAGCCAGGTGCTCCCCCACCTTCCTCTGCCACATCTCGTTCCCCTCCCTGCTACCTTCAGCCTAACAACATTCCTCAATTGGGGATGTGTAGTCTCACTGGCTACAGACGGTTATGAGCAGTTGGGACTCTGGTGCGGTATTCACATAAAAAAATGGATCAAACGGCCAACGCAGAATAGGTTTTTATGTTTTCTTAATCCCGAAAAAGTGGGGAAAATAATAGCGATAATGAAGGTACGTTAAGTTTATTTTTATGTTGACGAATAAATGTTCTATAAAAATGTGCTATTTTCGAGTTGAGGCTAAACTAAATGAAAATTTACTTAATTAAATCAGTTAAATGAAATTGTGGTAATTGTTTATTTGCGCCTGTACATACGGTATACGAATTTGAATAATTAGTTCTGTCCGTCCTTTCTTGAAAGAATTGAGATTTAATGGGGACAAAAGTGTTTATTCATGTTGATAGGCACATACAAACAATTCATCATAATACTTAACCAGTAAAAAGGGGTTTTCTTATTAAAATAATTAAATTAGCGCCATCTATGAACGATGAGTATATGAATAATTAAAATTTTTTTTTTTTTTTTTATATATTCAATAATATTGTTATTGGGTTTATAAAAACAGTTTATTTTTAAACAAGTTCTGCTGTGTAATTATTATTACGCGTGGCAGCTGTTTCGCCCTCTGAAGGCATTATCAAACTGTCATGATAATGCCTTCAGAGGGCGAAACAGCTGTCACGCGTAATAATAATTACAAAGCAGAACTTGTTTAAAAATAAACTGTTTTTATAAACCCAATAACAATATTATTGAATATATAAAAAATAACAAAATAAAATGGAGTTCTACAAATTAAACTTAATAACAATAAAAAATGAATAATTTAAAGTTTACCCAACAATAACACTAATAAATCTGTTTTAAGTAATATAAAAACATAATGATTTAGTTCTGTGAACTAAACTCAATTCCACATTAAACATGAACAAAGATATTCCAATGCGGTAACACCCTCTATAATATTTATTAAATTAATGTTCATTGTAAGGGAAACAATAGCAAATGTCAAATAGAAAATTAAAACGTTATAAAATTGTGTTTAATCATGGCGATATCTTAATGTGAATTTGGTCGCTAATAAATAAACAAATAATGCACTCACCTCAAGTAATATTCCTGATACGTCACACAAGGTCACTCAATCAACTGTTACAAGATCGTATAGTTTGTAAATGTTTGTTTTAAATTGATGTTTGGATTGATTAAATAATATAATCAGTTTCCGCCGGGAAGCCTAGAGTCAAGGATCTTTACCGTTCAGCCACGGAGGTCAAAACTAAACACTTTTTGGATAAAGCAGCACTCGCAACAATATCAGTAGCACAGCATTAGGACTGACAACTTGAGAGGGTCTGAAGTCTGATTACGTTTCCGAGACCTGCGAAGTACGTTTTGGTTGTTATCTACAGGTGTGCCTATCTGGTAGATAGGGAGATAGGCACACCCTTTAGTACACTAAGATTAGACAGGTGAAAATTTCCTACTACCACCACAGAAAGCGGAAAATGTTGCTTGTGTTGTGATGGAGGACTTAGCCAGCCGAGGAATTGAATGCACTACCCAAACGCGATGTCAACTCAGCCACCGACCGGTCAAATAGCCACAAATAATTTCTTGTTCACCATTCCCCATAATTAAACCGTTTTAGTGCAAAGCAATTTTCGCAAAAATGTATGAAAATTGCTATACACATATTGATTGATTTAGAGGAAAAAATAATGGTGTCAAATAAAACACTCTAATTTAGACAAATATCAATCAATTTTATTAATTCTTTTTGCATTATAAAGAAAAAATGTTTATTGATATGAATATGAATAAATAAAATATGTACAATATATTGTTGTATTTTATTTCTTTTTGAAAAACTATGTTTTGCCCAGAGACATATGAATATTAGTAGACCTGCCCTAAGTGATTAAAAGCGTATTATCCCCACTCCCCATACCGGTTCCATTGAGCTGGCTGGGCTCGCATAAGTGAAATTTGAAAACGTGACGTCATCATTCTTGTGCGAACTATGGTCGAGGCATCATCGGTTCATTTTACGAAATAACACGGCAAAATGTTGACTTGTACTATGAAAACTTGTAAAAATAGATGTGAAAAAGAGAATAAACCCAATTGTCGTATTACATTCCATAAGTAAGCATTATTTTACTTTATTTTAAGCTTATTCACACCGTATTATATGGATCAGTTTTAGAAACATATACTATCACATCACAATGTAGCGATTCTCAAGTGTGCTCATCGTTGTTTACTGGGGTAAGTAAATTATGAGACATTTGTAAAAGTGTCTTAACTAAATACTCTGAAACTAACTACGACTCTGAAAATAGAAGCTGCCTTACTTTGCCGAATTTGGACTTCGCAAATTAGTTCATAACGTGGCGAGTAATTTGCGCTCCCATGTAGAAATGTCTATTCATTCAAAAGCAGATTTTACTTTTAAGAACTAAATGGTGATATTATAATGCGAGATGCCTATTTACTGTCAGATTGATTTATTGACGAATCACAGTCAGCCTTACTCCCTTCGTTCTTCAACAGTTGATTTTACCCCTCGCCATTATCTTCTCGTCTATTAATTCCTATGTCTGTGGTTTTGCCGCAAAAATAGCATGTAGGCCTTTCCTACATCGAACGCAAATAAGGCGGGTTCGCTTTATCCCTGTATTCTTAGCTCCTTTGTAGCAGAAAAAGCTCAACAACTATGTTTTGCCGCACAAATAGCATGTAGGCCTTTCCTACATCGAACGCAAATAAGGCGGGTTCGCTTTATCCCTGTATTCTTAGCTCCTTTGTAGCAGAAAAAGCTCAACAACTATGTTTTGCCGCACAAATAGCATGTAGGCCTTTCCTACATCGAACGCAAATAAGGCGGGTTCGCTTTATCCCTGTATTCTTAGCTCCTTTGTAGCAGAAAAAGCTCAACAACTATGTTTTGCCGCACAAATAGCATGTAGGCCTTTCCTACATCGAACGCAAATAAGGCGGGTTCGCTTTATCCCTGTATTCTTAGCTCCTTTGTAGCAGAAAAAGCTCAACAACTATGTTTTGCCGCACAAATAGCATGTAGGCCTTTCCTACATCGAACGCAAATAAGGCGGGTTCGCTTTATCCCTGTATTCTTAGCTCCTTTGTAGCAGAAAAAGCTCAACAACTATGTTTTGCCGCACAAATAGCATGTAGGCCTTTCCTACATCGAACGCAAATAAGGCGGGTTCGCTTTATGCTTATTGGAATGTATTGTTTTATGGCAGAATGGCAAAGAGTACCAACTAACGACTCGTCGATGGATAATTGTTGATTTGGTATATAATGCCGCTGAAATACAGTATTTGCATGTTTGACAAGCACATCAAACAAACCTGCCACATGGGTCATAATCTGGATGACCTGGTTCAAATAATAACCTATTATCAACCAAGTGAAAATACTTCAGAATCAGTTGAAACCTATCCCGTGAAAAGATTGTCCTAAACCAGAGGTTCCCAAAGTGGTCTATATCGACCCCCAGGGGTCGATATCGGCTTGCTGGGGGTCTATGTCAGCGGGAAAAAAATTTGGGGGTCCACGAGATTCAAATGGGGGTTCATACGACCGGACCCCCATTTACCTAAACTCAACTTTTAAGAGTTCCGTAAATGACACAATAGACCTAACACAAATATAATTGACTGCGAAATTACTTATTTGATATTTGTATTTTTATATTTCGTAAAGTTGTTAATTGGGGTATATAAATAGAGTCTACGTTCCTTTTCTCGTCAGAATTACTATATTCAAGCAAAACATTGCACATTGGAAGCCGCAAATTTTCCTAGTTCCCCAACTTGTTTTTGAAAAACGTCCAGGGTAATAATGACGTTCAACATTTAAATGCACTTCACACAGACTTCAAAACTAAGTTTGAGGACATTGTGACTATGGAAATGCAACGTTGAAGAATCGGATATCATGTGACAAGAAGAACTGCCCCTGTCTGCACAAGGGTTGTCTGTTGGGCAGGCGAGGGAAGGGAATATTCTTACTAAAAAATAAATGATTATCACATGGTACGTTAATAGTTTTAGGAAAATTCAATATTTGGCAGGCAGGGGGTGTACGGAAAAAAAAATATTTGGCAAGTGGTCTACGGGGCAAAAAAGTTTGGGAACCTCTGTCCTAAACCATGGTATGGGTCGGGAATTTTTTATCCAATAACTAGCAATTGTTGGCTTTTTCGTTATCCCCATTTCGAGTAACTATCCGTAGAATCACTAGGAATCGAATCAACGTTCGAAATAATAACACGTGACATGGTTATTTTTTAAAATAATATAATTATTATTTATTATTTTTAAAATTTTGCGCTGCGTCGCAATTTTTGATACAAACGATCGCAGTGCTTTTGCGCCGCGTAGCATTCAAACGGTTAAACAGTAATCTTAGTCATGAATTGCGTCGTATTCTATTCATAAATGATTTTTCTCCGTGCGCTGTAAAGAACCT
Organism: Hesperophylax magnus; assembly: GCA_026573805.1. Lineage (NCBI taxonomy): Eukaryota > Metazoa > Arthropoda > Insecta > Trichoptera > Limnephilidae > Hesperophylax > Hesperophylax magnus. The sequence goes on along the minus strand of JAIUSX010000193.1, from coordinate 2,141,310 downwards.
TCCTTCTAAACTAATCACCTGTTCAGTTGACGCTCTGTTACTATGTTGAATATTAACTTAATGCTATCTCACTGTTCTATTATTAAAAGCCCAATAGGGCGTCAATAAATGTTTTGTCTCATTCTATGATTTGTATATATTATAAGGACACCCATTGTATTTTTGATTAGTTAAATTTAGAACCCTGAAGATGCTTCTACGAAGCGAAACCGGTCGGTCTTAATAAAATTTACAACTATTCGTGGTTTTTAAACATTGTATTTTATTTTTATTTAATATGTCAAACCACAAAGTGAAACCCACCCGCCTATCTACTGATTGTGATAAACTTATTGTCAACAAAAAATAATTGATCAGTGCCAGATTGTGTATTGCGATAAAGATTTCAATAGAAATATGTTTCTTTTATCTTGAAAAATATAATATTAGTCTGTACTCGTCGTGACCAAAAACAACCAATCAACTCAAAGAAACGTCTCATTCATTCCCGGATTACGGATAACCTGACAACAGTTTAAAATCTCCTACTACCATCACAGCAAGCCGAATATGTTGCATGTGTCATGATGGAGGACTTAGCCAGCCGAGGAATTGAACTCACGACGCCCGGGTGGGAACCAGACGCGATGCCAACTCAGCCACTGACCGGCTTTAAATTAAAGGGATATACTACAATTCAGTCACTTCACTAAGTTACATTTAGAAAATAATTGTAAAAATTATATAGCTCCTCCAGCATTCACAAAATCATATTAAGTGAATTTTTTTTTATTTCGCTGTGATCTGTGAATGTTGTATCACTAACATTGTAATTTAGTTCTCCTAAAGTGATCCATTCTAGATACTTCGGATACGCATGTTTAAAACGGTGCAAAATAAACTACCCTCAAGGAGCTACGCTATGTGTCAATAATGCACAAGATGCGTTATATATCTTCACTGTTCTAAAGCATGATTCATTATTATTTATATAATCTTATTTCAAGATAAGTTTAACAGTAATTGAGTTGTTTTAAATTTGAAAATAAGTTAATCCTTTCTTTTCTCAAAAGAAGAATCTAACGGAGCTTTAAATAGATTTATATTAGTAGCATGGATGACCGTTACGAGCGTAATCTGTCTCGTACTTTGGTTTATGGATGAGTGGGGCACAGACGTGGATGAAGACGGAGGACAAACAGTGAAATGCACATACCGAGGAACCGCCTCTGGTGGGGGACATGACAGGAGCGTACTTTGGTTTATGGATGAGTGGGGCACAGACGTGGATGAAGACGGAGGACAAACAGTGAAATGCACATACCGAGGAACCGCCTCTGGTGGGGGACATGACAGGAGCGTACTTTGGTTTATGGATGAGTGGGGCACAGACGTGGATGAAGACGGAGGACAAACAGTGAAATGCACATACCGAGGAACCGCCTCTGGTGGGGGACATGATCCTCGGCAATCAGGCAACGAGTCGAGAAGAAGAAACTAGAATTTACCTGCAGGAAGGTGCAGACAGAACTCCGATGTGGTCACTCAGGTCCAACACGGATACATCATACCGGCACCCGTCCAACACTAAAACACACAACAGACGTGCATTCACTTTCATGCTACAATGCTACCTGGCGATAATACGCAAAGATGTTCATACAATGTGACTCTCAGACCAGAAAAAGACACTTCTTATGTATGAACATCATAATATGTGGGGTTTATATTTTATTATGTAATAATTCCGTCCTGTGAAAAATCACAGGATATTATAATTGTAGGAAAGATAATTGTTGCATGTTCTTTAGTAGTGGAGCCGTTTTACAAAAGGGATATAAATTGGCAGTCACCTCTGGTTTGGATCCCCATAATAATTGAAAAACCCTTGACTCTGCGCAGAAATGGGAAGTACTTTTGATGGATTCCCCTTTCTTAACAAACAGTTTGCAATCTTTAGAACACAGACGTTTGATGCGAAGGCTGTCCTTGTTCTACCGGTATTACAATGGAAGATACTCCGAGGAACTAGCATCCTTGATCTCTTGGCACCGGTGCATAATCGGGAAACACGCCAAATGCACGCCCAAAATATGTACACGCTTGACATTTGTCACATGAGAACAGGTTGCTTCAACGACTCGTTCTTGAGTTCAACAGCTCGGCTGTGGAACGATTTGCCGGCCTCTGTGTTTCCTCTCTCCTACATTATGGGTGTTTTCACGACCCTCCACACAGCATCCCCAAAAATATCATGGCCCATAAGGGAAATTATTTATATCCACACAGAAAGCTTCGAGGAAAATAATTTCATGCCATCTTTGGGGATGCTGTGTGAAAGGTCTTTTTGAGGAGAGGAACGAGTGAACATGTCTTTTGAAGAAACTCATGTTGTAGGAGAGAGGAAACACAAAAGCCGTAAAAACATTCCAGTCGAGATGTTTGCACTCAAGAATGTGTCAACCTTGTAGGAATGTTGGGTCCTGTGCCGTACGCCCAGCTTCAAAGAGGCTAACTTGGCTTTTCTGTGTGGCCTGCTTTTTGAAGGGTTACTCTTCCCCACACTCGGGCTATTTCTACCCTGCACGGTGTGAGATGTACGCATCCAGGTATGTCATGTTGACGGGAAAATTGGTGAAAATTGTGAAAATTTGCAAGATGAGTAGTAAATAACACGCTGTGTGATATTCAGTGATTTTTGCATGGTGATAATATTATTTATACTGTAAATACTTATCCAAGTTCATTCGTAAGAACGTTGGAACAGATAAACACAACTCTTTTCAATCCACTCTCAAAATGTGTCAGATATATTATTTATTTATTCATATTAATACCGTTTAATATAAATATATTATATCTGCTGGATATCATAGATTATTTTTGAATCTCGAACAAAAAGGAAAAAAAAACATAGGTTGAAATTGCTACTTAAAGCTGGTCTAATAATATAATAAAAGGTTTTACAACTTAAATCTTCTGACTGGTAGGAAAATCTAAAGAATTTGAACACCCACTGTTATCCCCTCCCCAAATTTAATGTATATATATATAAGCCATGGGTTAAGAAATATTTGTATCAGTCTGAAGACGGCCTTAACAGATTGAAACCGGTTACGGTCAAAAATAAAATAAACCGGACCAGTTGCGAGCTAAAAGCTGCCCACTTACGGGTGAGAATGTCCGCGGCAAGGATGACGTCACAGGCGAGCCACAAGAATGAAAAAAAAAAGCAAGCAACAGAGTAGTAGAATACGACGTACTGTCACTAGGCTGTCCTTCATACTCTTATGTGTTTCTGCGTTGGGTGTCTCACTATATTTTATTCAAAAAGCATTATGAATAATGGTATTTATTGGAAGTGTGATTTTTAAGTGCATGCAAATGGAAAGAAATCAGTTCAGAGAAACCACGCGCGTTGTCTCAGTAACATATCTTCCCTTTTAATTCATCTAAGGCCGCCAAGTAAAAACCCAGTTCAGTGAAACCACGCGCGTTGTCTCATTAACATATCTTCCCTTTTAATTCATCTAAGGCCGCCAAGTAAAAACCCAGTTCAGTGAAACCACGCGCGTTGTCTCATTAACATATATTCCCTTTTAATTCATCTAAGGCCGCCAAGTAAAAACCCAGTTCAGTGAAACCACGCGCGTTGTCTCATTAACATATCTTCCCTTTTAATTCATCTAAGGCCGCCAAGTAAAAACCCAGTTCAGTGAAACCACGCGCGTTGTCTCATTAACATATCTTCCCTTTTAATTCATCTAAGGCCGCCAAGTAAAAACCCAGTTCAGTGAAACCACGCGCGTTGTCTCATTAACATATCTTCCC